>QRDG01000195.1:1470337-1604515 GCA_012064385.1 Puccinellia tenuiflora
CGATCTATTACGAGTTACGACCAGCGTGGTTGTTCGTATTTCATTTTCTTCAAACTCGGAACTTCGAATTTCCTCTTCTTTCCTTGACTTTCGCCTTATTTCGTTTGACTCGTGGAGCTGAGAAATCTACTTCAAAGCAATCTTGGGACAGCATTGGCACCCCTGCTTCTTGTAAATCAGTGTGGATATTAAGATCAAATTTTAGGAACGATGATATCAATATACTGATATTTATCTCACACACAAATTGACATCATTTCACTAATAATTTTTTATTATATATGAAGGACAATTTATTGATCTGGATGTTGTCAAAATTAAATCTTAAAATTTACTATTGCCTATAATTGTAGTTGGTTTTTAAAAGGTTTCACATATTCTTCATCATGCTGCCACGGTTGTTTTCTTGAGAAACAACGTTTCCAACATCATAATCTATACCTTTAGCGGGCTTCACCTCACGACCCTAACCGCTTTGGTTTAGGGCTTCTTCCTCGCCTTTGCTATCATCGCCACTCTTGTGTAGGTGGCGACTCTTTTCTAAGATTTGCTTTCTTCCCTTTGAGCTAGTTCTGTCTCAATTGCAATGACGTTGACAATATTTTTCTCAAGCAGACAAGAGGTTAGGGAGACAACAAGTTCGTTAAAACATATGGTTTCTCACATTTGAGATTTCATCTCGTGTAAAAGAAAATAATTTGTATGTAAAGAAAAAATAGTTAATAGAAAGAAATTACTAGTGCAATTCTCTAGATCCCCGCTTGCTTCAACGTCATGGGGATTCTCGTCTCTCATTTGTTGTCTAGTAAGATTTCGTTGGCTAAGTGTTAGTGTCGCAATGACATACCTTGGGTGCTGGGGTTGTCTCGAATAAAAGTCATTCGGCTCCAATTCCATCTCGGTGGCGCATGGCCGTTTTAGTCCAG
This sequence comes from Puccinellia tenuiflora, assembly GCA_012064385.1. Classification (NCBI taxonomy): domain Eukaryota; kingdom Viridiplantae; phylum Streptophyta; class Magnoliopsida; order Poales; family Poaceae; genus Puccinellia; species Puccinellia tenuiflora. The sequence continues at coordinate 1,471,264 of QRDG01000195.1, forward strand.
CATCGCCAAGAATCCGGGAGTTTTTGTCCCCACCGTTCTCCAGGGAGGATTTGTTGGTTGTTCTTTGTGGTGTCCATCGGCATTCCTCCATTGGCATCATCAAAGAGAGTATTGTCTTCTTCAACAACCGTTTCTTTTGAGTCGTTGCGCGTCAACTTGATCGTGCAACGATAATGGTATGGTTGCCAGCCTAGATCTCGGTGGTGACTGTTGGATTTTATGGGATAAGTGAAAGTGCATGGTTGCCCCCATGCATGGTTTTGGTAATTAATGACAATCTCTATGGACTAATATTTGCATTGAGCTATATGTGTAGGTTGTCCTTTAGCTTGTGTCAAGATCACTTGTTGATCAAGGACAAGCTTGCTTGTCTCCATTAGTTGGAGTCAAGCTCAAGGGAAGAAAAGATTTGTGTTGATCAAGGCTAAGTGCGGGTTGATCGACACTCAAGTCCAAGTGAAGATATGCCGAAGAGTGCTTTCCCCATCTTGGTGTATGGGGGAGCGTCATGTGAATCTTCACCAAGCAAAGCGCAATGAAGAAAGGTGGTGCGTCTTGAGGAGTTGAAGATCGTCTTCATCGACCTCATGTGGTTTAAGCGCAAGGCAAAGGTATGATCTTGGTAGGGTTTCTATTTTACCGGTCTCATGATGTTTAGTGAGAGACCGGATTATAGGATAGATAGCCGTACTATCAAGAGGGGCTCTCGACCGAATATCGTGATCGTATCGTCGTAGAGAGCTCAAACCTTTGCATCCATGCAATCATATTTATTGGTTCTTATTTGGCTTTTATCCATGTGAGAATTAGAGCTTGTGTTCATCTCCATACCAAGCTCTAGTTCATCAAAAACGGATCTCGTGAATATCTTCTTGTGTTTTTGATATCGGAGGTTTTACCGGTTTGTCTCTTCTACGAGAGGTCAAACTCTCTCCTTATGATTTCCTCCTCACATGATAGGGCTTGTGATTATCTTCGGAACAAGCCCAAGATCATTGAAAACGGAGTCTTGATGAAAAGCTTGTGCGTTTTCGGTGTTGGAGATTTTGCCGGTTCATCCGCTTGGAAAGGTCTCACCATTCCATCCCTCCGCAGAATCTCCTTTGCTTGTTTTCATATTTTCAGTTTTTGTAGTGTAAGCTCTTGTCGTCCTCTTTCCAACAAATTGGATTCACTCGATTCGGAGCTTCCACGCAAAAGTTATTGAGTTTCAGGCTTCTGCAGTTTTTATCTCTGTCTGGCGGTAGTACGCTGTAGCAGCGGTAGTACCGCTCCTCCTGGAGTGGAACTACTAATGCTCAACGGCTACTACCCCTGGCGGTAGTACCGCGGCAGTACCGTTGTCTTCAGGCAGCGGTACTACCGCTGGTGGTACCGCCGAGGTACCGCTAGACCCTTTTTGTGTACTGCCTATCCCTCCGGTACCCTGGCGGTAGCTGCCACGTTCTACAGCTATGACCCTTAGATTTGAATCGAAGGGGTCCGGCGGTAGTACCGGCCGACCACCGGTAGTACCGCTCGCCTGGAGTGCAGCGGTACCTCTCTGAGGTACCGTAGCAGCTGGGTGTTGTGGTACCCGGGGTACGCCCGGGTACCATCGGCGGTAGTACTCTACTCCAGCGGTAGTACCGCTATGTGCAATTTCTGCACATAACGGCTAGTTTTTGGGGAGGCTATAATAGCCCCCTTCTTCCCCCAAGGGCTGGTTGCACGTTTTTCTGCTCACGTTTTCTCTCTCCTCCATTGTTGCTAATCTTGTGAGCTTGATTCCTCTCCATCCCTCCAATGATTCTTGCCCAAACTTAGGGATTTAAGAGAGGAGATCTAAATCTACCATTCCACCAATCAAAATCCCCTCTAAGTGAGGGAAACTTGTGGATCTAGATTTTGGGGTTGCTTTGTGTTCATCCCCTTTGTTCTTCCTCTCTTATTCCCTCCATAGCATTAGTTGCTTTGGTTGGAATTTGTGAGTGAAGGATTTGAGCACTTTGTGTGCTCTTGCCTTTTTGCATTTGTTGTATCGGGGTGCTCCCTCCACGGTGATACGTGAAGATCGACGTTGAAGAGCTTGTTACTCTTGGGTGCATTGTGTTCCCAAGAGCTTGTTGCCTCTTGGGTGCATTGTGTACCCTAGACGGTTGGAGGTGCCGCGAAGACTTCAAGTTGTGAAGCTTCGGCACAAGTTTGGGAGCCCCCAATTGAGTTGTGGGTGTGTGCCCCAAGAAGAAGTTGTAAAGGGCTCCGGAATCCGCCCCGAAGGATTTCGATAGTGGAAGGTGAACCAATCCCTTGGGTGAGGTTCATCGGAGAATAGGGTGAGGCCTTTGTGGCATCTTGAGTAGGCCTTTTGTGGCGAGCTCACACCCCTCCAACGAGACGTACTCCCTTAACAAGGAGGAACTCGGGAATACATCCTCGTCTCCGCGTGCCTCGGTTATTTCTATACCTGAGCTTTACTTATGCAATTTACATTGTGATAGCCTTCGTGCTTGAAGTTCATATCTTGCTATCACCTTGTTGCTTGAATTGCTTAGCATAAGTTATTGGTGCACATAGGTGAACCTAGCATATTAGGTTGTTGGCTTGGTAATTTAAACACATAGTTTTATTCCGCAATTATCAAGCCCCTTAATAGAAAAAGTTTTAATCGACTATTCACCCCCCCCCCCCCTCTAGGCGACATCCGGGCATAGCTTGTTCTTTCAATAAGTCCCATCTAGTCTAAGCAAATCCTGAAAAACTCAAAGCTCATTGAGCTTGGTACAAGAAATGGGAGTGAGACTAAGTTTAGTCTCACGCTGCTAGTGGGGAGAGCGTTTCAGCTGCTACAACCAGTAAGTGAGTGAGAATAGGAGCAGTTCACGTGCAGCCACACCACGCCAGGCCTCGCACGCGTGTTGTCTAACATGCATGAGCATGCTTGACACGTATCCTGATTTTTTTCATCATGTAACGTTTGTAATATGTACCTTTCTCAGGCTATAATGGGGAGGACAGAATGAGTGGATGAAAAAAAACACTCACTTCTTGTCTCTCCACAGTCTAGTTCCTTTTTATTGTGCTCCTTCCAGACTTCCCCATCCCGATAACCACGTGCACAGCCGTTCAGGAGAGCAGGCATCCTAAACCCCATCCTCTAATTGTTCGACTTCATCTGCGCTGACTAGTGGACTACTTCCTCGTTCCTGTGCGCCGATGCACGTCTACTCACCTTCAACACTATGGCCAATGCCGGCAAAGATGGCGAGGCGATCTTCCCGGTCAACACGTATGTGATACTCTCCTCTCTATTTGCACTAATATTTGGTCCATATTCAGAGTTGCTAGATGTGTCTAGTTTGTCGTATGTGGTTAGATTTACTAGCGTATGTCATATTGCTTTCGTTAATTAAACTCGTCTAGAAATTGCTTAATATTACAAAAGCAACCCTGCTAATATACGTGGCGGGTTGTCAAATCTTCGTCGTAAGGAACAATCTACTATTACGGCGATTCAATGAGGTTTAGTCCTCTATATGTATTTGCGGATCCTTCGGTGGTTGAATCTATATCTCTTAGACTGGTCACAGTCGGGAGTAACTAAGAGTAGTAACATGTTTATATTACTAGTCTATGTTACTAACCTCATAGTGCAAAATAACATCAATAGAGTAACATAGGTGGTCTCATTTATTAACTTGTAGACTTAATTTTTCTTGTAAAGCATTATACGATGGTAACTAGCTATGTTACTCTATTTATCTCTCTTTATTAATTAGTTGACACATTATTTTTTTGCTAATATGGCATCTATGTTACCACCTTAGTTACTCCAATTGTGGACAACCTTATAAAGTAAAACCAACTGCATTAATGATTATCTATCTGTCCACATCATCTATTTTTTTAGCCAACCAGTTTACTAATATTTATTACTCTCTACATGCAAGCTACACATATCTATTGCTTCAGCCATCAAAGTGTTCACATTAATAGTTTATAATACACATATCTATTAAATTTAGTATTTAGACTATCACCAATTAAATTTTATATATTCGTTATATATATTATTAGCGAGTTCAATTACCCCGTTGTCTCGTTGTACCCATCTCCATGTGCCCCGGATCTAATCTAAATATAACAAGTTCGAATTAATCTAAAAAATACTCAGTACAACATCATGATACAGAGTGAGAAGGGAGAAAAAAATAGTCAAGAAAAACGTGAATAGAAAAGCAGAGTAGTCGACGGCAGTACGGCACGGCGCCGCTCGAAATCCCCAAACCCCCCACCACTCCTCCCAATCATACGCCTCCCTCCATCCCAGATCAGATCAGGCCGCCGCCTCCTCTCCCAAATTCCAATTTCGATTCCCACCCACCTCGGTGCTTTGGCGGCCTAAGCTACTATGGCGATCGTGTACGCCCTCGTGGCGCGGGGCACGGTGGTGCTGGCCGAGTTCGCCGCCGTCTCCGGCAACGCGGCGCGGTCGCCCGCCGCATCCTCGAGAAGCTCCCAGCCGAGGCCGAGGCGCGCCTCTGCTTCGCGCAGGACCGCTACATCTTCCACGTCCTCCGCTCCCCCGCCGACGGGCTCACCTTCCTCTGCATGGCCAGCGACACCTTCGGACGTCAGTTTCCCCTTTCTTTGCTCCTCCTCCCTTCAGTCTTCTCCGTTTACTCAGTAGAGCTCTACCCTAGATTGTTACTGTGTTCTTCTCTCGGTTGGTGTGATGTGCCCCCCAAACATGACATTATCTCAGATGTTGACTTAGAATTGCATACTCTGTTTGTTTTCTGTTCATTATAGATTACAAAAGTGCTATCAATGTTTTATGCTGCAGCATTAGATCATTACATCTTGGCATTTGCTAGCATTTTATCTGCATTCATCCTGCCCACTGTATTTTAACTCTTTACCATGACATTCGTTCACGATGCAGGTAGAATCCCCTTCATATATCTGGAGGACATCCAGATGAGGTTCATGAAGAACTACGGCAGGGTCGCCCGCTCCGCGCTGGCCTATGCCATGAACGACGAGTTCGCCAGGGTGCTCCATCAGCAGATGGAGTTCTTTTCTAGCAACCCCAGCGCCGACACGCTCAACCGCCTCCGTGGCGAAGTCAGTGAGGCGAGTAGCGCAGAATGTTTTGGACAGTTCCATTTATGACAGTATAGGGTGCTGAGCTTGCCATGCTTGTGCTTTGGAACATCTGCAGATACACACTGTCATGGTTGACAACATAGAGAAGATTCTGGACAGAGGAGACCGCATCTCGCTTCTCGTGGACAAGACCTCCACCATGCAGGACGGCGCTTTTCACTTCCGCAAGCAATCCAAGAGGCTTAGAAGAGCTCTTTGGATGAAGAATGTCAAACTTCTGTGAGTGCTGCACATCTCCATCTTCCATGATTTACCATTTTTTCCTTTTCCTTGTTTTTTTTCGAGGATACTAGCCGTCGATTATGGAACAATCCTGTGGTCATTGATTTTAATTTTTTTCTACAATAGTTCAATATACAGTGACCAGTTCCCTTTTGCTACCACAAAACACTTCGAGATCTGATATCTGCAAAACTACTTATGCTTGTTTCCTGCCGGTTATAACTTTCCATGTCCCCAGTTTCGATCTGGTAGGGAACTTGTCATTCTGAACAAATTTTTCGTATGAAAATGCGAGATGGTGAATCGTGTGCTTTGGTTAAAGAAAATATGAAGAGATGATATAGGTAAAGTAAATTACCCAATAAAAGGGTTGGTCGGACAAGGGGTGTACTTATAGAGGAGCTTTGGTAATTTGAACTATATACCAAAACTCTACCCCTCATCCAAACACCCGTAACTCTTTTTAAATGGCTTAAGTTGGTGTGTTGTGTCATGACTGAAAATGGTGAAACCCCTTCCCTGACATGGAGATCTAGCAATTAGTGACTATTTGCAGGTGCAGCTCACTAATGGCTGTCTATAACATTAGATTTCTTGTTTGTGATTTCTACATGTCGATTTAACTTGTTTGGCAGCTTCTGAGATGCTTCTTATCCTGTGGTTGTTGCAGAGCGGTCTTGACTGTTGTCATTGTGCTGCTACTTTACTTGCTCATTGCTGCTTTCTGCGGAGGCCTATCCATTTCATCATGCAGATCATAGAACACTATGGATCTTCCTCAATTGGAGCTCCTGCTCAACTTCCAAAGCTAAGCCTGATGTTTGGAGCAACAGACTGTTCAGAGTGTTTTACTCATACAAGTCAATATTGAAATGTTTGTACAAAACGGGAAACTGCATGTACAGTATGTCGTTTGTTGTGTCAGGACATGTCTTTGATTCAGGTGGTTCTGTAGATGAATTGTATATCTTCCTTTACCTATCATTTGCTGCAATTGTGCTTGTGGATGATTTGGGTATCTTGTGGCACTGGTTATGAATGCTCAATGCACTGGTTCGTGGAAATTAATGATGTATGGTACTCATTGGCGGAGCCAGGGCCCGGCGACCCTGGGCAGCTGCCGGGGCTCTCCCCTAGAATCGCCCGAAGAACCGATCAACTTTTTTCATGGGCAAATGACCAACATCTGGAAACCTTTGTACTTTGCCTAGGCTCTCTTGCCGGGCTGGCTCCATCACTCATGGTACTCTTTCTGGAAAATATATTAATATGATATAGTCTCTTTGTTCTTTTTTACTCAGTGTGAAGGAAACTATCAAATATAATGAGATGGAGTTTTGGAACTAACATACCTAATAGTAACGTTTGTACAGGACATATCAAAATACTATTGTTAATGGTGTTGAAATTTTGAAATGTTGATTGCACATATTCTAGAGTGACATCAAAGAAGAGCTGTTATCCTTTGAAAAAGCATGACGGTACATTATCTGAATGAAGTTTTGGAATATATGAAGAGTGGTGAAATTGTCATAGGTCTGAGGAACCAGAATGAAGTTCTGGTTGGTTGAAATGAGTGATGTTCTAGTCCAGTTGCTGGAAACTGTAGGAGTTGTGCTACATCCTTGCAATGTCAATCAACTTCGTTGACGATTCGGTTCTGCTATAGATGATATGTGCACAAGGACATTTGTCTTTTTAGTTGAACTGCTCTTGGTTGTGTCCTGTTCCAACATCTGTGAAATGCAGAGCAGTTAGCAAAGCAAATTCCAGCAAATTAAGCAACCACTCCTGCAAACCCAACCACACTACCACCTCTTTCACAACTAAGCTCTTCAATCATCATCCAACAATTCCATTACCTCAACACTTGAGCTGCATTTGTATATATACTGCACTGCATGCTGATCTCTATGCAACAGGCAATCTTCATCTTCATCTCCTATCCCAAGTAGTAAGCAGGTACTTACCAGAGCAGCTAGTTACCTTAGCTAGCCATCATGAGCAGCACCAACGAGGAAACCGGCAAGGGCCCGGTTACGGCTGCACCGCCACCAGCAGCAGCCCCAACCGCGCCGGCGCAGCAGCAGGAGCGCAAGTCCCGTGGCGGTGTGCCGTTTCTCCTGCGCAGCGGTGCCGATGGCTTCCGTCGCTGCATGGCCTTGGTGGACCTGATGCTGAGGGTTGTCGCCTTCGGGCCGCTGCTCGCTGCCGCCATCTCCACGGGCACCTCCCGCGAGACGCTCTCCGTCTTCACCGAGCACTTCCAGTTCCGGGCCAGGTTCAACGACTTCCCGACCTTCGTTTTCTTCCTGGTCGCCAACGCGATCGCGGCGGGGTACCTGGTCCTCTCGCTCCCCTTCTCCGTTGTGGGTATCATCCGGCCCAAGGCGACCGGCGTCAGGCTGCTGCTGCTCATCGGCGACACGATCATGGTGGTGCTCGTGACGGCGGCCGCGTCCGCGGCGGCGGCGATCGTGTACGTGGCGCACGAGGGGAACCGGCGCGCCAACTGGGTGCCCATCTGCATGAATTTCCACGGCTTCTGCAAGCGCACCAGCGGCGCCGTCGTCGCCTCATTCCTCGCCGTCCTCGTCTTCATCCTCCTCGTCATCCTCTCCGCATGCGCCGTCCGGCGCCGCCGACACTAGGCTGAAATCCATCGATCCACCGCGCGCTCAGTGCTTTCCAATCTCATGATTGTGTTCTCCTGCTTTACTTTTATGTGGTCGTGCATGAAACTGTGCCATCTCATACATTCCTGTTAGTTCTCTGCTGTAAGGTGTTCGATCGTCAATCAATTGTTCGTCGATCACTCTGTAATGTAATGTACTAAGTGTGTATTATTAATCATTTCAACATTTTCGATCAATCCCCAATCGATGCCAAGCAAACGAGGAAGAAAAAAAAGAAAGAAATATAATGCACAAAAGGATGATGGGTCACTATGCAGTCTTCTGGTTTTGCCTGCTGCGGTAGTACGCCATGCCACGGATGCCGTCCGGGTCCATGGCGAACCCGAGCGGGCGGTAGAACCCGACCACCCTGGGCTCGGCGTAGAGCACGATGTTGCCGACGCCCTTGCGCCGGAGCTCCGCCACGAGCCGCTCCATGACGGCGCGGCCGAGCCCGAGGCCCTGGCACGACGGCTCCACCACCACGTCCCACACCACCGCGTTGAACACCCCGTCCCCGGCCGCGCGCGCGAACGCCACGGGCCGCCCCGTCGCCGACGACGCCAGCCAGGCCACCTCGCTGTGCTCCAGGGCGCGCCGGAGCCGCTCCGTCTGCCGCTGCGGGAACCCCACGCGCGCGAACACCTGGTTCAGGGCCGCGACGTCGAGGCCCTCCGCGGTGAGCCGCACGTCGAAGCCGCGGGATGCTAGCTCGGAGTCCGACACCGTGAGCCGGACCCCGGGGACGGCTCCTCCGGCGGATGCGGCCGTACGGTGCAAGAGGAATGGGTTCCTAGGCTTGAACGAGACGGCGGCGTGAAGGAATCCGCGGGCGCTAGGCCGGGGGCGGAGCTGCAGCTGTGGTTGTTGCATGGCTGATGTGATGATGGCTTCAGACTCCAGTGGCCATGGATTGCTTGCTTATCCTTTCCATCTCTTTCTTCCCGCCACTAGTTCACTTACACAAATTATCCAAGGTTGTGTGCAAATATTTTCAAATACCGGTCATTGACGCAACTACTCAATTTTTGAATCAGGTTTGGGTTGCTAATCACCAACACCACGCGTTTAATAGTCTCATCTAATGCGGCTGGACATTTGTTTTAGTTTTTTTTTTTGGAACAAAGAAAGCGCCCGAAGGACAAAGGCGCTGCATTTAATAAAGGAAGGGTTACAAGCTTACAACTGGACCAAAAGAAGATAAGAAAATTACAATCAAGTTCAGTACTTCTATAGAAAGGACCGTTGAGGCAAAATGTAAATTGCAATCTGGTCATGTGAACAAGATTCCACGTAGGATCAGCCTCCCCATCGTCTGAGACGATACCACTTGGGAGGGTTTGGTTTTTGCCACGCCTCCACCAGAGTGCACCAAAAGAAGAAGACCAGCCTCCTGCTTGATGCCTCGCTGCCTCCCATCTTGAAACGACCGCCCTTTGGTAAAAAAAAAAAAAAAGCTAGCGGCGGGGCTGAGACTGACGATCGACCATCCGCCGATGGGCATCGAATCTTCACAAAAAACGCTGCTGGGGATGAACTCTAGGACCACATTGAACAAAATAGAGATCGGGGGTCCTAACTTCTCCTCCTCCACATCTCTCCCTCCTCCTGAAAGTACATCTAATGTCCCGATGCGGGTTTTGAATAATAGATGATAATATGGTTAAGGGTCTAATGCGTTTGTAAGTATACACAAGAATTAGTCCAAATCTAATGAGTTTAACCACGTTAAAAGTTGACTCGTCTCCAAGAGATTCAGAAGTTGAGAATTCATGGAAGATGAGGCCTCACGGAAGTTGAGTATTTGTAGGAGATGAAATCTCAAGAAAATAAAGGAGTTGACCCCTAGTGAAGATAGTGTGGTCGAAGGCATTGAAAATTCATGGAGATGAAGACTCTCAAGATTTGAAGATGACTCAAGAGCGGAGCAAAGGAATGTGGGTCCAAAGCATGAACACTCGGGAGCAGTGCTTTAGCTTTTGTAGCTTTGAGCCATAGGGAAAATTGTACTATAAATAGGGGTTAGATCTTCTGAGACGGAAGTGAAGCTTGATTGCATGCTCAGTTAGATTCACACATCTAAACATACACCAATTCATTGGGAATATGTAGTAACATCAGTGCTAGTAGATGAAGCATTGGCTTGAACATGAATCAGGACTGAGTTTAGCAGCAGGTCTCATGTTAGGTCAACCTTGATCATGGAGCAGAATTATATAGCTACGGCGGTATAGAGAATATGAGACAGAAGTGGCTGGACAGTAGAATTTGTGTTAACTTGACTTGAACGTGAAGCATATCTGGCTACAACAATATAGCTTATATATAGTCTAATTTTATGTATGAATAAACAAAACTGTCTAGAATGGTTCAAAAATGTATGAAGGCTCGAGAGTCAGAGTCCCCAAAGAGAGATAAAATGTGTTATGTCATGCAATCCACTTAAACTGCACAAACAATATTGCTAAACTTGTCGTTCAGCAAATTTTGGGAACATGAGACGCGAAGGATTCCAATACCGTGGCTTATCGTCGAGCCGTCGACCAAATCGGTGATCACTTTGCTGCCTATGAATTGAAACGCATTGATCGTAGTGAGAATGAGGTGGCGGACATGTTAAGTTCTGGATGGAGCGCTTCATTGCTGGCGAGGGCTTAAAGAGAGGGTGGGCCGAAGACTTCTCTGATTGGGAAGACCAAAACTCCGTCTGTCTTTGGGCTGGGACGGGCGACTTTATTTCTGGGCCGCCACTCCTCCGTACCCTGGTTGTGCTTCTCCTTCACTAAAAAAAAAGTTATCGCTTCTCTTCCTTTCCCCCCATCTCGCCGCCGTTAGCATCGCCATGGCCGATCCCGCCGACGAGGAAGAGGCCCCCGTCCTGCTCGACCGCGCGGCGCGCGCCACTCGAGGCAAGAGGTGGCCTCCCTTCCCTCCTCGCTCCCCCTCCCCCCACCCTTCCCTACTTCTTACGCTGTCCGCCCCTCCCGATTGCGCAGGATAACCAAGCTAGTCGAGGAGGAGGTAGAGCATGACGAGGCTTTCTGGGGCCAGGCAGCCCTCAAGGAGGTCCGTCGGTTCTAAACCGGAATCATCTCACCCTCTTCCTCTGGATCTCATATTCTCATCGTTCATTGTTCTTGAACGACCCCGTTTCCTCTTTCTTGCAGGAAGACGAGGATGATAATTATCAGGAGGAGCAGGATGCTGGTGACGAGTTCGACAGTGATTTCAGCGAACAGGTGAGACCCCTCCTTCTGCTCCTTCCAATCTGCTAAATATATTGCTTGCTTTTTTATAGGCTTCGTTGGTCTTCTCTTTGTCCGGAGTAAAATCTATCAGTTGCTTGTGCTAATCAACTCCTTTCCAGGAATCTGAACCTGATGGCGACCCAGAGAAGGAAGTGCGTGAGAGGTACACATGTCAGTTCATATAAGCATATTAGAATGCAGTCATCCAATCCCACTTTGTAATTAATTAGTCACCTATCTATGATACTCATGCCCGAACTATGGACCAGATTACCTATTAAGAAGCGATTGTTTTTCCCTGGGAAGACCATGAAAAAGATGAACTCCAAGAAGAAGAAGAAGATGAAGAAGGCCATCAAACTAGAAGATGAAGGTGTAATTGACGAATCTGCCGATAAGACACCTACATCCAAACAATCAGATCTTCCTGATGACTGGGAGTCTGAGAAGACCACCAGGAAATCGACCAGAACATCTGTCGTCGTGAGACAAGCTGAAAGAGAAGCAATACGTGCTGAAAAGCAAGCGACCGCTAGGGTTCGTATCCATTCACCAACCCTACCTTCCACTTCTTGGAATTGCATTTTATGCTGTTACTGTTAGTATGCATGGACAGTTGAACTTGTACCTAGCACTAGCAGAAGGCATTTTGAGGTTAATTGACGGGTTTCCCTACTTATACTGTTCCAGCCAATTAAGAAGAGAAAAGAGGGAGAAGAAAAACGTATGACACAGGAAGAGATGCTTTTAGAAGCAGCTGAGACAGGTCTGCCCTGTTTTTTCTTTCTACTTTTTCCCTAGAGATATAGCTGGAAATTACGAGTGATGATCGAGTATTACCTATTTCTGTACTTATAGAGATCATGAACATGAGAAATCTTGAACGTGTACTGGCAAGAGAGGAGGAGGTAAAGAAAAAGGCTGTTGTTCAGAAATCCGTTTATGAGGGTCCTACAGTTCGGTTTTACTCAAGAGATGGTAACTCCTCTATACCTATGTGCTTACATGTAATCAGTGAACTTAGCAGCTACTCCTTTTTGAGCTTTCTGTTTCCATTGTAGTGATCTACTAGTATATCCTACGTGTGCTGAACTGCTGATTACTAATTATGGTCATGCTGAATTAGGGGTATCACATCTGGAATTTACTAATGGGGCATCATTTGGGTCTGAACTTTGTACGACTTCAACTCCTTGTAAGCGTTGGAACCTCGTTGGTGGTGTACTTTTTATCTTCCTCTGGCAATTACTATAAAATGCATGCGTTTATGTATGGCAGTTTGAATTCAAAGTACTCTTGTATAAATCTTTGTTATTGCAGATCCAGAGAAACCTGTTTGTGCTGTAACAGGCCTTCCTGCCAAGTATGCTTTCTGTACACTGATTCTTTTCTTAATCCATGTTCTGTTTTCTTGTATATGAAGTTGGAGTTTATTCCCATGTTTATACAAGTACGTTTATCACTTGACTAAAATTATGCACACATGTTCCCTCTGTTTAATAGCTGCATGTTTTTACAGTCAGTATCGCAGTGTTGGTTCGTAGTGGTTTGTTTTACTAGGATATACTTTGTTGGCTACTTAGAGACTACTGGATTATGTAATACTGACAATCCCTTACAGATTCCATTGCTTGAATTATGCTTGTGCACATCCTCGTTTGAGCTATTTTTGGTGTTGAGTGTACTCTGCCGTGGTGAAATAGCAAATTTGCTTGATTCAGTGATTTGAAATTATCACACTCCTACAGCAGTACACCTGAACTGATGCATTGGTTACGAGCTGAGACTGTTATGTCTCCATGATTTATATTCCAAGTGACGATCTTATTTGAGGTTTTACTTCTTGTAGATACCGTGATCCAAAGACAGGATTGCCTTATGCTACAATGGCAGCATTTAAAATCATCCGAGAGAGGTACTCTTTGTTGCTTTCCTTGAAGCAGACTTTTTTTCTGGTTGGATTGCTTGGTGTTCTGAATGCTGACTTGTAACATGCCAACATTTTCTGTGTATGCACGGGTCCAGTTTCCTGAAAGAGGAACCTGATAAGAAGAGGCCAAACATGTCAAGTATGGGAGAACTCTTCGAATCAGTATCTGTCGAACATTCTACACCTAAGAAGAGAAGAATTGAGGCAAGATCGCCAGTATCAGGAGACCTAAGACACAGTGGTCGCTTTAGACGAATACCTGCTCTTGATATGTTGGACGAGGACTGACATGAGACCTCCTTGCTGAGTGCTGATAGCGTGGTTACATAGGATGCCGATGCCGCTGTAACATGAGGACCGTCCAGAGATATCTGACGGCATGGTTGCACAGGATGCTGTCACTGTGTTAGCATTAGAAATAGTAGTGGCACGCTATGTTCTTGAGACAGCTTGTAAAATAGTCGCCAATGGCATGTTGTAAAAGTAGTTTTATCAGTTCATGGCTTGTATTAGATTCCCAGACTTGTAAGCATCTGGTAGGCATCTGCTTTTCATGATCATCTTCAGTGAATTATTTTTGCACTCTATGAGGTAGCCCTTGTGATGTAAATAAATTCATGTGTTGCATCCGAAGCCATGGTAACCAAACAGCCAGCGTATTATTACTACCTCGCAGTCGTAAATACATGTCAGTCCTAGAAAGCCAAATACTACTACCTCGGCTCGTCAATATATGTCGTCTTAGAATGTATGTTGTCAAACTTGTGTAACTTTTCTGTTTAGATAGGAGGAACCTCGAAATTCTGAGGCCACCAAATTTCATTACGAACATGGCTGGCCTATACTTTTTTGTTCGATAGAAAGAACCTTGAAAGAGGCTACCATATTCAATTACGAACAGAGCTGGCCCATAAGACCACAAAAAACTATTTAGTAAGTTCTCTGTAAAAATATTAAATTATAAATGATTTTATTTGATGAAAACACAATGTTTTTACTTTAATTTTCACTTATAATATGTCTAAAAGAATAGTATAAATACTTATGAAATAAAATCATTACACAAGAAAAAAGGCAACGATAATACAAGCTCAATCCACATGTCGATGTATATATTAGTGCTCAAAAGCGTGAACTAAAGATGGGGAAAATCACGTGCGCACTATATTTCGTGACGAAGGAAGTATCTTAACATAATAAAATGATTAATTTGTGGAAACAGATTCAAACCATGTGAGCAGTTAGAAATAGTTTAGTTAATATGTCGTCTCTTTCGACGACAAGTCCTGTAGATTTTTACATAAATCTACATAACAAGATTATCATATTAAATTTCGTGCATAAATTTTTTATTTCTTAAACAAACGGGGACTTGTGTACCAAATGATAACATGTAAATTACATAAGAGCATATAAAATAATAAAATGCACACATATTTGAATCCACACCGTTTTATGTTCATTGGTAATTACTCTATACAATGTTATTTGAATACCAAATATAAAGCATGCACACTTTGTTTAAGTTTGACTTGGTGACAATTTTGACTACAAAAAAGGAGTAAACAATATTTTATTTCATGTTAATATTCCAGAAGTTTCTAGAAATGTTATTACTTAATCATATACTACTAACTGGAGTTGAGATATTTCTTACATCATACTCTTTAGATACCATATATATTAAGCATTGTAGAAAAAATAGTTGTAGAATACTACCTCCATCCCAAGGCTTAAGGCCTATATTTTTTTTGAAAAGTCAAACCAACTGAAGTTTGACCAAACTTTTGGAAAAATCTATCAACAAATATGACATATTGTAGATATCAGGTGAAAATATATTTCATTATCTATCTAATGATATTGATTATGTATTTTGTATATTAATAATTTTTTGTAAAAACTTGGTCAAACTTGACATAGTTTGACTTTTCAAAAAAATATAGGCCTTAAGCCTTGGGATGGAGGTAGTAGATTTTTGTTACAAAATACAGTTTATGTTTTTAGTGATATGCAATACAATAAACAAAACACCAACTAATCATTTAGTAACATTGCGAGATATGTGGTAAAACCTTGTAAAAAGAAAATTATATTCGTAATATTATAACACGCTAGAAATAAGTTGTAAATAAGTATAAAAGTTCAGTATAAAGTGTATTTATTTGATTCGCGCCGGGCCAAATTTTTCATTGTACTGGCCCTCATTATGAAATTTGGTTTTCACGACGCCCTAAACTCGCGCGCAGCACGATTTTCCCTCAAAGTGCAATCACGACATATTTCAATCGAGCGGTTTGAAGAAGAAAAAACCAAAAGGAATCAGGAAGCCATCTCACAGTGCGGCTGCCAAAGACGTGGCTGGCTTTCTCCTTCTCGTCGAGCGCGGCGCGCGGAGCCTCGTCGTCACCAAACTCGAAGAACGCGAAGCTGCGGCCCAGGCCGGTGTCGTGGTCCCGCACGACCCGGATGCACAACACTTCGTCGTAGCGGCCGAAGTGGTCCATCAGTTCATCCTGCTGCGCCGACGGAGGGAGGTCGCCGACGTACAACTTCCGCACCTCCAGCTCCATCGCCCCTGCTGCACCGGCGATGATGGCAATGGGTTTGTTCCCGGTACGATAGAAAAGCAGCGGAGGCGAGGGCAGGGGAAGGCTAGGGTTGTTTAGGTTCGGGGCCGTGTGATTAGATTGAGATGGGTACGAGTTATTGGGCTTCCCTGGGGTTTAAGAGAGGCCAAACCCACCTTGCACGCCAAAACAAAAAGTCCACTAAACAAACCTTATAAACTAGAAATAGAAGCTATTGATATAAACATACTGAACCAAAACCAAAATATGTAGGCAGCATGAAAGAAGGATCACATAGCCAGACGTCTACCTACATGATCCCATCCATGCTTCTTCTCGAAAATCTCATGTGCCATCATTGCCATCAGACCAGGTCCTGTTGAAGAACTTTTTGAAGACCGCTTTTCTACAGTTCTCCCCAATCATGCAAGAAACAGCAAGCAAAAAGCACCACATCAATAGTTTATCTAGGTCCAATTCTTTGGAAATACGATCTATTTAACGTTTCCACACTGGCCAACACATCGCGACAACACCAATCATACCCAATTTTCTATCAACTCAAGAAAAAATAGCAACACATTGCTGTTACAGATTGTTAAGAGAATTTGGCTATTTGTTTTAATTTAAAGCCACACCGACAACATTCGATAAATACTTAGCCAAAGGGAAGCAAAAAAAAAAAAATGCTCTAGAGACTCAGGAGAGTTACATAATTCACATATACCACACCCTTTCCAACCTTTTTTTTAAGTTATCCCCAATTAGAATTCTATTTTTAATCACAAACCAACCGAAAACTTTAACTCGTAGAGGCAGCTCCAACCTCCACAAAACTTTGTAAGTAAACTCAACTTGTTTAGCAGAAAAATAACTATATAATGATTTAACTGAGAAACCCCCATATTTGGTTGTAAGCCATCTCACTTTTTCAGGCTCAGTTGTCAATCGAACTTGACTACAATCCTCTATTCTTTTGCACCACATTTGCAAAGTCTCTTCATGCAGAAATCTCCTAAATGAAATACAGTTGTTATCTTTACCAAAAACAAATGTAACGTTATGTTCGGACTGAAAGTAATCTAATAAAGTTTCAGATAATTCTGACATCAAGGCATCTGTCCCAGCCAACAGTCCTCCCAAATATCTTTTCTCTCAAAATCCTTTTTAATTCAGGCTTGCGGATAAATAATCGTGGTGTGCCCCCCTGCCCCTAGATCTGCCAATGTGCATTGGAACACCTAAGTAAAGATATGAGCATATGTCTCTTTGCAAAAGAAAGAAAACTTCAGTCTTATTAAAGTTAATCGGTAGAAATTTTATGCAGTTTAACTTTCATGTCAATATATTACAAAATTCTCATTGTTAGGTCCAAACATTTTTTTTGGATTTGTCAATGTAAAATATTCCATCATAAGAAAGTAAATATTTTCTATTGACATATATATACAAACAAAAATATACTTGCGTAATTGGATAACATTGTTTCACCATATGCACATCTATCTAGTGCACCTGCGAAGTGTGCACAAGAGTATTTTAGAGTGAAACCATGGAGTAATTTGTTAACTGAATATATAAATAGACATGTAACCTACTTGGATGTGTTTAGTATATTGACGACTGTAATATGCTAGTACTAGTACGTTGTTTTTGTTGATATGTGCTGGAGTACTTTTTTCTAGATAAAAGGTTTTTATATTAACTCAAAAGTTCGATCAAAATTTATGGATCGGAGTAAATAGACTAAAGCTTTAGAGCAACTCCAGCCGTTGGCCCCCCCAGGGTATCCGGCGAAGGCTTTTTAGCCCGTTCGCCGGCGCCCCCCAAGCCTTGGGGAGGCCTCGGTTCCCACCCGCCCCCCCAGCTTTCGGCCCCCCAAGGCACTTTTTTTTTGAATCGACGTGTTCCCGCTACATATCGGCGATCGCAAGTCCGGTGATCCAGCCACAATTCGGCGGTCAAGTTTGCATAGTTTTACAAAAAGAAAACGGCCATATGTAGCCAAATCGACGACGTCGGCCTCAAAACGCCGGCTCGTCGTCCTCCACTTGCACCACGACGGATTCGGTCGATGGCGCAGTGATCTTCGGCGACGATGCTGGCTCGTCGTCCTCCTCCACTTGCACCACGTAGGAGGGGTCGGTCGATGGCGCAGCGATCGGCGGCGACGATGGCGGAGTAGTACTGGTGCTCGGCGTCGTTTTCGTGGTGGAGCCTTCCGTTGGCGGAGTCGGGGTCATCGTCGGCGGTGGAGTCGGGGTCGGTGGTGGAGTCGGGGTCGGGATCGGCGCTGGCATCTCGTTCAGGATTAGGTCGCGCTGGCTCATGTACCACGCCTTGACCTTTTCGTCCATGATCGCCGCCGGGTCGGCGCTCATGAGGAACGCCATATCGGTATTCCTCTTTTTCGCCGCGACCTTGGTCTTGAGGAGCTCGATCTTCACGTCTTGTTTCTCCATCATCTGCAACCACCTCGCCTCGCACTTCTCCTCCCTCTTGACGGTATGTGTCTTGGCGTCGGCAATGCACTTCTCGATCGACGTGTGCAGCCTTTCTGTCGCCGGTGTACTCGCCCTCGCCGCCTTCGCCTTCTTGTTCCCTTCTGGACGTCCATCCGAGGCTAACGATCCCGGCGCGTCGGGGTTGAACGGTTCTTCCCCCTTGCCGAGGTTCAGACGAACCTCCGCCCACTTCTCGCACTTCTCGATCCTGGAGAAGACATGGAGGAATTTGAACTCGGCGCCTTTGCTGTCCTGCCGGTACATCTCGAACATCCGGACCATCTGCCGGCGCGCAACAAAAGGAATGTCAGCCGAAGAAGAAATGAACAGGCCATGGGCGACCGAGTCGCGGTTTACCTGTCGCTCGACGTCGGCGCCGCTCTCCGGGCGAGCTATGACCTCCTCGACGATCCCGTGCCATTTGCTGCAAGCCGCCTGGACGACCGCCCAGTGGTTCGCCATCGCTTTCTCGCCGCGCGCCATGTAAAATCCTTTGAACTCGGGGTCGCAAAGCTTGCGCTCGTCGAACGATCTCTTCACCCTCGCCCAATAGTTCTCCGAGTTCTGATTTGCGCCCGTGATGGGGTCAATGCTCACCGTCTTCCACGCTTCGGCGAGGCACTCGTCTTCCTTGGCGGACCATTTGATGCGAGGCTCGGCTTTGTCGGCGGCCGCCGCCTTCTTCGTCTTCTTCTTGTTCTTCCCCTTCCCCGCGGCGACGGGTTGTTCTTCCTCCTCCTCGTACTCGCCGTATTCTTCCTCCTCCCCCGCGAACTCATCCCCGGCGAAGTCTCCCCCGGCAAAGTCGTCCTCTTCTTCTCCCCGGGGGTATGACGCCGCCGCCGCCGCTGAGCCAGACGCGATGATGTCGTCCATACATGCGTCCTGTGACTCCTGCGATTCGGGCATTTCGCCGAGCACGCTGCGGGCACCATCGAACTCGACCGGAGGGTGGAACAGAGGGCCACGGTATGGCATGGCCGGCGAGCCCCCGGTGCCAGCGTGTGGGGACCCCGGACTAGCTGTCCGAAATACCCTTGTGCCTACATCAGCGATCCCATGATCAGTGTGTCGCTGAGCACAATCAAACTGGTAATCAAGGAACATCCATAATTACCGAAGGAATATACTTACTTGATTGAAGTCATACTCTTCAATAGGTACTTGCAGCGGAAAATCACCATACAGCGTGGAGCCCAAGTCATTCGCCTTAACCCTACAGGCAACTGACTGGGAAGCGCCCTAGTTCGCATTGACGTCAGTTCCGTCTCCTTCTTCCAGCTGCTCTTCTTTAAAATCTGGCTAAGACAATAGCCAGGGACGAAACCATTATGAGTACAATGGGAATTGTACTCGCAAACTACCCCCGAAAGAGCATGCACTACCCTTTTTTTTTGTTTATGTTTTGAGTAAAACTTTGTTTGCTTTGAAAACTCTAATCTTTATTGAAAAGAGAATGATAGACTTTTGTTCAATAAAACTTTGTCTGAAAACTCTATAACTTTGGTTGAAGTAAAATAAGAGAAATTTTATAACTTTTCATAAACCTTGTATACTTTTCAAAATCTATAGCCTTTGTTAAAGAAAACGAAAATAAGGCTTTAGATTCTTTTTTTTTTCCATAAAACTGTCTTTGTAAAGAGTTTTCTTTTAAAACATTTTTCCCAAAAAATAGCTGTTTGTTAAAATAAGAAGTCCCTTTTTTAAAAAAACGTTTTACCCGGAAAATCACCATTTTGCTTATTTATCCAAAACTCCTCCTTTTTCCCGACCATGTCTCATAATGGTCCAATTATTTCCAACAACTCATACCAGCACATTGGCATAGTTGCATAAAACATCCTTCACATCATTTTCTCTTTCAAATCTCAAACATTTTTCCAAAACTTGCACATAGTCTAGTACAGCCTCCCAACTGTCCATATCCGAGGACTCGGCTATTCGAATAGTTTTTACCCTCTGCAGAGGTAGCACGCTTTTCCCACACCCATCCGGTAGCTCATCGTGTCTGCCACGTCCCGCCATACAAGGTGTATGCGAAGTTGAACCACCGGCCATAGCCTTTCCTTTGCTCATGCTAGTATAGGACCCTTCCCTTACGATTTCACCATTCCTTCAACACCTAGTACAGGATCCCTCGTCGAGGAACCTAGATGTAAGGACTCGCAGTTTTGCCCGGCGAGCACGAAGCCCTTCAATCCCGCACAAGCCAACATATTGCCGGGACCCAGGTCAGGGGTTAGAGTCGCCATGCTCATCCCCTCATGCATAACGGAGTCGTCTCCGTCGATGAGGTATCCAGTACTAACATGAGCAAATTATATGACTACGCCCGTTCCCATATTTGGGTAGATGTGGTCGCACAGGTTATCGGCTGGTCGTCATGGTACTAAGACACAATGTGCATTTTTCATAAACCACCCACTTTATCACTTCTCCACTTTAACACCGATAACTCGGCATTTCATCATCAACTAGGTACTTTAAAAAGGAGTTTGGAATAAATCATATTTTTCCCATCCTATAATTTTAAGTATCTACTCTACATTCTACATAGGGTGATAAAGCAGTTTTCATATCCTTTGTGAAAAGGTTTTTCAGAAAAATCAATACCACTACTTTAGGAACTTGCATGTGATTAAATTAGAGGTATGTAAATGCAAGCTCAGCGAAGTAGCTTGCCTGTTTTCAGCATAATGTCCCTGGACTTCTCCTCACTGATCAAATAAATAACTCTGATTCTTCTCCAATAAATCCTTTCCAATATCGTCCAGGTAGCGTTTATATCTAGCGTCGCAAAAAGGAAATAACACAATCAACACACAGTAGGACACTCCAACAACAATCATCAAGCAATTACTAACAAACAACAATCATGATGGAAAACTATTAGTTAACAAACAAGTTTGGCAGTCACCTCACTACTCATGTTTATAAAAATATGGTTAAAGTTGTGATTAAGCATTTTTATTTAAACAGGAAATACTTCAGACAAAAGTTAAGCTACCAACTATTTTCTGTAATTCTAAATATCTTACCAAGCTATGGTAGAGATATTATTATATACCCAAGCTAGTATTCAACCTAGAGACAACCAAATTTAATAAGCAAGACAAACATCTCTTTCACACAAATTAATTTAACATCAATTAAACAAGCAATACATGCCATTACTAAACTACTCAATCAAGCATCACAACAACTCTTAAGCATCACACATAGCTTTTGCACACACAAAGCCACACAATTTGAATTCAATTTGATTTAATTATCTATTATTTAATTGTGTCACAATTATGGCAGAAACTAGGGTTTCATGTTTAATTACATAACTTTTGTTCTGTTGGTCACAAAAATGTGAACTAAAATTCTACAGATAGCTACTGATTTATAGAAGACAATCCAATTGGATTTAATTCAATTTGAGTTATTAAACTCCCTGTATAAATGTTTTAATCCAGAATGTTGGTTTTCTTGTTTTTGCTACAACTCAAGTTAATTTTATTCAAAAATTAAATCCTTTTAGGGGTAACTAGTATTGCTTAAATGTGAGCTAAAAAAATTGGTTTGACCTCATTTGGATTAGTAGAGCATCAGAAACAAACAAGTTTAGGTTTTATGCCTTCTGTGGCATTTTGGATATCATTATTTATTTATTAATCTAAATGGGGTGAAACCACTTTAGTGAGTTAGATAATTTCATAAGCTTTCCAGAACATTTTCATTTGCTATTTTTAGATTCCTAGATCTCAAGATATTGAATTTCAAAGTTCTAATCAAATTTCTGACAGAAATTTTCCCCTTTTTAAGTTTAGCAACTAACTGATTTGATAATTTTCTACTAACTTAACCACAACACTAAATGGAATAAAACCAGTGGCATTGGTTAGACTAGTTGAGGTACTTCTGATACCATTTTAGTTTGATATTTTTGGTTAAACCAAGTTTTAGCAAACATCTCCCAAAGATGGTATCAAAATAATCTTTCTGAGTTTTCAGTTAAAACTAACACCTTTGTCATTTTTATTTCAAATGGGAAATATGTCCAACAAGGATCATGGCCTGCATATATGTGAAGATGGCATGTTATACTATCTACAAGATTTTAGTTGGCTATTTTTAGGCCTCTGGATAAAATAGAAACTTGTATGGGAAATGGCTATCCCTGTTATTTCATGTGGCTGAAATATTGTATAGCCAATTTCCTCAGATTATATCTTCTGTATAAAATTTTATTTTGAGGTCACACCACTTGGTCATGTCAGTACTCTAACAATACTAACATGACATGCCACTACTAACATCTAAATAAATCTAGATTAATTGCTATGATCAGATCAAAATCCTAAGCAGTAATCTGTTTTCAGAAGTTTCTGAAAACAGACAGAACATAGCTTCTTTGCCCCATGTTTCCATCAAGCTAGACTAATTATTTTTGAAAACTAAAACTTTCATTTGAATCTATGTAACTTGCTCTTTCCAACCATATAAAGATTTCAAATTTTGGTGGGGCATATTTCTCAGAAAATGCATGCAAAGGTAGCTAATCTAAACTGTTTCCAGCACTTAGCAGATTTCACAGAATTTTCAAAACTGGGCGGGAGTGCTCTGTGGCCGTTGATCCAGGGATCGACGGCTCACAGCTGTCCTCTTCCTCCCGACGGACAGAGAACAGGAGAGAGAGAGGGGAGCTCGGGGAGTGGCCGGGGAGGCTACCTGCCGGCGGCGAGAGGTGGCGACGAGGGTCGGGGTCGACTGCGGGTGGCTGGGGCTGCGCCTGGACACCGGTGGCGTCGCCGGAGATGGGCTGCAGCGGCGGCGCGGCGGAGCTCCCGAGCGTGGAAAAATCCCGAGCTCGGGCTCCTCTGGAGCGGCTCTGGTGAGGTGAGGGAGAGTGGTGGAGGCGTGTGGTGCCGGGTAGAGGCCGAGGGGTGGCTTTTATAGGCGGGGAAGCTCGGAGGCGAGAGGATGGTGAGGGAGGGTCCTCGTCATGCCGCGTGCGGCACGGGAGCACGCGGGGGCGGCGTCGTGCGGGCTGGGGAGGCACGGGGCCGTGTCTGGGGGGATAGTGGGGTGGTGTGGCGTGCGTGCTGGTGGTCGGCGCGCCTCGGGCGGGCTCGGGGGCGTGCTGGTCGGGCCGGGGCGGCCAGCTTTAATGGTGCACGCCAGGTGCTCGACATTTTGTCGGCCGGCAGTGCACCGGCGATTTCGGGCAAGAGGGAGGGCCAGGCGTGAAGGGGTCGAGTTGAGGAGCATCTAGGGAGCAAGGGCAAGCTCCAGGACATGGTGGTGCAGTGGCCTTGCTGCTGGTTGGCCAAGTGCCCATGGTGGTGGCCATTTCCATGGCATGGCTGCTTAGGGCTAGGGTTTAGGGCATGGGATGGCTAGGGTGTTGTCCAGAACGTGCAGGGGGGTGCTGGGAGGGTGCTGGACAAGAAGGGAACACGCATGAAGCTAGTTTGGGCTGCCATTTGAGTATAGGGGTATAGGGTACCATTTTGCACTATTTGCAACTATTAGGCATCTTAATGCTAAGGAAAAATATGGGGTGGAAGTGTGCAAAATGCTGTGGTGATAGGCATTGGTGATGGTGTTCAATTTTGTTTAAGTGGTTACCAAAAATGGAGATCCCATTTTGGGTAAAAGAAATTGTGGGAATGAAATAATATTTATTATTTCATGTGACCTTTTTATTATAGGTCTTATTATTTCATGTGACACTTAATTGTCTTCTTATTTTTGTTTATCAAGCAAACACACAATCAATGAATAAAATACAAGAAATATTCACATCACAACCATGACCACACAATTCAGACCACATGAATTAATCACACCACCATTTCCATGATTAATAATATTATTTTGTATAAATGATCACACTCAATTATTACAAGATGATGTTTTAGATAAAAGTCTCAGCTCATAAGTTAATTGTTTTCAAAATGGTTTTAGAAAGGAAATAGGTGGGGTAACATACTTCCCACTAGTGTTGTTTTCAAATGGAGTGGAAATCAGAGCTTATAAAATGGGAGTTGCATATACATGCAAAATATCATGGTTGGCTTTAGATAGGAGATAACATATAGATCTCCATATTTTTGGGAACACATAATTTTGGAAATACTTTTACTTTCTCAACTAAAGGGTATTTTATTTGTTGCTGAAATCAAACATCATTGAAATAAACTTTGGCCAAAATAAGATTGGAAAAGATATATGGAATTTACTCTTGTCATAACATGATCACCAAAGTTTAATATATTTTACTTGGGCTGGATTCTTGGATTAATATTTACTAGTCAAACAACATAAACAACAAGTCACACAAGGTCCAACAGAACAAGATAAAGAGAAACACAATCAATAATTAAGTATTTCAAAAAGTTTTTGTTGGTTCTGAATTTTGGCTCTTGTTAAATTCTTATTATAAATTTGGGATGTTACACAGCGCTGAGTGCGGAAGGGCCGCGGAACGCTATGTTGGGGTTGAATCCGCCGTGCGAGTCGCCGTCTCCGTAGTCCAGCGTGTCCCCCCTCCAGTGGGGTGTGGCTGGCGACGCCGGCGAGAAGGCGGTGGGCGACGGTGAGAAGGACGATGATGGCGGTGACACCACGCTTTCTTGGCTTCCTCCTTGGCTTCCTTGGGTTCCCCAAGCGCCGGGCGGCAAATAGAGGCCGTGCGGCGCATACAGTGGCGACGGCGTAGGAAAGCACGGTTTCCCGGCCGCTACCGCCGCCGCTTGTCGTGTCTCCTTGGCCTCATCCGCCTCCTTGGCCTTCTTCCTCGCGTCCCTTGCCTTGCGGTCGGCGGTGACCGTCTTCCTTCGCTCGACTTCGTTCGCCCACTCGGTGTTGCTCAAGCCGTCCGGCCGCCCCCTCCCCCTACCCCTCCCGGAGGTCGCCCCCGCCATCTTCGCCGGTGGTTCTTCGCCGGCGGCTCGTGGGTTGTTGAATTTCTTGGGCATCATGGGAGGTGATTTCCGCGGGAAACGGCGAGAGCTACGGCGGGAAGCGATATGGAGGTGATATGGAGAAGGAGAAATGGAGGGAAGCGAAACAAAAACGGCGGGAATAACAATTGTCTCGCCGATAGGGCTGGCCCGCGCGGCTTTTCCCTTGTGCCGGCGCCCCCAGGCCGAACCCAGCGCGCTGGGTTCGGCCTGGGTACGCCGGATAAATTTTGGGCCAAATCCGGCGAAAAACGAGACCCTGGGGGCGCGACTGGGAGAAAAATCGCCCGCCGGCGTCCAAAAAGCGGTCCTGGGGGGCCTCGTGGGGGGGGGGGGGGGGGGGGGGCGGCTGGAGTTGCTCTTACGTCCGGTGAAAGATCTGAGAGCTGAGCACCGGCTCAGCTTAGGTTGAACAGTAAATAATAAAAAAACGCTGAGCCGGCCGACCGGGCGAGTTGCTCCCTCATATAGGTGGCCAAACGGGCCAGCCCGAGGCACGGGTTTTTTGGCCCGACCCAAGCACGGCACGCACCTTAACGGGCCGCGGCACGGCACGGGCCCGTTAGTGCCCGTGCCTGACTTCGATTTGAGGCCCGTGGGCTGGCCCGGCACGACACTATTAGTTTTTATATATATATATATTTTTAATTTTTACGTATTTTACCTATTTTTTTATATTTTGGGCCGTAATAGTGCCAGATGGGCCGTATTCGTGCCTAACGGGCCGTGTCAAAGCCGGTCCGTCGGGCCGTATTCGTGCCATCAGGCCGTGCTGCGGATGAATTTGCCGCCCGTGGGCCGGCCCGGCACGGCATGATTGGCTAACGTACCTAATGGGCCGTGCCTTTCACGTGCCGTGCCGGGCCGGGCCGGCCCGTTTGGCCAGCTATACTCCCTCAACCTCTCGCCGATTTTTCTCTCCCCTCTCCCTCAACCTCTCGCACGCGCAGCAGCAGGTTAGGGTTAGCGTGCGCCGGCAGCCCCCCGCCTCCCAACCTCCTACGCGCCGCCGGAGTGTTGGAACAAATCTTGTTATTAGTGCTAAGAGTAGTTGATTAGATCATGTTTAATTTGTTTTGTGTTGAGTTATGCATGTAGTCGTGTCCAGTTACTAGGCTGCGGCTGTGTACTCACGTGAAGATGTGTTAGTGTGTGTACACGCAAGTTAGTAGTGGAATTAGATGAGTTAGTTAGTGCATGCATGTTGTTTTGGCTGGGCCGTGCGGCCGTTAG
Source organism: Puccinellia tenuiflora (assembly GCA_012064385.1). Lineage (NCBI taxonomy): Eukaryota > Viridiplantae > Streptophyta > Magnoliopsida > Poales > Poaceae > Puccinellia > Puccinellia tenuiflora. Next base: position 1,497,747 of record QRDG01000195.1, read on the forward strand.
GAGATGCTGCACAAGTCAGAACGTGTGTGCATGCAGCTAGTTAGTGGAGAGATTAGTTGATCAGTTAGTTAGTGGGTTAGTGGATGCGTTTTGTGTTCGGCTATATAAGCCATGTAATCAGTTGAGTTCAGTAATGAGAATTATAGGTGGCCAAACGGGCCGGCACGGCCCGGCCCGGCCCGGCACGGTGCCGGCACGGCCCGGCAACGACACGGCCCGTTAGGCACGATTATAATCGTGCCGTGCCTGGGCCGGCCCGCGTGCCGTGGCCAGACCTCCGACACGGCCCGGAGGCACGCCGACGGCCCGTTAGGCACGGTTGGCCCGTCGGGCACGGCCCATTTAGCGTAAATGTGGCCCAAAAATAAAAAAAAGATAATATAGGTAAAAAAAAAAGCTAAACGGGCCGTGCCGTGCCGGCCCGCGTGCCTCAAATCGGAGGTCGGCCCGGGCACTATCGGGCCGTGCCGCGACACGGCCCGTTTAGTTCCGTGCCGTGCTGTGCCTAGGCCGGGCCAAAATCTCCGTGCCTCGGGCTGGCCCATTTGGCATGGCCCATTTGGCCACCTATAATGAGAATAGACAGAAAAATGTAGCGCATGTGTTGTCACCAGAAGCAAAAGGCAAAGCCTTCTTCTTCCTTGGTGAAGTGTGTGTGTGTGCGTGTGTTCCTGTGACTGTGAGAGAGAAGAAGTGGGGCTGCGAGGTGCAGCTCCTACACGGAGGACACCCGCTCCACCTCCCAAACTCCAGCGTGCCGGCCTCCGTCCTCCCCAAACTTTGTGTGCGCCGCCGGCGTGGCCCCAAACCGCCTCCCAACCTTTTCCGGCACCAAACAACCATGAGCTCGATTTGTCTGGGGCGAGCGCGTCGGCCCTGCAGTTCAGCCAGTTATCCTCACCGAGCAGGCCGTGGTGGCGGCCGGGACGCTGCTGCTGGCTCGAGGAGTCGAGGTCACAGTTGTCTGTCACGCCTCCGCCCCAAAATCCTCTGCGGTCACTGAAACAACCACCGTCAGATGTGCAACATACCTGCTCGACGAAATGCACAGCCTCGTCCTGGAGGAGATTTATTCTTCGGATGGTGGAGGCGCATGTGCAGCTGATGATTGAGCACAGGTGATGGTCTAGGCTGAGTTTTGCTGCTATTGTACGGTATTTTCCTTCAAAACTTTGCTGGCTAATACTGTGATGTTCTGTCACAGGTACGTGGTGTATGTGACGGTCAAAATATTCCTCCAAAGCGCTGGATTAAGCTTGAGATGGATGCTTCACAGCTGATGATTCGGTTGTTTGCATCTAAGCGGTAAGGTCATATTGTTGCCAATAAATTAATAGTAAGAATTTTGTAGACACCAACGACTATTGCCTATTAGTGCTTGCTGGAGATTAAAAGCACCACCTTACTGGAGATTCTCTCTCCAAAATAAAAGAGTTCACAACGTTGACACCAACGACTATTGCCTATTAGTGCTTTCTGCTCATGGGCACTGGGTCAACAATATTTGCTGCTGAACCCTTTCGTTTGCACTATACCACTTGTAGCCAAACAGAAATCTTCTCATTGAAATTATATGTATTTTAAATAGATCTCCAAGCTATATGAACGACTAATTTGTAGGAGATAACAAAGTCCATCCTCTTACATGGTTCAATCAGCATTGTTTTGAGAACATATATTTATTTGGTGTGAGAAATTAAATCCTTTTCTCAACCTGCTGTACCTAATTTCATTATTGTATTTGTATCATGTTCTGCCTTCAACGGAAGGGTGTGGCGTGCTCTAACAAATTAAGTTCGCTCACATATCAAGTAAGAAGCAACCATAAGGTTTTAGTGTGCCTTTTGAGTATTCGGTATAATCACAGGAAGCTTGAATGCATGATTTCCTAATCTCTATTTATTTAATCATTGTTATCATGTCGTCTAGGAAGAAAATGATTGTGTTATGCTCTTAAGGGAATCCTGTCCTTTATTTTCACAAGCCAGAAGATGTATGGCTTCACTAATGGTAGATTCCAAAACATGTGATAACTATTTTCTACCTTGCAGTTAGCCCAGTAGAGGAATTCTTATAATGGTCAAATTCTTTATATGAACAAGATGAAGGTACGCACTGAACTTTTACACATTACACATTATGGCTAGGAATTTCTTTGAGTCCTGTGCTCATGTTTATTAGGCCTCCCCAGTGTGAACCATACGATACTTGCGTGCTATTCCCGATGATGGCTAGCCCCAATTTTAGCCTGCTCTGTTTCGCAGTGGAGAACTAATCAGATGTTTGGTACATTGTTTCCCGATGATTCTGACCGGCATCGCTTGTACACTTTAAACGTCAATTTGACTGGATATGCTGGAAATATCTTTGTTCAGATTTGTCCGCTACAATTTCTCAGCTCAGAGTAATATTCAAAATGAGCTGGCTGCCCCTTTTCATATGGAAATTATTCCATCTATGGCATGGAGTATTTGGTGCCCCAGAAGGCTATTCGTCTACTCTTTACCTTTCAAATTATCTTTTTGTATTTCATATGGACCATCAAATGAGGCAAGTTCACCTAGCCATAGACTGACTGCTCTGTCAGTAGGTTTCTATTTATTTTCAATTGCAAGCCAAAATTTAACATGCATGACTGTATTTCTTGACAACTTACCAGGAAACTGTAAACCTAATCTAAGAAAGGTATGCTTGAATGCTTATACAGAATTCAAGTGAGGCGTGGTTCCCTACCTATTCCTGAACAAGTGTCACACACAACATGTACATGGTAAAGCAAAGTTCAACTACCATTGGCTGGCAAATTAGTGATTCAGTTTAAAGATGAGAGATTTCATGGTGGTTTTTTATTTCTTTTGATAAGGTATTTGTGATGTGCAGCAGTTTTTGATTCGGCTAAAAATGATTGGTTTTGTGTTCCTTATGCTAATTTAGATGTCGTCTATTTAATTTACTGTCATGAGTTATTCCTTTGAAAATCTTAGGTGTATGCTTTTTATTCTGGGATTTCTTTACAATTGTGGAATGTGATGCCTTCAGTTTAGAAGCGTATATATTTCAGTACCGGCGGTGATCCATTTTTTGTTAAACGCTGTTATCGAGTACTAAACAGGAAGTTCCAAAAATATTCTCTCTTTTTTCTTGGTCAAAGGCATAATTGCCTATGTAGATTAGCTAGGTTGTAAGAGATAATTGGTTCAGTCTTCTTTCATTTTCTAGGTTTCATTGGTTCTGTCATGCAAAGGTAGCTGGTAGGAGATTAAGGTATGGAATATAACTCTTGAATTTGGAGACATAAGTGAGTGATCTGCTTAAATAGTAGAGGATACTATATCGTACAAAAGTTTCTGCGGACTACATTGATCCGCAAGATGTAGGCCATTAAGAAGGGGCAAGTGAGAGTAAACTTACTGTAGTTCTGCAGATTTTTGAATAATAATAATATCAGTATTTTTCATGTCTATTCTAACTATAATGAGCTAAAACATGACCAGTGTACGCTTTTAGCAATGTGCCAAATCTTACTTTATTTATTTTTTGTTGGTTTGTACTATTTTCTTGACGATGTTTCTGATTTTATTATTATTTGTTGTTCGTGTTAATGTTTCCACTCCCAGGTCGTTCGGCTTATGGCTGCTGGGTGTGCTTCTGAAGTTCTGGTCATCGACATGCCGTCTCCGCTTTTTGTATCTCTTAGTGGCTCACCGGGTGCGTGTCTGATCAGTCCGTTCCTATTTTGGCTGATCAGAGTATGTCCCGTAGGCGGTAACCTAAATATGAAGACGAGTTCCGCCATCATTCGCTTCTTGTGGCCCCGACCACAGGTACTCCATGCTTAACTTCCTTTCTCGCACAGAGTGCTCCTTCGGTCCTTACCAATTACCTGTTCTGGACTGATTGCTCATAACGTAAATGATATTTGATTTGTAGTGAACTAGGAATGAAATTATCACCCCGACACCTCTTTAAAAATTAACATGTCTTTTCAAGCCATATTTTTGTATACCTCTAAACTGTAAGCCGATGGGTCTGGGTGCCTTCTCAGAGCCTATGCCATGACCATGTAGCTGCTATGTGGACCCATCTCTCTGGCCTACTAGCTGCGTCTAATCGGCCGTCTCTACACGAAGCAAAGCCCTACACCCCACCCCCTATCTTTTCCTTCTTCTGCAGCACCTCCTCTCATGTCCCTTCCTTCCCCAGCAAATTCCTGTGGAACCTGGACCTTGGGATGTGGCCAATCTTACGAGTCAGGAAGATACCGTAGAAGAGGAACAAGAGGGGATGGTTTGTGGATCCAGAATGCAGCTGCCGCTCCCTAATATTGATCTTGAACTTCAAATTTTCTGTTATTATCACCGTGAATCTGCGAGGGTGAGTAGGGTATGCATCTGTGGTGCACTAGAAAGTGCTAAATAAGTCGCTAACATTTCTTAGTTCAGTTGTGAGTTCAACATTCTTGCTACATAATTTTTTTAATTGCATTCTCTTAGTTCAGTTTGAGTGGCAGTATAAAAAGTTGGTCCTTCTTTGATCCTTACCAGGGATAAAAAGTTAAACTCTTTATTGATGCCCCTTGTGTGTGTCCTCTGTTTTTTTTACTATGATTCTAGACTTAAATCTTCTTTTTTTCCAATTAAAATAGCTTGCTTAAAGGATTAAATGCCACAAGGACTTCAATAGTCGCAGTTTTCTTTTTGGCAAATCAATACTTGCATTTGTGCTATTGTTAGTCTTCAGCTATGTCCATGACATTAATTTCCTATGACTGTATACCTGACATTTTGTTTTTTTTTTGGTAGAGATATGGACCACGGTCAATTGAAGACAAACATAAGCTTAAATTTTAACGGAGAGTCTTGGCCTGCATCAGTCTCTGGCCCCTACCACCAACTGCTTAGAATTTTGGCAGTTGGAATTTCTCCAGATGGTATGTACTCATCTGAACTTAGAGGTGAACTTGGAGCTGATCTTCTGGATCTCCGTGCTACAGATTACCTAGACTCCTTTCTGATGTACGTCCAAACCTTATCTGCAACGTTGTCGTTTGTTTTCTTAGTTAACATTCATGAGTTAGTGGCATTTCCTACTTTATATGGATTCATGGGCTGGAAATGTCTTCATGCAATCCATTCCAACTTACTGCTTTTCCTTTGGCAGGACATAGATTCATAACCATTTGAGCCATCACCCTTTATGCCGAAGGAAATTGACGATGATGTGATGCCATGAAGCCAGCTAGGTCTAGCAGATAATTATGATATAGAGACAAGTGAAAAAAAGAGCCCGTTCTCTTAGTTTAGTTTAAGCGGAAGTATAGAAAGTCCTTCTGCCAAAGATCCTTATGAGCTCTTTATTGATGCTTATTGTGTGTATCCTATGTTTTTTACTATGATTATAGACTTAACAAATAAATTATGGTACAACACTCAACAATTTTATGTTGTTTATCAACATGGGTTGGATAAGCCTGGGTCACATTATTTAACATCACATGTATATTTCATGTTTCCTGAGTTGAAGTAAATTACATCTGAAAATATAGCTCTAGATACTTATATTTGTTTTAAGGAGGAATTCTCCTAGACCACTTATATCCATCGGCTGCTGAAACGCTATGCCCATACTCCTGGCAGTATACCACTTAAGAAACATGTGTTGCCAGTTCCCACGCAAGCTACTGCTGCATTGACCGCACCTGCTACATTAAGTACTTGTGCACATCGCGAAATATACGGCAGTGGCCCAGCGCACTGACCGCGGTGTGTGACAACGGTAGGCCGACGGCCCGGCGAAGCGGGCTTGTCCGTCTAGTTCCCATTTATGGCGGGACGGCGACCACACCCATGCCGCGTGCTTGACTGGCAAAAAACGCGGTGCATGCACTACTGTGCAGTGTAGCGGAAAATGGTACTGGCTAGTCGTAGACTTGTAATTGCAGGACCAATTGATTGCAAGGGAAGCTGGCCGGAGACAAGGCCGTGGTTGACTAGACCGCGGTGCATACTGTTGGTATAGCGATTATTGATCACAAAACTGTCGACCCATCACCGATGAATGTACTCCCTCCGTTCCATAATACAAAATGTTTTAGGTATTCACATGTTGTCTAGATTCAGATTAAAAGTAGTGTATATATGCACTAAAACATGTCTAGATACATCTATCCCACTTTTCATTTGTATAAAAGCTAAAACATCTTATATTTAGGAACGGAGGGAGTAGTTGACTACTGGGTACCGACTAGTAAATGTTACGATGGCTTTGTTCATATAATATTATAAGGGAGTGTCTAATCGCTCATTCGACTGAGAATTAAGTTAATTCTCAGTCAATAACGTCATCGTCTTCTTCCTCAAATCCGGCGGCGCTCTCTCCCCCGCAACCACCGCAGGCTGAACCGCCGTCCTCCCCGCCCGCGGCCAGCACGCTGCCGCGACGCCTCACCGCCCCGCCCCGCCCTGCCCGAGGCGCTCTGACGAGCCCAATCCCAGATGGACTGATACATATCAAACGTATCTATAATTTTTGATCGTTTCATGCTTGTTTTATACCATTGCCAATTGTTTTTTACATTAATTTTATGATTTATTTGGACTAACCTATTAATAGTTGCAAAAGTGCATAATGTTCTTGTTTTACACTTTGATGTGTAGGAATCACTTGAAAATTGACAAACGCGCAAAAGGAGCCTCGTTGGAGGTGGACTCTGACTTCCTTGAAATCTATCCCTTCCGTAAGATTTCAGAGACCGTCAGTATAACCACTGAAGACGACATCAAATAAAAAATCATCCTTCTGCAAAGTTGTGGGAAATTTCCGCACCTTTCATTTAAGTTCAAGAACAGCCCAATCCGAGGCCCGAGGCGCTCTGACGAGCCGTTTTACTGTAGCCCGCGGGACCAGGCCTCCCCTGGCCCTGGGAAGCCTCCCGGCGCCGCCCTTCGGACTATATATACGTCACGACGAGAAAACACTAACCCCCGAAGGATATTTCCACAAACTCGAAAGATCTTCGCCGCCATCCGAAACCCTAATTCGGGGGATAGAAGTTCCTATTATGGCACCCTGCCGGGACGAGGATCGACCTCCGGAGCCATCTTCATCGACGCCGCTGCTTTCCGTGATGAGGAGGGAGTTGTTGGGAATATGCCCTAGAGGCAATAATAAAATGGTTTATTAGCATTTTCATGTTTATGATAAAATTTTATTATCCATGCTATAATTGTATTAACCGGAAACATAATACATGTGTGGAATATAAACAACCAAGTGTCCCTAGTAAGCCTCTACTGGACTAGTTTCAGTCAAGAGATGGTTAAGGTTTCCTGACCATGGACTTGTTATAGTCACTTGATAACGAAGTCAATCATTAGGAGAATGATGTGATGGACAAGACCCAATAATAAAGAGTTGCAATTGATCGTGTCACACAGTTTCATCGCCAATGCTTTTAGTATATGCCAAGTATAGTTTCCTTAGACCATGAGATTATGTCACTCCCGTTTACCGGAGGAATACTTTGTGGACATCAAACGTCGCTTCGTGACTGGGTGATTATAAAAATGTCTTTCAGGTATCTCTGATCGTAAGTTGTTGGGTGACATGTATCAAGAGTGGGATTTGTCCCTCCATGTGACGGAGAAGATATCTCCAGGCCTTCTCGGTAATATAGCATCATAAAGTTTGCAAATGTGTGATTAAGTGGTAATCACGGAGATCCTATATTATGGTCGAGTAAAGAGAACTTGCCGGGTAACAAGATTAAACTAGATATGGGGATATCGACGATCAAATCTCGGGCAAGTAAAATATCGTGAGACAAAGGGAATCGTATACGAGATTAATTGAATCTCCGGCATCGTGGTTCAACTGATAGAGATCTTCGTTGAATGTGTAGGAGTCAATATGGACATCCCGGTCTCGCTATTGATTATTGATCGGATCATGTCTGCACGTTCCCGAACGCGCAGGGTCACACACTTAACGCTCCGATGTAGATAGGGTTTGCGATGAGATAATTGATGGAATGAACGAATGGTGATTCGAAGTCTCGGATGAGATCCTAGACGTCATGAGGAGATCCGGAAGAGTCCAGAGAATAAGATTCATATAAGGAAATTGGTTTCCGGAGGTGTCGGAAAGGTTCCGGAATATTCTGGCAGTGTACCGGAATTTTCTGGAAGGTTCTAGAAGAGTCTAGAAGTGGGTCCCACCTGTCATATGGGGCCCACGTGGACCAATGGGTGGTGCAACAGCCTTAATGGGCTGGCCGCACCAGCCCATGGCCCAACCGGCCAAATTAGGCAATGGGAGGCCGAATCCCGAAGGGACTCGGCTGGCTTGGGAGCCAAGCAAGTCCTAGGCCGGCCGGCCGGCCCTAGGGTTCCCCCTTGCCCTCCACCTATATAAGGGGGGGGGGTGCGGCACAGCCTAGAGGAGACCAGCCGCACCCCACCTCCACCTCCTCCTCCTCTCCCTCTTGCACGGCTTGGCGAAGCCCTGTCCGTGGGAGATCTCCACCATCAACACCACCACACCGTCGTGCTGCTGAGATCCATCTAGCCACTCCCTCCTTGCTTGCGGGATCAAGAAGGCAGAGTCTACATCGAGCCGTACGTGTGGATACCGGGTGCTGCTCGTGCGGTGCTTTATCGGATTGGATCGCGTGGATAATACATCTCCTCGCGACTAGACGAGTCTAGTTGCGGGGATCGACTAGCCAACCCCTGCACCGACAAAAAACGTTTGTTCGATCTCCAAGGGTAAGAGATTGGATCTCCACTTCGCTACTTGCAGCTAATAGATCTAGATCGTCGGGTTTCTTCCGCTTGTTTCGTAGAATTTTTTTTGTTTTCTATGCAACGAACCCTACAGTGGTATCAGAGCCTAGATCTATTTGAAGATGTTGGTGCGATTAGAACACAAGGAGTTGTGGGCGTTGATATTTTTGTTGCTACCTTCCCACGTGCATTTTGTATTTCGACGGCATGGTGAGATTGAAGTGGCCCGTACCAACTTTACTCGTCTACGTACGAGAGACCGGTTCCACGACTGATATGCAACTTGTATTGCATAAGTGGCTGGCGGGTGTCTGTTTCCCTTGCTATAGTGAGATGCGATCTTCAATGGAAGACCTTTCAAAAGGATATAAAATAAGCAACTTCACATCACCGTTGTGGCTTTGCGTAGATTAGAACGGTTCTATCTCATGACCCATAGAAGCCACGTAAAAATTGCATAAACAAAGTAGAGGACGTTTAACTTGTTTTTGCAGGGTTTGTGATGTGGTATGGCCAAATGTGTGATTTTTGATAATGTATGCAATGATCATGTTTATAATCTTTCACGACTTGCATGTCGCTGAGTACGGCAACCGGCAAGAGCCATATGGTTGTCTATTATTTTATGTGACATGCGTGTCAATGAATCACCATGTAATTACTTTACTTTATCGCTAAGAGTAGCAATAGTCGTAGTTGCAATAGTTGGTGGACACAACCATGGTGGTGGCGCCACAATGCTGGTGATGATGGAGATCATGACGGTGCTTTGGAGATGGAGATCAAAGACACAAGAAGAAAAAGGCTATACCATATCATAATATATTTATTGCATGTGATTTTTATCCTTTTATGCACCTTATTGCTTGCTTAGATTTGATTGCGACGGTAGCATGATAAGGTGATCTCTCATGTTAATTTCAAGATAATAAAGTGTTCTCCCCTAGTATGCACCGTTGCAAAAGTTCGTCGTTTTGAAGCACCACGTGATGATCGGGTGTGATAGACTCTACGTTCGCATACAACGGGTGTAAGCCAGATTTACACATGCGGAAATACTACGGTAATCTTGACGAGCCTAGCATGTACAGACATGGCCTCGGGAACACGAAACCGAAAGGTTAAACATAAGTCATATAAATGATATGATCAACACCGAGTTGTTCACCAGTGAAGCTACATCATCTCACGTGATGATCGGTTGTGGTATAGTGAATTTGGATCGTGTGTCACTAAACAACCAGAGAGATGTTAAGTTTAGTGGGAGTTCATGTAGTAATTTTGATTAATTTGTACGAGAATTATCATAAACAAAAGTCCTAAAAAAGTCTTTGCAAAAATCCTTGTAGATCATGGCCGACTACGGTAGTCTGTTCGTTGCTGAAGAGTTGCGTCTCGATGGGTCAAATTTTGTTGAGTGGTGCCTACGTTTGAGAGAAGTCCTACGCACCAATGCTGAGCTCTACGTGTTAGATGAACCATTGGAAGAGAAACCCGACATTACTGTAGATCATGAGGGGTACATGGAGTGGCTTGAACAAAAGCTCCCTACTTGAAAGTCGAGTGGATGATGTGCACCTTCATGAATTCTGACCTAAGGAGACAATTCAACGACTTGAGCACCAATGAGATTGTTGTTGAGCTGAAAGATAGGTTCATAGAACAAGTCAGAATTGCAATGTTCGAATGCTTGAACGAGTTTCTTTCACTCAAGATGGAAGAAAACACTTGCTTGGAACAACACCTAAGGAGAATGCATGAGATACATTATCGTCTCGTGCATGTTTGGAACTACGAGATGACTGACGATTTGGCGATAGATGGGGTGTTGCGCTCGCTTCCCCCCAGCTTCAAGAATTATGTCAGATACTATGTCATGGGAGGGGATTCGATCACTTTCTGTGAGTTTGTGTCTCGGCTGCGTCATGTCAAAGTAGAACCCATAGCAGGAGAAGTCGTCAATGCATAAGGTATATTTTGATATACAAGTTATAAATGTTTTATGTCCCATTTACACTTGTGGCGAGTTAAGTATTTGATACTTGAGCTGTTTTATGAAAACAGGGCCTGCCGTTTAAGAAGTGCATGGAGGGACTGAGTGGATATCGCGGGATGGTGGCAGTCAAGGAGTTGATGCTGGCGACGTTCTACTTCTACATTTATCGTTTTTTGATTAGAGGATTTGGATGAGTTTTGTAATCGAATTAACTGTGATCTTTAAATTAGTGTGTCTTGCTTTTGTGAGATGGTCATTCATGTTAAAGACAAGTGGTTGTTCTATTTTCATGAGTAATCCTTTTTGGTGATCACGTTTCGATTATGAGAATATCGTCCTTATCTAGACGATGATTAGTTAAACATTTATAAACTATGGAACATACTAAAATATCCAAAACTTAATAATGAAAATTTGTTTTAGTCATGCTAAGTATTGTGAAAAGCATTATGATGTTTCACAATGCGCATCATTAAGAAGTGTGACTAAAATGCCACCCTTTAGAAGAGTGCCAAGAGTTGCCGGAAATAAACACAAGTGTTGGTTGTATTTTCAGCAAATGTTAGATGTCATTATTTTGTGTGATCCATCATAAATGAAATGATTAAATAGGTTTATTTATTCGAGTTATGATATTTGATCAGATCAAATAAAATTCTGGAGATAGGAATATCAAGTTAACAAGAAAATTAAGTCTTTTTTATTTGAAGCCTTGTCCGTGGGAGATCTCCACCATCAACACCACCACACCGTCGTGCTGCTGAGATCTATTTAGCCACTCCCTCCTTGCTTACGGGATCAAGAAGGCGGAGTCTACATCGAGCCGTGCGTGTGGATACCGCAGAGGTGCTGCTCGTGTGGCGCTTCATCGGATTGGATCGTGTGGATAATACATCTCCTCATGACTAGATGAGTCTAGTTGCGGGGATCGACTAGCCAACCCCTGCACCGACAAAACACGTTTGTTCGATCTTCAAGGGTAATAGATTGGATCTCCACTTCGCTACTTGCATCTAGATCTAGATTGTTGGGTTTCTTCCGCTTGTTTCGTAGGAATTTTTTTTTGTTTTCTATGCAACGAACCCTATAGGAGTAGGGGCTGAGGCTTGTACAAGTAGCTATGTGGTTATCTATCTCTCCCATGATGTGATCTTGATTGTGATCAAGAACTTTGTTAGTATAGTTGAATACATGATGTTTCCCTTTATGTAATGGATATGTTGTGCTCAAGTGATGTTATCTAGTATAATTTGCGGAGTCATCGTTGTGATCACTGTGCCATGGTGACAGTGCGGGTGCCATGTGTGACTCTATACTTCAGATTAGAGTGATCTTCATCGTGAGTTTGTCCTTTATTGTTGTTGGATTGAATAGATCTTGAGGTTTCTTGATGCTTGTGTTTAGTATAATCTTCATGGTGCGTTAGTGATAGCGCTCGTGCCATGGATGTATTGGAAAGAGACTATTCAAGAGATAGGTTGTGGTGTTTGTTAGTACTATCTTTGGATGCTGTTATTGACAGCGCTCAGTGTCCCTAGATGTGGAATACGAACTTTAACGTGTGCTTTTGTAGCCCTACGTAATTCTCATCCTATTTTCATACACAAAAGAATGATCCCCAAGTAACGTCTACCTTGCATGTTTTTGTGGAAAGTATCAAGTGTTTAATTATGTTAATGATGTGAGAGTTAGTCACTAGTGAAAGTATCAAGTCTAGGCCTTGTTTCCAAGCATTGATACACCATTTTCAGCCATTTTTTTCATGTGTTCGCTTGCTTCCATTTTTATTTAAGATTACAAAAAACCACCTTTTCTCATCGTTGTTGGGGATAAGTAACCAATATTTACACCCCGGCAACGAAGCTCTTTTCTGGCACCGCTATTATAAGTATTTTACTATCTCTTCGCCAAACTAGTGCACCTATACAAGTGACGAATGTATTAGGTGTGCTGGGGACACAAGAGACTTCTTGTGTCTTAATTACAGGATTGTTCGAGAGAGGATAAATTCAACCTACACCTCGCTGAGTTCGATAAACCTTGGATTACTCACTTAAGGGAAATTTGCTGTTGTACTACAAACCTCTGCGCTTGGAGGCCCAACAGAGTCTACAAGAGTAGAAGCATGTAGTAGACATCATGGTCCCACACTGTGGTGCCGCGGCCCAAGGCTGGCGCGTGGGGCCCACCCGCGTGGCCACCTGGTGCACCCCCTCATGCCGCCTCCCGCCTATAAATCGCACTCGACAGAACACCCTCGGTGATGGATCCCTTTTCCCAATTTCGACACCGAGTTGCCGCCGTCACGAAAACCAGTGTGGAGCTAGCCCTGTTCCGGTACTCTGCCGGAGGAGGGAATCGACGTCAGAGGCATCTACACCACCTTGCTGCCTCCGTGATGATGTGTCCGTAGTTCTATCTTGGACTACGGGTCCATGCCAATAGCTATATGGTTATCTCACATCCTTGTTCGTCAATACAATGGTCTCGTGAGTTGCCTAACATGATCGAGATCCAGCCGATGTAATTGTTATGTTGTTGTGTTTGCTAGGACATGATGAATTATGATGTTATGATCAGTTTGTGTCTGATATATCTATTATGATATTGCTTTATTTACGTTTTTGCATATATTCCGATCTAAGTGGTTACTCTTGCCAAGTGGACACGCATTAGGTCTCCAAGAGGGAGTATATGCTAGATAGTGGGTTCATGCCGCTTTCATTCCTTGGCTCTGATGACCCACAAGTGTAGGGGATCGCAACAGTCTTCGCGGGTAGTATAACCCTAATTTATTGATTCGACACAAGGGGAGCCAAAGAATATTTATAAGCCTTAGCAGTTGATTTGTCAATTCAACCACACCTGAAAAGGATTTCTCTCGAAGCAATTTATCAATAGTAACAGTAATTTGACGGCAACAGTAGAACAATAATAGCAGTAACAAAATAAAGGCAGCAATGGTGACAACAGAAATATTGATTGTAAACAGCAGGATGTAAAAAACACCGTAGGCATAGGGACAGATAGACGGGCGTTGCATGAATAAGATAGCTCATGAAATAAACATAACTAGGCACGAAGCAAAATAAATATAGCATCCAAGTATTAAACGATCATAGGCATGTATTCCTAATTTAGCCGTACGTGCTTTCAATAAGAACTTGCACGACATCTTTTATCCTGCCATCCGGTTTCAGCCGGGCCAATTAAGGAACAAATGGAAATTAAGGTGTTCCTTTTAATAGAACACCAGAGCAAAGCATTAACACACAATGAATACATGTAACCCTCGAGTTACCAACCATTCCCATCGATGTCCCCGTTTCTGTCACTCGGGGTCTCCGGTTCTGGTTAACAACAAGTGCATATAATTAGTAGATAAAACCCAAAACATCAATTATATTCATGAAAACATAAAGTGTTCAGATCTGAAATCAGGCACCCGGGCCCAAAGTGACAAGCATTAAGCATAACTAATTGTACCAACGATGATTAACACAAATAGAGAATACTAGGCATCATGCCCTAACAATTTGGCATCGAATTACATGAGCAATCTTATTCAATCCCTTCCATCCCCTTGCCTATAGCAGGGAACTACTCACACATGGTGGGGGATGTCATGGATGGTTGATGGAGAGCCGTTGGCGGTGACGATGGCGATGATCTCCACTCCGGCAGGGTGCCGGAACAGCGATCCTGGACCCCGAATTTAGCTTTCGGGATGGCGGCGGAGCTCCGTAAGGTTTCTGGAAAAAGTGATCGGTGCGTCGTCGTTTTTAGGTTAGAGGGGTCTTATATGCGAAGGGGGGCTGAGAGGCAATGTCCCAGGGGCAGGGGCGGCCCCCGGCCGCGGCCTGGGCCCCACCTGCAGGTGGGACCCTCCACTGCTCCTGGGGTGGCCCCCTTCGTGGTCTTCTGGCTCCGTGGCTATTTTCTCTCAAAAACCCCTTTTCTGATTTTTCTGGAATTTTCCGTGAACTTTTAAACCCTGCACAAAAGAAAGACACCAAATGCAATTGTGCTGAAAACATCGTCAGTTCGGGTTAGTTCCAAACAATTCATTAAAAATCAGAGGCAAAACAATAGCAAAGTGTTTGGAAAAGTAGATACGTTTGCAACGTATCAACTCCCCCAAGCTTCTTATTGCTTGTCCTCAAGCAATTCAGTTGACAAACTGGATGTGATAAAAGAAACTTTGACAAACACATTTGTGTCATTTAGAGCATAGAGGTTTAAACCATGACCAGTATTTTAATAAGCATATGAAAAAGGTTGCAGAAACAATAGGACTTGAGCAATCATGGAGACTCATGCAAAACTCACAATATGCTAACAAATAATAATTTAAACATGCAAACTAATAGCACCAATGCAATGCCTATAACTAGGCATGGTGTAGGGATCTCTCGCTTGCCCCTTTTGTAGGGCAAAACATAAATGCCGGGCACCTCTTGAGATATTAACCGGAGACTAGATATAAATTTTTCAGAACTGAGAGAGCATCTCAAACATGCTCCAATCATTAAAACTTTGGGACAAAGCACATTATACTCAGAATGACAACAATGCTCTATATGATGGTGCTCAAAGAAAGGTGACGACTCAACATAAATATAAAAGAAAGGCCCTTCGCAGAGGGAAGCAGGGATTAGTCATGTGCTAGAGCTTTTTATTTTTATAAGACATGAGTAAAACAATTTTGAGAGATGCATGCTTTCGTCAACGATTTTACAACAGAGAAGCTATCTAGTCCCCCATAACAAGCAAGGCTTTTAGACTTGTGAGAGCAGCTGGTTTTTAGAGGAGCGAGTACGCTCCTCTTTCTCCTTGGTTTCACCACTGTCCAATGTTTAGAGCTGATTTCTCAGATTTTCATTGCGTGGAGGACAAGGGTGAGTTATATTTGTATTTTGCTTAAGCTGCTCTCGGGTTGATTCAGGTGAGGACATAATCCATCAACACCGGGTGAAAGGGGGAAAATGACCTTGCTTCTCACAAGTTATATCTAGCTCTCTACTGCTCCCTCATGAGCTAAAACCAGAGACACAAAAAAGAGCATTTTGAATAATTTAAAGGTAGCACATGACAAATTTACTTGGAGTGGCAAGGAAATACCACATGTAGGAAGATATAGTGGACTCTCATGAAATACTTTTTGGCTCAGGGTGTTGGATGCACGAGCAGAGTTCCCACTCAGTACAGGTGAAGGCTAGCAGAAGACTGGGGAGCGACCGATCAAGAGCACTACTGTCATAATCATGCTTTACGACAAAATTAATCAATGAATAGAGCATATGAGTGATGAGAGACAATTTGCTACCCACATGGGTAGCTACACACCCATACGTTATACGGAGATGCAAGCCGTATGTATCCGTTTTAGCTTGTTTTCCTAGTAAAACACGGATATTTGGTGTACAAAACTGGTTTCAAAATTTTCAAAAAAATATTTTTTGGTCGTCATTTTTAGCTTTTTTTCATAGTTGACTTTTTTGTTGACTTTTGGGTCAAACTTTACTAATAAAATCACAGCGGATGGAAAAAAATTCGAAAAATTTCAAAATACTTTTTAATAATTCTATCAACTCTACTAGTGACATCCCCCTTGTCTACTTGAGTAATCTCATTTTACCATTGCATATACGTTTCGGTCAAACTTAGGGTGTGTAGCTACCCATGGGGGTAGCAAGTCTTTTCCGTATGAGTGATACTACAATTCTAAGCACAATAAACCGTCAAGGCATAACAGACTGTATTTTTGGTCTTTTGACATGTGTAAACATGTGCGAAGTGAGTCCAATTAATTCTTTTGGAGGAGGATCTCACTTCACCATACCATGTTATAAACAATGCAAAACAAGCTCATGTCTACATGACAAATTATTAACTCTTAACAAGTTGAGGCCAAGCATACGAATCCATAAGGGCTGAGAAATATCATCTACGCAACATTCTATCATAGCAAACTAAAACATGAGCACGAGGATAAACATCTGTACAAAAATGAAAGCAAATAGAGTTCATACCAACTTTTCTCATCATATCCGTGCTGCCAAATATCGTCATTATTGCGTAGACACTTAAACATCCGAAAGATATAGAGATAATAAAAGTGTGCAAGTGTCGTCACCAACACGGGTTGAACTCTAAAACAACTATACAAAATAAAGAAGAAGAGAAAATATTTTTGTGTTTTTCAAATAGTGAAAAGGGAAAAATGCAAAAGCTAAAAAAATAATCTTTTTGTTGTTTTCAGTTTTGGAAGGAAGCAACTTAAAACGAGAGAGAGAACGATCGAATAAGAAACAAAAGAAAATATTTTTGGTCTTTTTTGATTATAAGAAAGAAAAGCAAACAAAGAGAAAATCTTTTTGGGTTTTTAAGAAGTAAACAAAAAGAGCAACAAAAGCAACCGAGCAAAATGAAAAGAACAAAAAGAAAGCAATGAATATACAAAGAAATAATGAACACACCGACATATAATAATTGAGTGAACGAAATAAAGAGATGTCGGTGAGAGATACGTACTCCCCCAAGATTAGGCTTTGGGCCTAAGTGGGATTCATCTACCACGGTGGCGGCATGCCCCAGTTGGCGCCCGGCTGTGGCTGCCACTGCAAGTCCTGTGGCTCCTCCTCAGGGACTAGTGAAGCGAGATACTCATCCAGCACCTCCTCAGAAAACGAGTATCCGTCCCTAGCAACAGTGTTAAACAAAACAGGAGCAGGCAATCTCACAAAGCGAGGGTTATCCAAATCAAAACCAAATAACAATCTATACTGCAAGTTCTCCAGAGTGGAATCATAAGTGACAGAATGATGAGAATTCATTGCAGCAAGATCAAGCCTAATAAAGTCCAACTCTAAATCATCCTCTCTAGGAGGAAGCATGGCAGTAGTAAGCATGATTGAGGCAATGATACCTCCATAAATAGTTCCTTTAACTTTATTAGTGCTAAGACGACGAGCAATGAGAGCACCAATGTTATAGGAATCATCATGATTAATTGCAGCGGCAAGAATAGCAAGATCAGGACTAGACATGTTACTCGTGTTATCCCGGGGAAGGATACAACGAGCAATGACATAGCCCAAATACCTCACAGCTGGAAACTGAATGCTCCCAAAATTTGCACGCGTAGAGTCCCTCCAATCATCATGACAGATTCCGGCATAGAGCTCCTTGAGGTACTGGGGCTGCTTGTTCATCTTGCTTATGAGCCCCGTGTTCTTCACACCCAAAGTACTGCA
This sequence comes from Puccinellia tenuiflora, assembly GCA_012064385.1. Classification (NCBI taxonomy): domain Eukaryota; kingdom Viridiplantae; phylum Streptophyta; class Magnoliopsida; order Poales; family Poaceae; genus Puccinellia; species Puccinellia tenuiflora. The sequence continues at coordinate 1,515,782 of QRDG01000195.1, forward strand.
AAACTCAGTCAAAGGCATTCTCCAAGGTTGTTCATATAACATGAACTCCACACTTGGGTGATATTTATCATCAATGAAATTAAAGCTTTGCACAAAGATATTAGTGCGCTTAAGATATTGGGGCCTCTCCATTAATACAATATTCGTCAAGCATGCATTAGTAACAAGTCTAGTAAATTCATCGCGTATACCCGCGGCTTGTAAAAATTCATAACATGGGTATACCGATGAACGCACGTCCGTCTCACGAGCAAGCACAATAACACCAAGTGGCTCCAATTCTTCATTGTATGAGGGCCTCATGGGTGCACTAGAACTTGCCCCTCTCGTTTCTCGATGAGAAGAGGGCTCCTTCTTCGTAAAGATCCCACCTAAATTGAACTTAGGCATATTCTTCCTTTTCTGAATTTTTTCAACAAACCTCATAAAACTTGAAAATAAAATATAGGAAGTGCATTAAACTACTCTCATAACTTAATACCAACTAATACATGCATCAAAACCATCTAACGAATTGCAATTCAAGCATGCAAGCTCATATTAAGGGTCATATACAGTAGCAAAATACTCAACTTACACAAAACCATTCAAGATTCTAATTGGAGGGGTGAAGGAGTCACATACCGGAGAAGATTTGCACCAAATTTCAGCAAGATTGATGGGCTGAATAAAGAGATCAAAAATCCAAGCACTCAAGAGCAAGAACTCGGGTTTGAACAATGGTGGAGTGATTTTTCGAGTGAGAGAGAGAGTGGGAGGAGACTCACTGGTGGGGCCCTCCACAGGGCAGGGGCGGCCCTTGGCCGCGGGCAGGTCCTCACCCGTGAGTGGGACCCGCCTCTGGCCCTGGGGGGTCCTCCAGGTCAGCCCCAGCCACTTTTGTGACTCTTTTGGAAAAATAAAAATAATGAAATTTTTCTGGAATTTTTCGACAACTTTTCCCGAAGAACTTAAATGAGATTAAAATAAGCTAATAAAACAGGATATTGATAATTAAAAAGGGATAAACTAAACAAGGAATAAAAATTGTAGAAAAGTAAAAGATAAGTATCAGAGGAAAAACTAATGGTTATTAAAGTCTTTATGTTGCTAAAATTGATTTGTTAGCAAGGTTGATCAAGTCTTGCTACCACACCAAATTTATTTGACATAAAGAATTCAATTTCCAAATGACAATTATGTTACCTCATATTGTATAGCAATTGTCCCAATCATAAGAGTTTCATATTTTCTATGATGCATAAGAATAGGACAATCAATAGCTCCAACCTTGATGGCTTCAATATTTTCAATGGAATTCAAACCAATCTTAGTATTAATATTCTTTGGGAAATATACCGTGTGCTCTTTATCATCAACATTAAAAGTAACTTTTCCTTTATTGCAATCAATAATAGCCCCTGCAGTATTAAGAAAAGGTCTTCCAAGGATAATAGACATATTATCATCTTCAGGCATTTCCAACACCACAAAATCAGTTAAGATTAAACAGTTAGCAAATTTAACGGGAACATCCTCACAGATACCAATAGGCACAACAGTAGATTTATCAGCTATTTGTAGGGAAATATCAGTAGGAATAAGCTTGTCTAATAAAAGTCTCTTATAAAGAGAGAAAGGCATAACACTAACTCCTGCACCAAGATCACATAAAGCAGTTCTAACATAATTATTTTTAATGGAGCAAGGAATAGTGGGTATACCTGGATCACCAAGCTTTTTAGGGATCTTGCCATTGAAAGAGTAATTAGCAAGCATAGTAGAAATATCTTCATTAGGAATTTTTCTCTTATTAGAAACAATATCTTTCATATATTTTGAATAAGGAGGTAATTTAATAGCATCAGTCAAAGGAATTTGCAAAAAGAGAGGCTTCATCCATTTACAGATATTATAGTGTTCCTCCTCTTTGGTTCTATGAGATTTTGATGGAAAAGGCATAGGCTTTTGCACCCATGGATCTCTTTCCCTACCATGCTTTTTAGCAACAGGAGGTGCAGTATCCTCCTCACGTTCTTTAGATTTATTGATATCATCCTCATGCTCATTACCACATTCAGTTTCAGCATCAGAGATAGAAACATCACTAGGATTATTGACTACTGGCTCTTTATCAAGTTCCATATTACTAATTTCTCCTAATTCTTTATGTTTGTTCTTTTTCTTTTTCCTTTTAGGGGAGCTAGTAATATTATTTTCAGGCAATTGAGATTCTTGTTCATTTCTTTTAGGATGTCCTTCAGGATATAAAGGGTCTTGAGTGGTGATACCATCTCTAGTTGAAACACCATAAGCTTGTTTATTAATTTGTACAGGAATACAAGCAAGCAAATCTTTTTGTACTTTAGTTATTTGTTCAAGTTGAGTTTGAACCATGTGAAAATGCTTAACAAGACCTTTAACATCATTAGCAGTTTTCTCCAAGACAGAATACAAATTCTTAATAACCAGAGTGTTATTATTTAATTGTTCTTGAATTTGCATATTAAAATGAGTTTGTTTAACAATAAAGTTATCAAATTCATCCAAACACTGACTAGGAGGCTTGCTATAGGGAATATCATTGACAGTTGATACGTGTCAAACGTATCTATAATTTTTGATGTTCCATTCCTGTTTTATATCAAATGCCACATGTGTTTATTATAATTTTATATCATTTTATAGATTTATTGGACTAACCTATTAATAGTGGCAAAAGTGCACAATGTTCTTGTTTTACACTTTGATGTGTAGGAATTATTTAGAAATTGACAAGAGTGCAAAAAGGAAACCTTGTTGGAGTCGAATTGGACTTTTCTGAAATCTGTCTGAAAACTATTTTCGAAGATGGCCCCGTACCGACCCGAAGACGACGTCAAATCGAAAAAGCTTGGTCGCAAAGGTTATGGGTAATTTTCTGCCAATCGTTCTAGACCTAAAATTCAGTCCAATCCGAGTCCAGACAGCCAAGATATCCCCATTTTACTGAAGCCCAAAAATCTGGTGACGGGAATTCGGAAATCTTTATAAAGAGAGGAAACCTAGGTCACAAGCCACCACGAATTTTCCTCCTCCAAGGCAGCCACCGTGAGGTGGAGACCCTCCTCCATACCAGCACCATCTCCAAGCAAGAAGGGTGGCCAAGGGCCGCTGCCCCAAGGACCGTCGTGCCTCCAAGGCTGCCGCCGCCGCCGGCCGCCATCTCCCCTCCGGGCTACACCTCTCCATCAATCTACTACTCACCATGACCATGCGTGAGTAGTCTCCCTCGGGGCTGAGGTTTATACAAGTAGCTATGTGGTTATCTCTCTCTCCCATGATGTGATCCTTGTTGTGATCATGAGCTTTCTTAGCATAGTTGAATACATGATGTTTCCCTACATGTAATGGATATGATTTTGCTCAAGTGGTGTCATCTATTATAAGTTCAGGAGTCACCGTTGTGATCATGGTATCTCGGTGACAGTGTGGGTGCCGTATGTGACTCTAATGATAAAATCTTAGAGGGATCTTCATCATGAGTTTGTTCTTTATTATTGTTGGATTGAATAGATCATGAGGTTTCTTGATGCTTGTGTTATTGAAGAAAGAGACTATTCAAGAAATAGGTTGTGGTGTTTGTTAGTACTATCTTTGGATGCGGATAGTGATAGCATGAAGTGTCCATAGATGTGGAATACGAATTTTAAGGTGTGCTTGTCGTAGCCCTACGCAATTCTCATCCTATTTGATCCACGAAAGAATGATCTCCAAGTAACGTCTACCATGCATGTGTTTTTGTGGGAACTATCATGTGTTTAATTATGTTAATGATGTTGAGAATAGTCACTAGTGAAAGTATGAAGCCTAGGCCTTGTTTCCAAGCATTGATACACCGTTTTTAGTCACTTTTGTCACTTGTTTGCTTGCTGCCATTTTTATTACAGAATTACAAAATCACCTTTACCATCCATATCACTTGCATTTTACCATCTCTTCGCCGAACTAGTGCACCTATACAACTAACAATTGTATTAGGTGTGTTGGGGACACAAGATATTTCTTGTATCTTAATTGCAGGGTTGCTTGAGAGGGATATCTTTTACCTCTACCTCCCTGAGTTTGATAAACCTTGGGTTACTCACTTAAGGGAAAATTGTCGCTGTCCTACAAACCTCTGCGCTTGGAGGCCCAACAAGTCTATAAGAATAGAAGCGTGTAGTAGACATCAACAGTAAAATAATAAAGAGAATGTACCTCTACCATAGGTGGGTGAGTGGTAGGCTCACATAAAGTTTCAATTGGAGGTAAATTCTTCGCATCTTCAGCTCTAATACATTTCTCCTTGATAGATTTCTTGGCTTCTTGCATGTCTTCTGGGTTTAAGAAAAGCAATCCCCTTTTCTTCGGGGTTGGTAAAGGAGGAGGCTCAGGATCACTCCATTCATCATGATTTTGGGCTATCTTAGCCATTAATTCTTCAGCTTCAGCTACAGTCCTTTTTCTGAAAACACAACCAGCACAGCTATCTAGGTATGCCCTAGATTCATCAGTTAATCCATTATAAAATATATCAAGAAGTTCATTCTTCGGTATATCATGCCCTGGCCGAGCCCTGAGTAATGAGCCAAATCTCCCCCAAGCTTTAGGGAGATGCTCATCCTCCAGTTGTCTGAAATTGAAAATTCTCTGCAAAGCCTCATGCTGCATATGAGCGGGAAAATATTTTGCAAAGAAAACATCAAGCAATTCATGAGGACTTTTAATGGAACCATAAGGTAAAGCATTATACCACACTTTAGCATCACCTTTTAATGAAAAAGGAAACAACTTTACTAAATAGTAGCGTTGTATCTTCTTGTCACCAGAAAATAGTAAGCTAAGCGAACCTAATTTATTTATGTGTTCTATAGCATCATCATTCTCCGTTCCACAAAAAGGATCAGATTCAACATTTGATATAAGTGAGAGATCAACAGAGAAATCAAAATCATCATCTTTAATGCATATAGGAGAAGTAGCAAATTCAGGATCAGGTGTAAAATGATTTTTAACAGCATGTTTTTCAAGCAATTTCTTTAAAGCATCAGGATCTCTTGAGGCTTCACAATTCATATATTGTCTAATAAATTCATCATTAACATCAATATAAGAATCATCAGGATACCTACTCTCATAATTATATAACTCAGGAGAGCTAGCAGGTGTAATAAGTCTTTCATCAAGATTTGTAATTTTCTCATGATTAGAAATAAGAGTATCCAGAAAAGGACCTAAAGAACCAGAATCATCAAGCATAATAGAAGCATCATCAAACTCATCAGAAACAGTAGCAGACTTAGAAAGTGACGCATCAACAGTAGGACCAATGTTTGCAGGTGGTGTAACAAGTTGATTTAAAACAGTAGGTAAATCAAGAGTAGCTTTAGAGTTCAGAGCAGTACCTTTCCTTGTTGTGGACGGTAGTATCGGAAACTTGGGATCACGCTTACCCTTCATAATGAAGAATAAATTATAGCAGACAGAAAAACTCCCAGGTGAACTTATAAATAGAGCTATGCTCCCCGGCAGCGGCGCCAGAAAATAGTCTTAATGACCCACAAGTGTAGGGGATCGCAACAGTCTTCGCGGGTAGTATAACCCTAATTTATTGATTCGACACAAGGGGAGCCAAAGAATATTTATAAGCCTTAGCAGTTGAGTTGTCAATTCAACCACACCTGAAAAGGATTTCTCTCGAAGCAATTTATCAGTAGTAACAGTAATTTGATGGCAGCAGTAGAATAATAACAGCAGTAACAAAATAAAAGCAGCAATGGTGACAGCAGAAATATTGATTGTAAACAGCAGGATGTAAAAAACACCGTAGGCATAAGGACAGATAGACGGGCGTTGCATGAATAAGATAGCTCATGAAATAAACATAACTAGGCACGAAGCAAAATAAATATAGCATCCAAGTATTAAACAATCATAGGCATGTATTCCTAATTTAGCCGTACGTGCTTGCAATAAGAACTTACACGGCATCTTTTGTCCTGCCATCCGGTTTCAGCCGGGCCAATTAAGGAACAAATGGAAATTAAGGTGTTCCTTTTAATAGAACACCGGAGCAAAACATTAACACACAATGAATACATGTAACCCTCGAGTTAACAACCATTCCTATTGATGTCCCCGTTTCTGTCACTCAGGGTCTCCGGTTCCGGTTAACAACAAGTGCATATAATTAGTAGATAAAACCCAAAATATCAATTATATTCATGAAAACATAAAGTGTTCAGATATGAAATCATGGCACCCGGGCCCAAAGTGACAAGCATTAAGCATAACTAATTGTACCAACGGTGATTAACACAAATAGAGGATACTAGGCATCATGTCCTAACAATTTGGCATCGAATTACATGAGCAATCTTATTCAATCCCTTCCATCCCCTTGCCTACAGCAGGGAACTACTCACACATGGTGGGGGATGTCATGGATGGTTGATGGAGAGGCGTTGGCGGTGACGATGGCGACGATCTCCACTCCGGCAGGGTGCCGGTGAAAGAACAACTATGCCCGAGATGTCGCCTAGAGGGGGGGTGAATAGGCGATTAAAACTTTTTCTAATTAGGGGCTTGATAATTGCGTAATAAAACTATGTGTTTAAATTAACAAGCCAACAACCTAATATGCTAGGGTTACCTATGTGCACCAACAACTTATGCTAAGCAATTCAAGCAACAAGGAGATAGCAAGATATGAACTTCAAGCACGAAGGCTATCACAATGTAAATTGCATAAGTAAAGCTCGGGTATAGAAATAACCGAGGCACGCGGAGACGAGGATGTATTCCCGAGTTCCTCCTTGTTAAGGGAGTACGTCTCGTTGGAGGGGTGTGAGCTCGCCACAAGAGGCCTACTCAAGATGCCACAAAGGCCTCACCCTATTCTCCGATGAACCTCACCCAAGGGATTGGTTCACCTTCCACTATCGAAATCCTTCGAGGCGGATTCCGGAGCCCTTTACAACTTCTCTTGGGGCACACACCCACAACTCAATTGGGGGCTCCCAAACTCGTGCCGAAGCTTCACAACTCGAAGACTTCGCGGCACCTCCAAACCGTCTAGGGTACACAATGCACCCAAGAGGCACAAAGCTCTTGGGGACACAATGCACCCAAGAGTAACAAGCTTCTCAACGTCGATCTTCACGTATCACCGTAGGGAGAGCAACCCAATGCAACCAATGCAAGAGGCAAGAACACACAAAGTGGTCAAGTCCTTCACTCCCAAATTCCAACCAAGCAACAAATGCTTTGGGGGGAATAAGAGAGGAAGAACAAAGGGGATGAACACAAAGCAACCCCAAAATCTAGATCCACTAGTTTCCCTCACTTAGAGGGGATTTTGATTGGTGGAAAGGTAGATCTAGATCTCCTCTCTTGAATCCCTAAGTTTGGGCAAGAATCATTGGAGGGATGGAGAGGAATCAAGCTCACAAAAAGTGCAACAATGGAGGAGAGAGAGGGAAAAACGAGCTCAAGAAGTTGGGGGCCTGTTGGGGAAGAAGGCCCCTTAAATAGGTCACCCAAAAACTTACCGTTATGGTCAAAATCGCGCCCAGGAGCGGTACTACCGCTGGGTCAGCGGTACTACCGCCCCGGGTGATTTCGGGCACTCAAACGCGCGCGGTACTGGACTCCCGGCAGTACCCGAGCGGTACCGGTACGGTACTACCGCTGGGCAAAAAAACTGCAGGACACCCGGTACGAGAAAAATCATAACTTAATCATCCGGACTCCGTTTTCGATGATCTTGGACTCGTTGGAATCGCAACGAAAAGTTCTACAAGATCATGCAGAGAAACATCATAGTCCATCAATGGAGGATAAAACCAAAAGGAGAAAGGTAAAACCTCTCTATTTCGCAAACCGGAAATGTTATATCTTTTACAAATGAAGTCCAAATGACATGAAACCAATTTTGTTGGAAAGAGGACGACAAATGTAACCCTTGGAAATATAGCAAACAAGTAATGGAGATTTTGCAAAGAAATGGGAAATAGAAATCTTCCGCACGGATGAACCGGCAAAATCTCCAATACCGAAACCGCAATAGAAGACGCATATGAAAATCGTTTTCGGTGAACTTAGCTTTGTCATGACAAGCACGACAAGCACCAAGACCACACCACGATAAGAGACAAATAAGAATCAATAAAGATGATTGCATGGATGCAAAGGTTTGTGCTCTCTACGACGATACGATCACGATACTCGGTCGAGAGCCCCTCTTGATAGTACGGTTATCTATCCTATAATCCGGTCTCTCACTAAACATCATGAGACCGGTAAAATAAAAACCCTATCAAGATCATACCTTTGCCTTGCGCATTAATCCACTTGAGGTCTCCTCAAGGCGAACCAACTTCTTGATTGCGCCTTGCTTGGTGAAGATTCGCATGACGCTCCCCCATACACCAAGATGGGGAAAGCACTCCTTCGGCATAGCTTCACTTGGCCTTTCTCTCGATGACGAACACCTTGGCCTTGATCAACAAATGATCTTCTTCCATAATCCTTGACTCCAACACATGGAGAACAGGCAAGACCTTGACTCCAACAAATGGAGACAAGAAAGCTAATGGACACCTACAAATATAGCTCAATGCAAATATTAGTCCATAGAGATTGTCATTAATTACCAAAACCATGCATGGGGGCAACCATGCACTTTCAGCCGGAACAACGATCCTGGACCCCGAATTTAGGTTTCGGGATGGCGGCGGAGCTCCGTAAGGTTTCTGGAAAAAGTGATCAGGGCTTCGTCATTTTTAGGTCAGAGGGGTCTTATATGCGAAGGGGGGCCGAGAGGCGATGTCCCAGGGGCAGGGGTGGCCCCCGGGCGCGACCTGGGCCGCACCCGCGGATGGGACCCGCCCCTGCTCCTGGGGTGGCCCCCCCTCGTGGTCTTATGGCTCCGTGGCTATTTTCTCTCAAAACCCCTTTTCTGATTTTTCTGGAATTTTCCGCGAACTTTTAAACCCTGCACAAAAGAAAGACACCAAATGCAATTATGCTGAAAACAACGTCAGTTCGGGTTAGTTCCAAACAATTCATTAAAAATCAGAGGCAAAACAATAGCAAAGTTTTTGGAAAAGTAGATACGTTTGCAACGTATCAGGCTCTAGATGACAAAAACAATTAAGGGTAAGGATGTGTTTTTGCTACTAAGAATAAAACAACGGTGTTTATTTCTTCATGTCATTAATATTCCTTACATCATGTACGATACTTAAGGCGATACTCTGTTGTTTTCAACTTAATTCTTAGAGATGTATGCTAGATACCGACCTCGAAGTGGAGTATTAGTTATAGATATGGTACTGGGGTGCGATCTATATATGATTGACATGATGCCTACATGAATATGTGCCATGAAAATTCTTGTATACTTATCCAATCATAGTTCTATCAGTTTCAACAAAGTTATTATCTTTTGAGATATACCACTAGTGAAACCATGGTCCCTGGTCCACTATTTAATTTTGTTTACAGACTCGTTCGTGACTGTCCTGTTTTTACTTTTTATTGGACTCTTGTCGCTTTCCACACTATATGTTTAATCTCTTTGTTTTCAACAAGTCGGGAAGATTGACACCTTCCTGGAACCAGGGACGGTCCTGAGATTTTGAGGATCTGGGATGAAACTAAAATTTTGGGCCCCTTATAATATAAATAAATAAGCATATGTGTGTTAGCGAAATAGAAATCAAACAGAGAAACGAGAGATAAATTTTTACGTGGAAAACCCTTACGGACAAAAAAATACCAGGTAGATTGATCTCGTCTTTCTTATTAACATTACTTTGTTCCTCCACAATAACTAGCGCCAACTCGTCTGGATTTTTTTACGAGCTCATATTTCTAATAAAAAATTGTGAATAAATCCTCTCTTTGAATATTTTCATTTTTTCATTATTTTTTGTCCTTTTCCTTTTTGTAGCCCCGGATAAAGGCTTCACATTAACGTTGTAAATAAAAATAAATTGGTAATCAAAATTAGGGCATAATAAAAAAACCACATATACTAGAAAAGTAGGGAAGATCGATCGATTAATCTACTGGTACGGCGACGTGGCGCAGCGCAGTGCTTGGGATCAGAAATATGGGACCCAATCGTCACTCGAGATGCGCTAAGGCATGGGTGCAGGTGTGCGCCATGCGACGGGCGGGATGAGAGAGACAAGAGTCGAGTCGAGAAGGACAATGAGAGATCTAGTTTTCGATCGGACAAGCGTCTAGCGAACAGTTATTAACGCCAATCGAGCAATCCGTGTCCTTGAGTAGCACGTACACCGGCTCGATGTTTTGATCGCTAATTAACGGGCATGTCCATCGACTGCGAAAGCGAGCGGAGCGGAGAAAAAAGCCCCAGTTGGCCCATTACTAGTTCGGAGCCCGCCACAGTCCACAGAATAGACTATTTCTCCTTTATTTTTTCTACATGCCATATATTGTATGTATGCATAGTATATTGTATACATAGATCTGGAGGGCCCCAAAATTGTTCGACCCGGGGCAGCTGCCCTTCCAACCCCCCTCCTAGGGCCGGCCCTGCCCGGAACGTTGGGAATGAGGTTGTTTTGTATGTTCGGTGTAAGCCCTACACCAAACTCTATATGAACATACACACTCCTACCGGTTCAATAAACGTTGGTTCTTTCTGAGGGAAATTTTCTTTTGTGCTACACCATCACCTTTCTCTTGGGGTGACACATCCAACGTTTGACATACGCGAATTTCTAGCGCCACCGTAGCCATCATGCCTTCCTTTGGGCGCCATGTGATAAGGTGATGAGAGAGAAATGCAAGGTCGACTGGGATTTGGTTGGCAAGCTCAATGAGAGAGGAGGCCTTGGAATTGTAAATCTCAACAAGTTCGTGACGACCCTTCGACTAAGATGGCTTGGCTCGAATGGGTGGACGAGACGAAACATTGGATTGGTCTTCGAAATCCATGCAATGCTAGTGACGGGGACATCTTTGCGCCTGCCACAAAGGTGAACTTGAAAAAAAAACAAGACGTTGTTTTGGGAGTCCCCATGGGTGGATGGGAGTTGACCAAATGATCTTGCCCCTCTTATTTATGCTATCTCGGCAAGCAAAAAAGCTCTGATGTTTAAAGCATTAGAAAACAACTTGTGGGTCTCCAAGATCAATATGAACAAGGTATAACCGCCAACCACATTTTGCAATTCACCGTGCTTTGGGAGAAGCTTGAAGGACTCCATTGTGTGGAAGTTCAATAATGATGGTTGTTAGGCCTACAAGGTGCAATATATTATTCTCACAACTTCGAATAAAGCTAATTTGGAAGCAATGGACGCCTCCAAAATTCTAGATTTACATTTGGTCGGTGAATCAAAATAGGAATTGGACGGCGGATAGATTGGAACGTCCAGGATGGAAAAATTGTGGTCATTGCAAGCTATGTAACCAAGTGCAACAATTGGCAACGGATCTACTCTTCAAATATAGATTCACAGCTAGAGTGTGGACAATGGTGAAAATTCGGTTGGGCATTCATGATATCTTCCTTTTGGTTTGGCATAATGTCTCTATGGTCAAGAAATGGTGGATGGAGGTGATCCATGGAATAAGTCAACAAAGCAATGCAATAGTCTCCTGGCGATGAGGTGACATTACCCGTGCAAAGGTGCAACCCAAGTCATGTCAAGCCTGCCGGTACCTCCTCAGTTGACTTCCTCTAGTGCTCCAGTTTTTTTTATCACATACGAGGGCTTCGTCATTTCCAAGTTGTTCCTCTCGTTGTATTTGTTGTTTGTTCTTGTAATTTCTTTGCTCCGTAAGTTGTTCATCAACACCTATATACTTACAATATGGGGCTTTGTTAGGTCACTATAGTGCATTTCATGTAAAAACAATCTAGTAAACCGTTGTTGCAAAAAATGTATTTGGCTTGCGGGCTCAAGTGATCCCATCATTTCAAAATATTTGAAAATCACATTTAAAGGTTTCAAAAGGTTCTAAAAGAAGTCTGGATATAGCCAATGGTATATCGTACAAGCATGGAAATCGCAATACAAAATTAGTTTTATTAGTCATGGGCTAAAAAATGGCAAAATCTGATAAAATTTGAAGATTTGAAAATATACATACTCAGATTGATATTTTATCATTTTTTATGTAGCTCAGAATAGAATGTACTCCCTCCGATTCATAAAAAGTGTCGCTCACTTAATATAAAGTTTATACTAACTTAGTATAAAATGAGCAACATTTTTTATAGATCGGAGAGAGTATGTGAAATCGATATTTTACACGTTTGTGAATAATAGGATCAGTTGCGCTCCGAGAGCCATTTGGCAGTATGTATCTTGAACCATTTGATTCAGAGATAGGACACGAGTCCAAGATTGCACGGCGGTGACCGCGGGGGGTGGACTCAAGAGACATATAATTGCCCGCCGGGACAAATTTCCAGCCACGTACGCCGCTAGTCGTCGTTGACTTGGATCAGCCAGCGAATATCCTCTGTGGTGTGTGCCACGTAGCTCCTCGATTTGCCACTCCGCTGCTTCACCGAGAAGCAGCGTGCGTCTTCTTCCTCTAGCTAGCTAAGCTAGCTGGTTCTCCCCCGTTAGGGGTGTAAACGGATCGGATCGGATAATACACTTTCCGTATCCTTAACCATATTTTTTTGTCGGATGCGGAGCGGAGCGGATAATGACCGGATACGGATTCGAATACGGATAAAACCGGACTACGGATTCGGAGCGGTAACGGAGCGGTTTCGGACCGGATACGGACAAAGATTGACGGATAAATATACGCACATAAACATAATTTCACCATGCAAACATAAAATATGCAAAAAATAACACTAAAGAATGACCAAGCGTTCAAGATTACACCAACGTGAATACCATAATTAAATAGTACTTAACATCGTTACTCAAAAACGGAGGTCGTACTTAAATAGTACTTAACTAATGGTTTTGTAGTAGTTTTTTGTTGAAAAATAAAAGCAAATAACCGACCAAGTAGGTCATCTCCCAGGCTTAACTTCCCAACATGAGGTTCTTCATGTCCAGATCTGTGCCTTCCTGTGAAAGCGATGAAATCAAATTATACACTTTGCAAACAGATTAATAAGAAATTCTTAGTTAGAATAATGAAATAGTTAGAATAGTGCATACCAAAACTTCTTGCTTCTAATCCAGCTGACCAGCTTATTTCTTCAATACCCATGCTTTCATCGTCCTACAAATTGGCAAAAAACAACAATGTTGAAGAGGTAAAATCAGACATTTATAAATTTGGCAAAAAGAAACAACAGTGTTAAGAGGTAAGAAAACATGTATGTCACTTGGCAAAATAAAACATAAATGTTCAAGAGGTGATCAGACTTCATAGCTTACCTCTTTTCTAAAGATGCAGATGAATTACTCAAGAAATCATTAATTCGATCATCGTCGCTTCCAGCTTCTTCTCGTAGCTACAAATTAAATCCAACATATATATTTCATCACGTACATTGCAGTTTAGATCAATAAGGCAATTTCCTAACAAACTGAAAAAGAAAGGTAGACAGAACCATACCTTTTCATCAAGTTGTTCCTCAAGACTCATATTAGCAACAAGTGTTTCCACTACCTCCAGATCGTTCACCATAGAACCAAGTCCAGAACCTCTTTTAGTGTCACCTTTCCTTGACGCAGACACCCAATCTTTTGTACAGATCAATGCTTCTACCACCTTCGGGTCAAGACGACTACGAAATGGGTCGATAACACGGCCGCCTGCACTAAAAGCTGATTCTGAGGCAACAGTGGACACTTGAATGGCCAGAACATCGCGAGCAAGCATTGATAGAATAGGATATACATCTTGGTGAGTTTTCCACCATGATAAGATATCAAATTTGTCAAAAGCAACCTTTGAAAGCCTTAGTGTAGCTTCTCCCATGAACTTATCCAAGTCAGTGGCAGCTTCGTTAGACACATGAGTGCCCTGCTGAGACTGAAAGTAATCATCTTCATCTTCTTCTGTAAAATCAGTACCACGCTCTTCCATAGTAGAAGCAGAGTTAGGTCTAGTACTACTATGTGAATACTTGGAAGCATATGCAATATACATCTGTTTCACAAGAATGACCAGCTCTTCTACTTTAGCACGATATGCCACCTCCCCGTGAACCTTTTTCATGTAATGTTCTATTCCACTTCTCTTGTATCTAGGGTCAAGAAAGAAGGCCACTGCAAGAGCAAGATTTGACTTCTTCCAGTACTTATCAAACTTAGTTTCCATAGAGGCTGCCATCTTTTTAATAGTAGCATCACTACTTCTACACCAACCAGAAATTAAAGCCTTGATCTCACAGAAGCCTTTATAGAATTCTGATGTGGTCTTCTTCTGTCTCTTTCCTTCAGGCTCATTCACTTTTGCATCCTCATCATCCTCCACGTCAATCACTTCATTTGCAACTCGATTGGCATTCCCAGAATTCAGTGGCTCTTCATCACGCAAGCTTGCTCCTTCACTTCCAGTTGGGTGTGCTACAACCGTACTCTGGCTTGCACTTCTTTCTGAACATGCTGATCGTTTCCCCAATATCATTCTTAGACGATCTATAAAAACAATAGAAGTAACTAATCAATTAATCTTCAAAGAAAGTGACCATTCGGATTTGTAGCTCCTAGCATGCACCAAGATACTAGTTAACTAGAACTTAGTTAATTGCATTAGTTTCTGCCTAAAAATAGTAGAGTATGTACCATGTTTATACATCAGCTGGACATACATACATACTGAATCTATACTATTTAACCAGAACATTTAATATGTGCTAAATGAGAACCTCATGACTATTCTGATCCATGCGTAGAGGTGGACGAGGAATTGAGCAGCTAATCTATTCTGATCCATGCGTGCGTAGAGAATCAGATTTGGGAAAATTGTAGCTTAGAATGGGGAAAATACTAGCGAGTAGGGAAGAAGAGCATAAAGCAAATATGGGTCCCGCTCCCGCATGCTACTGCTTGTCTGCTTGCTTGGTGAGATATGCGAAGAATGTGGCATCGACGTATAAGAACATATTAAACTAATCTACGATGTGCTTGCAGCCTTGCACTACATCATTAGCAACTTGCATGTTCAAATAGACTGCTCACCTCCGGCTCTGGAGTCCATCGCGCCCGGCCAGATTGACGGAGAGATGCGCTGCACGCGAGCGCGTCGCCGCTGCGCTGATGCACGGTAGCCAAGGCGGCGCTGGCAGGACCGCATGAGGAAACCAAGAAAGCTACTTTGACCTGATCGCGTTAGGGTTAATATTATATATAATGGACTAATTAGCTATTTGGGCCGAATGTTGGGCTAATTAAATCGGATAATCCTAATTAAGTGACTCGGATAATCCGCAAAAAAAGGCGGATAATCCGTATCCGCCGGATAATAGCAATACCATATCCGGCACCATATCCGTCGGATATCCGCATGACCGATATCCATATCCTCATCCGTATCCGTCGGATTCCAATAATCTCATACCATATCCTTAAAAACGGATGCGGATATGGATTCGGTGCGGAAATTATCCGTACCATTTACATCCCTATCCCCGTGCACCTACGCCGTTGTAGCTCTCGGTGAGTACTCTCAGTAGACTCTGTAATAATTTCTTGTCTTGATAACTTGCCATTTACAACGTCTGTTCCATAATATAAGACTAGCTTGTTAAAACGTTTTATATTATGGTAGGGAGGGAGTACTTAGCAAATCTCCACGCAAGATTTGGGACTTCCTTTATTATTTGTGGGCGTATGCTTTCAAGCAGATCAATTTTCTTCTCTCTTGATGACGCATTTATAAGATAATTACATGTAGCCTATATACATGGTGAGAGTACTTCTGGAGGGTGTAGCTAAGATAGACACACGGGTCTCATTTGTTTCGTACGAACTGACATCGCATCACGGGGCAGATCGCCTGCCCAAGCCAAGCCAACAGAATCTTCCAGATTTAGCCTTTTTTTCTACTACTAGCTAGCTGGAGTTCGTGAGTGGAGGGAGTAAAAAAAAAGATGCAACAAATTAACTTGTAATTTGATTTGTATAACCCATCCTTCCATCATGCACAAATCGCCATGGATGTTTTTTTTTTTGGGAGGCCTTTGACTACATTGTCACTGTCTGTCGCCTTCCCAACCCAGGAAGACCTGCGTGTCAGTCTAGCTCGTTGATGGTGACACCTTTGTTTCCTCGTACCAACGGTTTCAGGTGGGATGGGATTGGGACATCCCGTCCCACCAAGGCTGATGATCCATTTATCCCGTTGCCCCCACTACCCACTAATCCCAGAACGAATTTTGCTTTTGGGCTTTCACGGGATGTCCCGGTTGTCCCGTCAAAATCCCGTCTGAGGCAGTTGCGTCAGTTCCTGCACGCACAGGAAGCCGGAGGACGGACGGCGCTGGCCGGGCCTGGCGGCGGCGATGGACGAGGCCCGATTGCCGGCACCACAAGGCCCCGCACTGAGCGCGAGGCCGAGCTCTGCGCCATCACCGACTAGGCCGCGCTCATCGAGACCGAGGGGCGGACCATCGCCGGCGCGCGCGCGGAGTTCAAGCAGGTCGACCCCGACGTCTGGTGCTAGCCAGAGCGGATAGAGCAGGAGCTCCCAGCGCAGAGAGCTGGCCGGCGGCGGCGCTAGGGAGCAAAGAACGAGAGAGTGGCCGCCGGCGCGCTAGGAAGCTGGCCGCCGGCGGCGCCAGGGAGCAGAGAAGGAGAGAATGGCCGGCGGCGAAGCTAGGGAGCAGAGAAGAAGAGATTATCCGGCGGCGGCGCTAGGGAGCTGGCCGGCGGCGGCGCTAGGAGCTGGTCGCCGATCCTATCGATCGATCTGGAGATTGGGAACACGAAGTCAACTAGGCAACTGAAGGGTGGGATATTTGGGCTTCCGATGGGCTAATTGGGTTTATGCCATTTAGCCCGTACGGGATTAGTGGACGTTTTTAGCGGGATAACAGGGATATCTGTGCTGGGATGGGAGGCGGGATTGATGGGAAATCCCATCCCACCTGAAATCATACTCAATAGTCAACAGTAGATATTTCCAATCCAAAAATATATAATCACCGTTGAATAGTACACGTAACAAACTCGGAATTTTTTTTTTCGAGATTGAACAAACTCGGAATATAATTGCATGTGAGATAGAATATCCTCCCGGAATATTTTTTATCTCCCGGAATACTTTCTATCTCACGAGAATATTTCGTATCTCCCGGAATAACCTGCCAGTAAAATCGCAACAACTGCTAGTCCTAAACGGTTTCCTTATTCGATCTCGACTCTAGCAAGCCCAGGGAACCTGGGGAGAGTCTATTTATCCCTGCGCTCACGGCTCGGATCGATCGTGCTAAACCAACTGACCTCTTCTCTCGACAGAAGAAACTCGGCGGGCCGATCGACCTCTCGATCCCGGCGCGATGGCGCGGGAGCAGCTGGAGGTGCTGTCGGCGCTGGACGCGGCCAAGACGCAGTGGTACCACTTCACGGCGATCGTGATCGCCGGCATGGGCTTCTTCACCGACGCCTACGACCTCTTCTGCATCTCCCTCGTCACCAAGCTCCTGGGCCGCATCTACTACTACCGCCCCGGCTCCGCCGACCCCGGATCCCTCCCGCCCAACGTCGCCGCCGCCGTCAACGGGGTCGCCTTCTGCGGCACGCTCTCAGGACAGCTCTTCTTCGGCTGGCTCGGCGACCGGATGGGCCGCAAGCGGGTCTACGGCATGACCCTCATGTGCATGGTGCTCTGCTCCCTCGCGTCCGGGCTCTCCTTCGGGTCCACGCCCTCCAGCGTCATGGCCACGCTCTGCTTCTTCCGGTTCTGGCTCGGCTTCGGCATCGGCGGCGACTACCCGCTCTCCGCCACCATCATGTCCGAGTACGCCAACAAGAAGACGCGGGGCGCGTTCATCGCGGCGGTCTTCGCCATGCAGGGGTTCGGGATCCTCACGGGCGGCGTGGTGACGCTCGTCGTCTCCGCCGCCTTCCGCGCCGCGTTCGACGCCCCGGCGTACCAGGACGGCGCCGCGGCGTCCACGCCGCCGGAGGCCGACTACGTGTGGCGCGTCATCCTCATGTTCGGCGCCATCCCGGCGCTGCTCACCTACTACTGGCGGATGAAGATGCCCGAGACGGCCCGCTACACCGCGCTCGTCGCAAACAACGCCAAGCAGGCCGCCTCCGACATGTCCAGGGTCCTCCAGGTCGACATCGCCTCCCCTGACGAGGACGACAACAAGGACAACCCCGCCGGCGTCGGAGACCGAAACAACAACAGGTTCGGCCTGTTCTCCGGCGAGTTCGTGCGCCGCCACGGCCTCCACCTGCTCGGCACGGCCACCTGCTGGTTCCTGCTCGACATCGCCTTCTACTCGCAGAACCTCTTCCAGAAGGACATCTTCACGGCCATCCATTGGATCCCCAAGGCCAAGACCATGAGCGCCCTCGAGGAGGTCCACCGCATCGCGCGCGCCCAGACCCTGATCGCGCTCTGCGGCACCGTGCCGGGGTACTGGTTCACCGTGGCGCTGATCGACCGGATCGGCCGGTTCTGGATCCAGCTCTGTGGCTTCCTCTTCATGGCCGTCTTCATGCTGGGGCTCGCCTTCCCGTACCACCACTGGACCACCCCGGGCAACCACATCGGCTTCGTCGTCCTCTACGGCCTCACCTTCTTCTTCGCCAACTTCGGGCCCAACTCCACCACCTTCATCGTGCCGGCCGAGATCTTCCCGGCCAGGCTCCGGTCCACGTGCCACGGGATCTCGGCCGCCGCGGGCAAGCTCGGCGCCATCGTCGGGTCCTTCGGGTTCCTGTACCTCGCGCAGAACCAGGACCAGAGGCTGGTGGACCACGGGTACAAGGCCGGGATCGGGGTCAGGAACTCGCTGTTCATCCTCGCGGCGTGCAACTTCCTCGGGATGGGGTTCACGTTCCTCGCGCCCGAGTCCAACGGCAGATCGCTCGAGGAGCTCTCCGGCGAGAACGACGACGAGACGACCGCGCCGGCGCACGCCAGGACGGTGCCCGTGTGAGTGAGAAGATCGTCTGGAATCAATTCAATTGCGTGACTGTTTTGGTCGGATGAATATGGTAGAGTCCAACGAGGAGTATATAATAATTTTCCAACTTAATTAGCTAGAGTTGTAGGGCATCAAAATGCGATGGATGGATTCTGTCAGTCTGTACTCTGTTAGTGGATCGATGGACAGGGCGAGTTGAGTGGTAATATGCCAATGATGTAATTTTGCCTCGGCCATGCATTTGGCCAGTGTCAAGAAATCTACTCCCTACCTACCTATCTTCATGGTTTGATTTATTTTTATTTTTATCAGAGAGGCAGTAATACATATGTTCTACTCCCTACATATCTTCATGGTTTGATTTATTTTTATTTTTATCATCAGAGAGGTAATACCGTATGCCATCTCTGTTAATCTTCAGCATCACTAATCAAGGAGGAGCACAAAAATGCTAAATTGCATTTTGCCTACATGTATATAATAACTGGAGCTGGTTTTCTCTCCATCGGTCACAAGATGGACACTGGTCTCCTGGCTGGCGTTGGTTGGGAATTGGGATCACGGAATACCTGAGACTGAGAGAGGCCGATCGATGATGTTTGAGAAATCTCGCCTCCCGCTTGCCGCCGCTAGTCGCCTCCCACTTGCTTGAGTTCGCATGCATACACTGCACTCCACTTGTCCATCACACCAGTCACCAGGTACGAAACAACGGCGACGCCAGCTCGTCGGCGCCGCTGCTGCTGCCGGCGGCCGGTCAAACTCACACCCATTGCTCCCTCTCGGTCGTTCGATCGGCATGCAGCAACTAAGTACTCCACTGAACAAAAATACTGAGTCTGTGATGTACTGGTCTACTGGATAGCACTGAACAGAACTACTTCAGTAATGCACTAGCTAGCGTTTCGTTCCAAGTACTGCTGCAAAGAACCGAGACGTGCAGTTGTGGTCAACCTGGTTGGCACTTGTGTAAACAAGGCGGTCATAACTCTGATTCCATATATAACTATAGGTCGAATCAGTGCGAATCCGTTGGTCACTCGAGCATTGATACAAAAGCTGCCATCCGAAAATTACATCGCTAACACTACGTATGAGACACATACATATATGTTACTATCTGGTTTACCTGAGATTCATGGCTACACAAGCATGCCCAAGATCGACAGAAGAATATTTAGTAGTCAAACCTCGAGTAATAATAACACAACATGAAGTTTTCGTGATGGATCAGCAATCTCAGGTCACTAGGTAAGCCCAGTTATGCACTTTTGCTTTGAAAGTATTCAGAGGAGTTTCACGGTATCCAAGTACAGATTTCGGAGTACAAAGTGGTGTTTTATCCATACATATAAGTATAACATGGTAGCACACTGCCATGATGATTATGCAGATAGGCCTTCCACTTCACAGTAGCCAAAACTACCAGCGCAACAAAAAATGAAAAAAATAACACACAGCAAAATTACAGTCAAAATTCCTCGTGTGCAGAAGAAATAATGTTTTTGCCTAGCAGAATCTGAGGCCACTCACATTGGCTCGAGAACAAACCGTAAAACTTTGAAATTACAGGTCTATCTGCTGTGGGAAGCTAGCTTGTCATCCTGATGTCGAGCTCTTCTAACTAGGCATGCGCTCCTCCTCGTTACTAATACACAAAACACTGATCTAGCCTATGCACCCTTGACTTTACGTGACGGAGGCCGTCGGAATATGTTAATGAGATCATCGAGGCCCTGTTCAAGAGAAGAAAAAAAAGTGATCTCAGTTACAGGAAAAGAAAGCTTCAGAATATATTTGATACAAATGAACCAATCCATACCCGTGTAGTGATGACAAGGAAACTGAAGAGGACGATTAGATAGGAACCAAGCACCAGAAGGAACAACAGATCAAAAGTAACACTTGCAACCTGTGGATTGTAGAATCAGAGGCTGAATGAGGCAACTTCAATACGGTGACATCTCACATAAGCAATTTATAAAGTGAGACAAAACTTGAAATTTGAAGCAAGTAATCAGGGATTCGGTGGAATAACACATCACAAGGCACACAAAACAACTTGGGAGGCATATGCTCCGTACACTTATGTTATTTCATTCTGAAATTATATGACAGTACCCAGACATGAAGTAACATGAAGCTTAGACCCTTACCTGATATACATTTAGAGTTGATTTTGTTGCATCGTAGAAAGTGAACATTCCATCAAGGACGTCATTTTGAACATGCACATCAGCAGTATGCTCCGATAGTTCCTGCACCAAAACATGGTGTCATGGCTTCCGATGAAATAGTGAACAGGGTGAACTAGATGAAAGCAGGTATGCAACCTTTTTAAGTGCTGCGATGAAGGGGTCATTCTTCTGAAGAAAAGGTGCAACCCGTGGTGTCCGTGAGAAAAGATCCAGCCAGGACTGGATGTAGTGAGGACTGATGGCTAAGCTGCTCTTCTCAGCGAAAACATCAATGTTCCTTCCTCTCAATCCATAGATGTGTCTCTGCAGAGAGGTATTATTAGTATATCAGACTTCATCTAATTATAGAAGTCCTGGTTCAGAAAGAGCAAGACGCAGCCAGTAGCTTTAGTTCTTCCAATCACTCGTCATGGCAATATTTGTATATCTACTGATTTTTTGCATCACATTCAAACACGCTACCTAAATAACATGAAAACACTGTAACATGAGCGAATGCAATCTCCTAAACTGGTATATCTACTCAGCTAGACATTTGAGTGTAACTTATGCACCCAAAAAAAGTGAACTTCTCTGTTGACATAAAGCTACACCAAAAAAAGAGAAGCTTAATGCTAAGTGTAAAAGCAGTTAAACAGTTATATCCTACATACATGCTACTGCTGTGGATATTTAAACAAAAATTGTAAGCTAAATATTCAATTTATTCATACTAACACATTTCCAAGACAAATAAATACTGAACGAGTATTTGTTGAAGCATTGAGTAGAGATGTATAATAGAATTGGCCACTTGCCAGCTTTGGAGATTCTTAATAGAATTAAAAAAATGCCTACAAAACATCGAGATGTATAACTCTGACGAAAACTATTACTTCATCAACATTATCTATCTATAGTGTACAAAACGAAATGAATAATTTCCAGCGCAAACGATTTAGCTTACCGCGAGACTCTCAGAAACTAATCTGACAGTTTTTGTTACTGACTCAACATCTGCTGATTCTCTGCAACAACAAAACATACAAGTAAAGTATTAAAAACTACAACAGTGAAAGAGAATTAGGATGCATTCAAAATGACCTCACCTAGTGTCATATAGACCACCAGTGCTTTCTAAAAATTCAGGAGGGGTAGACAATCCCGAAAGAGTCAGTGCAGTCACCCTAAACCTCGAGAATTGCTCGTGTTCCCATGCTACCTACAAGAATGTGAGCATGGCATTTCAGCAATAAATATATAAAATCCCATCATGCTAGGGCAGATGATAGGTTGATGCAACATTGATCATCTTAACTCCTGATGGGATACAAAGCTAATGATGGATGGTATACAATCCTTCAAGAAGCAAGAACATACTCTAGAATTTGACACATTAATCTTCTTGTGCTTGATGCCAACTGAAATGCCCATTTCCTTGGAGACGTCTGAAAAGTCCTGAAAGCAAACAAATTTGGAGTTGTCAACGACTTTAGCAGATTATGGACCAAAAAAGCTTGAAAGGTCATCGTACTTCAAAGATTTGCTTGATGTAGGCATTCTCTGGGGGCTTTGATACATGCATCCAGAGATCACTGCTCCAGGAACCAACACTATTCAAGCAAATTGCATAGTCAATGCTCTCACGTACACGCTGATCAAAACTTCTAAGCCACTGTACCAAAAAATTCGAAAAACATACAGGTGTGAGTTGACAAAAAATATGCAACAGAAGGCTTCCATCATGGCGCAAGAGGAGCACTAACCTTGCTAGTTCCATTGTAATTGTAGGGACCACCAGATGTTAAGCCAAAGAGAAGATTAAACTTGCCTCTGGTCTTAGGATTTGAATAAAGGCGTGAAAAAATCCGTGATATTTCTAGGAGAGCCACAGCTCCACTTCCATTGCTGTCGCTTCCCACGGAAAGCGCCTGAGAAAATATGTATTATGAAAATCATCTAAAAGAATATCAAAGAAGATTCTCAAAAAAAAATAGGTGACATACAGGTGCAGCACCAAAAGTATCATAGTTTGCAACTATGGCAATAGTTGGAAGCTGTTCAGCGTCGCCCTCTCCTTTCAATCCAGGTAGCCATCCCTGCAAGATATTCAACTCAGGCATGTTGACATAATGACGCCCCATGAAACAGCATGAAACACGCTACTATTTCTTTAGCAAGATATCAGTTGTAACAAACACTTCTAGCATACAGCCAGCCAAACATCGTGGTTTATTTTTTTCAGAAAGAAAACATATTTATAAGATGTTGTGAATTACTGAATTATAAAGTAAATAAAGTCAACTTGATAAATGTTGAAGTTGAGAGTAATTTCATATTAGAGCGGTTACCTGAATATTTGAAATGGTTGGAGATGACACCTTTCTAGGTTCAGCCGATGGCACTATAAGCTTGTATCTACAAGTCCACATGAAGACAATTAAGACCATGCAGGAGGCTGACAAATTATGTCAAGTGTTATTACACTGCTAATAGAGTATGATCAGTTTCGCCTCAAGTATTACCCTCCTGTTGATGCAGAGGCCGGCTGACCAGAAGAGGCAATTTTACGGATATCTTCCAATAGGCTATCCATATTATCATCATGGTGGGCGAAATACACCGGAAACTGCATGGAGTAATGCACATGATTTAGGCAACAAAAGTAGATCACTGAAGAAAGAGGGGGGCAGGGCATATTTAGACTGGAAACAACACATAACATGAGCAAATCCGGAAGAAAAATCATGATATATAAAATAATATTATATGATAAAGGGGACCAAAGTTGATGATGTACCAATAGCAATTTAAAGGGTGCATGTTTCAAAACAAAAGAACGTTAACAGCTAAGAGTACCAGTCAAGATTTCAAATGCAACTAAAATATAAATTATGTTGAGAGGTGTAGTCAATTGCCACACAGATTGCAGAAGCTGAATACACATTTATTGCATTAAAACAGACTGTTTGCAGTTTGAAGTGCCATAGGGCTATGTGATACAACTAACTAGCTATTGAATAAGTAACTGAACATATATATTCCAAGCAAGAGGTAGAGACATGAATGCCTGAAAATTGTATAACTTACTGGCACTTCTTCATGCACAAGTAATTTTTCCAGCTCAGCTAGCACACTCTTTAGTTGCCCCTTGTCATCGTCGTTCCCCTCACCATTCTTAACGCTGAGTTTTGTCGGGAGTAGAATGAGCAACCCTCCAAGATGCTTTTTCTCTGCCAGGTATTCTGAGTATAGTAGGTAATGAAACAACAGTTTGTCACCAATACAGACTGAAACTATTAATTTAAGCAAATTTCACACCCCAAACAATCAATACTGTAGCAGTTGAAAGAACGTGCTATTTTTCAGATGGCTCACATGATCGAAAACTACGGCTGAGTCATGATTGTTATTGATTAGATATGTCATGATTGGACAGTTTGTAATGTCACACGAGGGAGTGAGTAAAATTTGGTAAAAGCAGTAAACAAGCAAAGATGGTAACTAACTAAAGGCATAATTGAAAGTGGAAAGCCCAAGCATAGAGCTCATACTGGCTGTCATCCGGTTGCTGTAACTGAACGAGCAGAATGCAGCAACACGAAACTAACCAGAAGGTACCAGCACACACCAGAATCTTACAAGATCGGAAAGGAGATCGCCAACACCACACATCTCGATCCAGCAGGTAAGCATCTAGGCAATGCGAAGTGGCTGGCGCATAGATCGAGCGCAATTCTAGCTAGAGCCGGGGAGGAGCTCATCTGCTACGGTGTGCTGGTCCAACGAGGAGTCGAGGAGGGAGAGCAGGAGTACCTCGGAGGAAGGAGAGCGGGAGTTCGAGTAGCGGCGCGACGAGCGCGGAGCGGGAGAGGTCGGCCCCCGCGGGGAGCGGGAGCGCGGCGGCGTGGTGGTTGAGCGCGGCGGCGCGAGAGCCGAGCGGGGCGCCGGCGAGGTCGTACTGGATGAGGCGGTAGACGCCGACGGCGGCGGCCGCGTCGCCGAGCTCGACGCAGGCGAGGAGGACGAGCAGGACGGCGAGCGCGGAGGAGAAGGAGGCGAGCACCTCGCCGGAGGGAGGCATGGCCGGCGGCCCGGCGCTGCTGCTGGGGTTTTGGGAAGCGGCCTGGGCGGAGATGCAGATGCAGCCGCTGCCGCTGCTGCCGATCTGATTGGTATCTCAGAGTCGTCAATCGAACCAGTCCTTCCTCACGACCTCACCTCACGTCCTCGCCTGCTGCACGGAGGTGGCGGCGTGGACTCGCTTGGGGTTTTCTTCGGCTCTTCTGGGTTCTTTTGCATAAGCTTTACCATGTGAGATCTAATCGTGGATTTTTTTTTTTAACATTTTGCATACCATGTATAAAAAAATGGATACATAATGGAAGAGGTCATGTGCCATAGCACATAGTTAAATGCTAAGGTGCTACCATGCAAAAAAAAAAAAAAACTAAGGTGCTTCAATTAATTGTTATTGCTATGGTTGATCCCATGGAACAAGAAATATCAAGGTAACTTTGTGACTTCAATTAACTTGGCTGAATACTTGTATGTTTTTACTTAAAAATTAGATTTCTCGATAAAATAAAATAATATCATGATTGACGTTGAGCTGCTGATGTTGTGTTCAACTGCATTCTCGATTTTGACTTAGAGCCTAGGCAAGCTCCGATCGGACGCTCTTGCCTCTTCGATGTCATGTTTGTCTTCACCAAGCGTGTGGTTCAACAAATCCGAACATTCCCCGTGTTCGATAGAGTTGCAGCACTATCGTCGTCTTTTATTATGTTGAGAACCTAGGGATAGGCCTAGGAAAAGAATTGAAGTGGGGCTAAACCATTAAACCATTAGAGTGACGACAATTAGCTGCAAAAAAGATTGATGGAACTAGATTTAGAAATTTAAAGTATTTTATTTAGAAAAAATGCGATTGTACTCTATTGAATATTTATCTACACCGGTCCATCTCTACGATAAACTATGACCCAACTTTTGAGCATTATTTTAAAAGGTTTTTCTTATTCAACTTTAAAATGATTTTCATATGTTTCATAGATAAAGGGTTAGTTGAAAGTACTTTTATGTAAAGGTTTAACAAAACATCTTCCATGAATCAGTGAAGTCATATCTAATTAACCAAATTGATTCATTCAAAGAACTGTCCACTATTAATAGTGTCATTCTACAAGTTGAGAAGTAAGTAAGTAAGTAAATGAATGAATAACTGATGTACAAGGATAAGCATGCTTAACAATCTTTTGAATGCATGGTTTTAAATATATAGTAATGATAAAATGTAGGATTGCGATGCATGGCTTGTGGAATGATACATGAAAAACTACAAAACTAACTCTTTGAATGCTATAAGAAAATTATAAGAATTGGAAGAGAGAGAATGTCAAAAGACACATCGATTGAAATAAACACACAACCTAAATAAAAAATATTATTTGGGTCTCCTTTTTTACTCGAAGGTATTTCGTACGAAAATTTCATGTGGACTCAAGTCTATAAAATCCTACAATCCAAAGTTCCCTTAACCATTTTTTTTTGCAAAATGGATCTTAAATATGAATCATGTTTTGCTTACGCATATATGCATTATATTTTGTGTTTGTGTTCTTAAGGAACTATCGATCACAAGGCATCGAAAGAGCTATAAGGACAAAACTAAAATGTATAACATTTTATCATAAGGAACTATTGATCACAAGGCATCAATAGAGCTATAAGGACAAAACTAAAATGTATAAAATTTTATCATAAGGAACTATTGATCACAAGGCATCAATAGAGCTATAAGGACAAAACTAAAATGTATAACAAGGTTTGGTGGGGTGACGTTCAGATGGTGGCGGCGGCGTCTTTCCTAATAAAGTCTCCCCGGCTTCAGCCCCATCTCGGCGGCGACGTCGAGAAGTTTGTGGGAGTGGTGTGGTTCTCGGGGACTTCTTCTGGCGGTGGCGTTCTTCGGATCGTCGTGGAGCTTCATCGACGGTTCATCTTTCTTCTTCGGCTCCGGGACGAATGTGGTCTTCTTGACCCGTTCGGCGACTTCCTGTTCGCAACCAACAACGTCATGCCGGATCAGGGAGGAGCGGCAGCGGCGGCGCACCGTCGACACGGTCTGGAGGTTGAAGACGAAGGACATCTCAAGGATCTCGTTGTAATTTACGTTTTTATTAAGATGTTTTGTATTGTTCACTGTTTCTTCTAATGCCGTCCTTTTCGTAAAAAAAACAACTAAAATGTATAACATTTTATTATAAGGAACTATTGATCACAAGGCATCAGTAGAGCTATAAGGACATAACTAAAATGTACAACACATTTCATCATAAGGTACATGTAAATTGGATTGAATGAACATCAAAGATTTTTCCACGATTATAAACTAGAGACGAGTAGCTACGGCCGGTGCTCATCCTCTCGTGGTCTTTGCGAGCGTGGAGGGAGAAAAGATGCACGGCCGGTGCTCATCCTCTCGTGGTCTTTGCGAGCGTGGTGGAGAACAAATGCTGGCTGAGAGTGGAGGATTAAAATGGTGGTGTGGCGGAGACACGTACAATATAGACGAAGTTGTAGCGGTGAAACCGGCCCGTTAAGTGGTCCCCGTTCATGGGCTGTCTTGGGCCGGAAAACTGAGGTGATAGCTGTGTAGCTATAGGTGGGTAGGTGTTGGCAGAGAAGGTACGAGATGATTTTGGTTGTAGGATCTGACACCCCTATGTGCTTAGTGTGAATATTCTTTTGCATGCCCTAAAGTCATCCTGCTAATCTAGGACACGTGTAGGGCTGCAGGGGTGTGCGCATCTACCCCTCATGGTAGCAAATTATTCCTGACTCGGAAAATCCGCCGCCTTCTCTTCTCTCCTTCCCCGCCAAACTGAATACCCCAATCCTCCTACCACGTTCTCGCGGCGACCAGCCCCGCCGCAATTTTCGTTTGGGGTCTTCGGAGGAGGAGCCGTCGGAGGTCGGCGTGGTGGCAGAAGAGAGACGAGGCACGCCTTGAGATACGGCGATGCATGGAGTACTGTCAGGCCGGGCAGGAGTTGGTGCCCTCCCCGTGTTCGACGGAATTCTACAACGTGGCTCCTTCCCGGCTGTCGCTCACGGTTTGGATCTTCAAGTGTCGATCTATTCACCTTTCATTTTATTTTTCCAGTGACACATAGTAGATCACCTTTCACTGGTTCACTGCACGAGTGTGCTGAAGGCGCAATCAATTATCGCCAAATACTACTAGCATAGGCATCCGATCCATGTTTGTGTCTCCCTTAGGCAGTGCAGATATTAACTTAGTTCACGATGCTTTTTAAAGTTGTCAGCAGAAATTCTGTGATTTTGATTGTAACCATAGGGGGAGAAAGATCAATGTCATCAGATGCTCGCAATGCAGTTTCCATTTATATCTGTAAATATAAATAAGACTGATACTTACATGATGTAAATGTGCACTTAAATGTGATTATAGGTAGAGTGGTAGAAATTGTGTTGAGTGAGCTTTCTTTCAATTATAGGTAATCATTATCTCATAGAATGAATATATTAACTACGCAATAGAATGCTAAAATGATGTTTTGTATGCAATTAGGCCAATTAAAGGAGCATTTCCGTCTAAACTAAGTCTAATCACATACGTTTTCTTATAACCGTAACCATTCTCTCATTTAAGGGTTAGGTATGTACCAGTACAACAGTCTCAACCAAAGAATCTTAATGTAGCACAGCCCTATTTGTTTCGAATTATATGGCTCTTTCCAAGCTGAGAGCACTCTCTACTAGACTAGATCGACGCCATTAGTGTTTTTCTTGCAAGTCCAGATTTCTTCAGTGTTTTGTATGCTCTCAGAAACTTTTTGTTAAGAGTAAAGGTGTACCAACTGCTAACTTTTTCTAGAACTACTATGTAGTATCTTTGGTCGCTACTACATGTATTTGAATGCCCAAATTTAGAAGTCGAGTGTAACTTGCTAGTTCATGGGTGGTTAGGAAAAGTTAGCATGTGTAATCACTCATTCACTCCCATGTAGTGACATCACCAGATTACAGAATTGGTGCAAGTTATGCAGTTAATCTTATCTGTTCTGTATCCTCCATTGTACATACATAGCCTCTAGCTCTAGTTAAGCCTTGGTCATAGGACATAAACAGTGTCTCATTTATGCTTTCTTGTTGCTAAGTTGGTTTCACTTTGAATTTCTCTCTTCTCTTCCACGCACACCTTAAATTCTTGCAAGGAAACTTCACCTCAGCTACAGTGATTTTGACCTGTGGTTTAATCTCTTGTCTGCTTCAAGAAATCTAAGAAACTTCAATTTTGGGATGTCCTCTTCCTTTCGAAGCCATTATATAATGTGCAGTTGTGCACCACAGACCGCAGCTCTCACACGCCAGAGAGAAGAGAGGGCCTCCTCTCTTTCTCCTCCCTCTAGACTGCATACAAGCTAGCTTGACACTACTTAGGAAACCAAGCATGAGCCAGACAGCGAGCAGCGCCGAAGTCTCCATGGGTTCGCCGGCGAGCTCGTGTGTGTCGTCGGATGAGGAGGAAAGACCGATGGTGGTTGCTGGGTGCCCTCAGTGCCTCATGTACGTCATGCTCTTGGAGTCAGAGGAAGAGGAGAAGCAGCCCAAGTGCCCCAGGTGCAAGAGCCCCGTGCTGCTGCACTTCCACAAGTATAGTGACACCAAGAACAAGGCCAAAACCTCTGGAGCTTCTGTACGTACACGAGCGTAGATAAACATTGATCCACATATGTATGCAGCTAGCCTTTGGTGTTTGCTATCTGCAGCTTTGCGTTGAGTATCTTATGGAAGGTTGAGAGGGTGTTTATTCTCATATCGTCTGCCCTCTCAATCCCATGAACTAGTCTGATACTCTGATACTGTCAGTAACAGGGGACCTGACAAACTTCCATGTGTATCCTACTCCCTAGCTTGTGACTGTGAGATCAAGCATACCGTACTACATACCATGCCTTTGTATTCAGCGGAGCATATTCTTCTACCTCTCTCTCTTTTTTTTTTTGAAGCGATTCATATTTCTCCCTTTGGTTGTCCATGCCTAACATTTTCGTCTGTCATTAACTCATTATCATTTATTTTACTTCACATAAAGTGTAGATATACATTGTCATATAAGAGCCAACTCTCCTTGTACTACCTGTAGATAATTCTTGAGAATTGCTTAGCAAGCTTCGTACCGATAACAGATAGAGACTCCACTTAAAGCCCAGTCTTGTGGAAATAATTGCATTACTTTCCAGTAATAAGTGACTAATCAACCTCCAGTTTCTCTGTCTCATAAAATGGGAGATCATACAGCTACCGAACTTTTGCCCCCCTCTTAATTAGATGCATGAAATGGAAGAACCAGCAGCCCCCGCAGTCCAATCTAATCCTGATGTGTTGTCACTAGTCACTACCGAATCTGTTCTACTATCATGGAGTTTTTTTTTCCTTCTTCTAATCCTGATGTGTTGTCACTAGTCACTACCGAACCTGTTCTATCATAGAGTTTTTTTTTTCTTCTTTCTTTTTGAGGAAGCAGCGGGTGATTTACCTACTGCAGAGGAAAGGTCCCCATTAATTATATGTTCAAATTTACATTGCGTGGACGCCGCTTCCCTGTCAAGCCAAATTTATATCCATAGTCTTCCATCTCCAGCTTTACTTCTCTTGCTCTGCAGAACTGCAAGCTAGCAGATTGTTTTCCATCGATGTAAATGTTGTACTTGGTGATGCTGATGTTAACAGCTACTTTATGAAATTTATTAAAGCAGTTAGGGTGTTCTCTTAGGTTTTAATCTGGAGTGACACCTTTAAACATTGTGTTTCTTGGTTCATCTTCAATGATGAGAGTAGGGTACTACCAGTTAAACAGTGGGCTGTTTTCAACCGATTGTCCCCATTATTATGTAGCCGTACATTTAGGCCCAACAGGCCTGTCTATCTGCACCTAGAAAAAGGCCAATTAAGAGTAGCATATCTTGGTGGGCTGCCCCTACTCGCAGATCACTTGGCACGAGGTCCTCTCTTGGATTCGCTCAACCGCGAGTGTCCCGCCTGTTGGAGATAGATTCGCGGACTGGTGGCAGGTGGCCGTCCTGGCGACTCCAACGGCTGCAAGGGCACTTCCTTGATGATAATGCTCACGGCATGGTGGCTGTGGAAGAGGCACAACGTGGTCATTTTTTACGGTCCGTGGCCTGATATCGGCGGCTTGCTCGACAAGATTAAAGCGGAAGCTAGGTCGTGGCCCGTGGGTGGCAGCAGGGGCTTCTGGTCTTGCGCCGATTATTCCACCGACTTAGCGGTGTTGTGTTGTGTTGTACCGGGTTGTGGCCTCTCTAGGTTTGTAAAACAACTCTTTCTATCAACGCAATGAAACGCAAAGCCTTTGCGTTTTCTCGAAAAAAAGAGCAGGAAACATTGTTCATATAGATCTTACATCATATTGCCTAGGTTATTAGTATTTAGTAGTAGTGTTCACGGTTAAAAGGTTGTACTACTAGTTAAAGAGGCTAAGCCCCTTCTTCTTAATTTACTGGATTTATCCACTTAGTTTCCTCTATTTTCAGTCAACTATAGCACTTTGTGTTTTTGATTTGTCAGAAGAAGTGAAGTGAAACTCTGTTGTCAGACAAAAGATGCCAGCTATCACTACATGTTTCTGAAAAAAAAATCTTTTCTCGTCATTGTCAGAACCAGCAAGTCTTCACTGTCTGCATCCATATGCAGCTAATATGCTTGAGAAGAAACTGAGGCTAATTCAAGCATTCACAAAGAAGAGGCACTTTTCACAGGTAAACACTAAAACAAAATATTCATGAACTGCTTGTATTTGATGAATTTAATCATATAATTGTATTACACAAAGCTTTCCTGACCATGTTATGTTTGATGCATGTTTTGAAGGAAAACTCATATCCTCTCCTGTAGAGCTGATATGTTACATGTGCGTTTTTCTTCGGTATTGGTCAGGTCTACAGCGGGAGGAGGATAGGCAGCACATGCTGGAGGGTGCTGAACGTCTTCAAGAGGTCGCGCTTGCATCTCACGAGGCGCTGAGAGCTGGAAGTGCTGTGCTCAGGATTGAAGAAGCGAAGGAGACTGAAGATGAAGATGTGTCTACCGACTGAATGGAGTAATCGTGTCGTTGAAGAGGCGAATGAGCCTGAAGATGAGGTGTCTTTCAACTGAGACTTGTGTAGTTACTGATCCCGTTTTGGTCTCAGCTGGTAGCTGAGGGTTGTATATATGGTGTGTTTCGGCGTCCTGTTGGTCGGTCCTCAAAACTATGGTATGTTAGGTTTTGGTTTGCTAGTTCTGCGTGGTCGCCACGTAAAAACATCTTTGGTAGTTCCTGCCTTTTCTTCATTCTTTTCGTTCCAGACCAAGACATTGTTCTGTTATCCTTGATAATGGAACCCAGCTCTTGTGTGGAGGCGTATGGAATTTTTTTTAATGTTTGATGCAAAGTTGAAACATCAGTCCAGAGATCATCAGAATCAGAGGAGGATCTGAAGATAGCAGTATGCTGATTATCAACCCTTGTGCAGGTTAGGTACTTTTGTCGGTTCTTGCGCTAAGACCTTATATTAAGAGGAAAAATACTTGTAGGATCGTATTTTCACAAGAACAACAGCAGCTGGCACGATGGATGGGACCTGCCCAGCAGCTAACACATGTAGCTTGTCTGCACTCCACATGAGATAAACGAACACAATTTTTTAACCACAGAGCCAAAGTTTGTTCATGCCTAGTTGCCTAGTCCGTATGGTCTGACATATGGCTGTAGGCGAATAGTGAGGAGTCCAATAAGATTTATAATCGTAGATATATACTTGAGTGTAGATTGAAGTACACAATACTTATCTGAGCATGGATAATGAAATGACATAATTTATGTAGAACATCTTCATATTATTATTAGCGTCTAATCTTGTACACCAGTTTTATCTGGCAAACTATCTGGATGCAACCCCAATAAGAAAATACATTTGTTTAACTTGCAACGTGTCTTAAATCACAGAAAATCATAAAAACATTGAATTCTGTTGATTCCAATTGTATGCTAGCTAGCTGAAGGGTTCAAATTAAGAATGTTATCTGGTTCCTCATTTATTTTATTTTGTATTTAATAATTTATATATTGTTGGAGGGGAGCTTTTGTTCTGTGGAATTCAACTGTTCGGAAATCTTCCAGTTTTGGCGTATTCATTTCGATGCAGTGGTGAATCTTATATGCAAACACTGCTTTCTCCTATATACTTAGATTCCCATATATATGTGTGTATCCTACGACTGTTGAATGGGGTCCTCTCTGTCTGTCTTTTTTTGGAGACAAAATCTAAGAGTTGCTGCTACGCATACTGCACAAACACAGTAGTATTCGATCTGCAGCTTTAGTCATTTTTGGATTTCGACTATTTCGTACGTATAATACGTATTAGAAATGATAAAACTGTCCGACGACTAAAAATACAAAGTAATACCCCACGGAAAGTTGAATGCATGAAATATAGGTAGTCATATGCTCCGCAAATTTAACTCATTAGCTTAATCTGCCAGGCTTATACAGTGATCACGACCTCAGTTTTGTGAAGGCTACTTAGTAGCTTTTGGGCATGGTTGAGACGAGAGATCGATTATTAAGGTATAAGAGTGTTGTTCTGGTTGACTGAGTAATATTTCTGTTGAAACATTCAGAAAGTCTTGGATACAGCCACTGAACTTGGGATTTCCATTCCTCAAGGAATTAGATAATTCAGAACTATAACTCCAAACAAGACCGCTCGATCTTTATAGTAGTAGTATACAAAATTCGGATCGAGACCCAGGAGCAGCAATTACAGTTTGGCAAGCGTCAGTCTTTCTCTGGCTACTACTAGTTGGCCATCAGCATGCATGGGTGAAGGAAGGGTAGGCCAGGAACCTGTGCCTAGTGGAGCCATACATGCTCTGTCTGCATTATTGCATATGCATGCATGGCCATTTGCACTTACCCCGCTTAAAAGTCACGAAACCCAGAGGCCCCATTGCAGAGGCACAACACAAGCTTGCGAGCTCCCAACTGTTTGTTGGCCTGGGAAGGATGATAACAACAACACAACGCAGGTCAGTGTCTACCGATGTCTAGCCCTCTTATGTACCAATTATGAGCAGCTAACAGGCAATCGAATTATGCGGTTCAGCGATGCCGCATGTTCCGGAACAGTGGATCTGGTAGCGAGCAGACAGTGGGCCTAGTCCTTGAAACTGTCCACTCTTGTGCAGACCTGCATTAAACCAATTACCTCCCAGGTTTAATTTACACCAACCTATATGCAATAGATTCTTGAATGTATAAAAATAGGAGTACAAAGCTGATGCAGATTAAAGTGTGTGGGACATGCTCTGCATGGTGAAACTGCAGCTTGTTTATTTTTTGGTCCTTTGCAGAAAATTGCGGACACTTTTTTTTTCCGAAATGGGGATACCCAGCCTCTGCATCGAAAAGAAGCATACGGCATTTTGATTTCATTTATTCAACATATCTGGCAAAAAGACTTACAAACAACGATCATACAGGCCGGAGCCGCCAAACAATGACAAAAGCACCACAACTAACACAACCGATAGAGTAAAACATGGCCTTATTTTCCATCCACGGCCATCATCGGCTCAACGGCCAACTCAAGAAATAGCACCTTGTACGCACGCTCCGGATGTCGCCTCCGCCATCTTCCTCCAACCCGTCTTCAGCAAATAGAATGAAGCGAAGACCCTTGCCATGCCTGCCATCGATGCCACCATGACGTCAAACAGCGCCACCACCCTACGCGCGTACATCATCACGCGCCCATCTCCGAGACCCCGCAGCACCACGCCGCCAAGACTTGCCATTGTCAACGCGGTAGACAAACACCGCTCCACCTTCTCGAACACCACCATCAGCCACAGGTCCCCCAAGTCAGGTCCAACTCCCACACGTTGCCCCCAACGAGGAGAATGACGCTAGGCGCCGGCAACATCCGACCCGGAACGGATCTAGGGTCGCGGAGCGATTTTGGTAGCACCATGAATTGCGTCGCCGACGCCTAAAACAAGGTTACGACGCCCACGGGCGTCGCTGTCGGAGCTCCAGCAGTCCTACTCGCCCACCTTGATCCGGGCCTGCTTGTCCACCGGGTACTCCTCGCCACCGGGCATAGCCAACTGACCGGATCGGGCCGATGGTCATGAGGCCGCCGCCTTGCGCCATCGCCGCCAGCCGCAGCCAACTGGCCGGATCTCTCAAACGATGCCTCCACCGAGGTATACCGTGCCCGAAGTCGTCGCCATCATCGGCTCACAGGGAGCACGCGGGCCGATGGCTGTGAGGCCGCCGCCGTATGCCGTCGCCGAAGCCACGCCAGCGCTGGATTCGCCACCGGCCGCAACACCGGTTGGTCGGGCCGATGGCTGTGAGGCCACCGCCATGCGACATCACCGCAGCTGCGCTGGAGAGGAGACCACCATCTTGCACCCTCGCATCGCCGCCGCCCTGTCCGATAGCCCTCACGGCGAGATATCGTGGGTGAGAGAGCCCCGGCCTCCGCCGTCGGCGGCGCGAGCTGCGCTCGATCGTGTCCTCCAGCGGAGACGGAGTGGAGGGAAGGGATGAGCCGCCCGGCGGCTGCCGGGGTTGGCCTCGGGTGCCGCCCGAGCGGGGGAGACATGGGAGGAGAGGCGGCTAGAGTTGGGAGGCGGCTAGAGTCTGAAACAATATAGTTCACCGTTTCATCTAATATGGGCATTACGTCAAAATACATAGACCGTTATCCAACTAGGTCTATGACTAATAATGCACCCCGGGATCGCTATCCAGCATGTCACCCAGAAGTATTAAGTTGCAAGCAACAGATCATTGCAATAAGCAAAGTGCATAATGTAAGAAATATAAATAACACAAGGAAATCACACCGCTGTTTTCTCCCTAGTGTCAACAACACATCTTTAGTCTTGATCGTTTCTGTCAACCCGAGCTCAGACAAAAAGAGGCATGAACCCACTATCTAGCATAAATACCCTCTCTGAAGACACTAACAATTACTTGGCCAAAGCATCTACTAGCATCGGAGAGCATGCAAGATGATATATAAAACATAACACATAGATGAACAAAAATAATGATTTTCACAATTCATCGGATCCATGCAAACACAATCATGTAGCAGTTACAGATAATATGATCTTGATCATGATAGGCAGCTCACAAGATCTAAGCAATGGAGTACAAGGAGGAGAGAGAACCATCTAGCTACTACTATGGACCGTAGTCCCGTGGTGGACTACTCACGCATCACTCCGGAGGTAGGCATGGTGGTGTAGATGCCTCCGGTGTCGATTCCCCTCTCCGGAAGGGTGCCGGGAAGAGCTGCAGAACCCTCCCAAACTAGGGTTGGCGATAGCGGCGGCCTCGGACGTCTTTTGGAAAATATGATCGGGTACTTAGGGTTTTGATGTCTACTACGCGCTTCTATTCTTGTAGACAGTGTTGGGCCTCCAAGTGCAGAGGTTTGTAGGACAACAACAATTTTCCCTTAAGTGAGTAACCCAAGGTTTATCGAATCCACGGGAGGAAGAGGTTGAACGTATCCTCTTTCAAGCAACCCTGCAATTAAGATACAAGAAGTCTCTTGTGTCTCCAACACAACTAATACAATTGTCAGTTGTATAGGTGCACTAGTTCGGCGAAGAGACGGTAAAATGCAAGTGATATGGATGGTAACAAGTGGTATTTGTAATCTGTAATAAAAATGGCAGCAAGCAAACATGCAACAAAAGTGAATAGAAACGGTGTTTCGATGATTGGAAACAAGGCCTAGGGATCCTACTTTCACTAGTGGACTCTCTCAACAGTTGTAACATAATTGAACACATAAAATACTTCCCTCTAACATCATGTAACAAAGACGTTGCTTAGGAGAAAACCGTGTAGGGCTACAAAAGCACACCTCAAAGTTCGGCCACCACAATTCATGCGTAGGTCTATCATACCCTAAAGTCCGAACACCACACACGCCACCCACATTGTCACCAAGGCTTTGTGTTGTCAACATTGACTCCGAAAAATTATGCTAGATAAATTGAGCAACATATCCATACATAATGAAGGGAAAAACATCCATGAGTTCAACTATATTACAGTGCTCATGATCACATAAAGATCACACCATGGGAGAGAGAGATATAACCACATAGGTACTAGTAGATCCCTCAGCCCCGATGAAGAACTACTCCCTCCTCATCATGGGAGGCAGCAACGACGATGAAGATGGCCCCGGGGGCAATTCCCAATCCCGGCAGGGTGCTGGAACAGGAACTTATGTCCCCCCAATTAGGGTTTTTGGTAGCATCGGCGCTCAGATGTGTTTCTGGAGAAAAGCTTCAATGTTCTTGTGTTTTTAGGTCAGGAGCAAATATATAGGCGAAGAGGCGGCAAGAGGGGGTAGACGAGGCAACCAGGTGGCACCCGGCCGCCACCCCAGGTCCAACCGCACCTGGGTGGCACCAAGAGGATGTGGGTCTCCCCTGGACTTGTCCTTATGGCTCCCAAGTCTTCTGGTGAAAACGAATTTCTGTAATTTTTTGGGAATTTTCCGAGCACTTTGGATTTCGGACCTTTTCTGCAATGCACAGACATAATAAATAGAAACTGTAACTGGGCATCTTGTCAATAGGTTAGTTCCATAAAATATGCCAAAATGATGTAAAACATTATAAAAACATGTGGAAATGATATAAAATCAAGCATGGAACATCAAAAATTATAGATACGACCGAGACGTGTTAGGTTTTCGGGTCGAAGACGAATTTATAGGTGAATGGGCGACTCGAGGAGACGAAGGAGCCGACCAGGTGGGCCCCAGGTGCGCCCAAGGGGTGGGCCGTGCCTGGGGGGCGTCTGGAGGCTGGTGCCTCCCCCTCCGGGCGTCCTTCTGGCTCCGTCTTTGTTTCTGTTTGGAAATAATTCCTATAAATTTTTCAGCGGATTCCGAGAATATTTCCCGTACAACTTTTCTGAAACAAAAAGACAGCAGAAAACAGGAACTGGCACTGGGCATCTTGTTAATAGGTTAGTTCCATAAATCATGCCAAAAGGATATAAAAACATGTGGCACTGATATATAATCAAGCATGGAACATAAAAAATTATAGATACATCAGAGACGTATCAGTAGTACCGCTCCATAGAGGGAGGCGGTACTTCCGCGATAGTATCACGCGGAACATGGTCTGGCAGTATAGCTCAAGGATTTGAGCTGTACTACCGGACCTCGCTCCGATACTACCGGGCGACATAAAACATGCACATGGAGTTAGAGGATGGTGAACTCTCCGATGTAAAAGGGATGGCTATGGGGGTGCATTTGGTTTTTGATCGTGATATCGAATCCTCCCATACATCTCCATAGCGCCCCTCTTGATAGTATGGGGTTCTATAACTCAATAACAAAAATAAAGGCTTCAGAACACCGTCTTCACTTTTATCGAACTAAGGGGCATCGAACCGTCTTGTGTCTATGTCGAAAACACCTTGCTGCTATATTAAAATAAGTTGGGTGGTGCCCCAAGCGAAGGCGGAATTGCAGCTAGTAGCAGTTTTCCCTCGTTTAACGAACTGAGGTTTATCGAACCAGTAGGACATTGAAATCAACAACGAGGTGAATGTTGAAGATCTCTGGCGCTTGACCTTCAATAGACGTGGACCTGCACACACTCAACCAAAATACTTTGCCCCCAACAGCGGAAAGGTTGTCAATCTTTCCGGTCTCGCAGAAAACAAAGCGGTTAATTGTATGACAAAATAGATGAAATATGAAAAGTGACCAGAGGAATAATGATAATTAAAAGCAAGTAAATGAGGTTGTAAACAATGTAAAAAGATGGACCGGGGGCCATGGGTTCACTAGTGGAGTCTCTAAAGTAAATAAAATATGCATGTGATGGGTGAACGAATTACAGCTAGGCAATTGACAAGATCATGACACAAACCCAATTTAGCTACGACAAAAAGGACATGATAATATTTATGGAGGCATCACGACAAGGAACAAAGACCGTTGAGTCCAACTGCGTCTTTGTCTAAAAAGTCCACCGTGGGATCGCTATCCAGCCTGTCACCCAACGGTATTAAGTAGCAAGCAACAGATGATAACCCCCAAGAGCAGGGGATCACTGTAGCACCTCTCAATATGGAAGAAGGGTATCGATACACAGGAGCAAGAAGGAAAATTTATCTATTCCCTACAACTAATGTGTCACAAGTTTTAGTTGATTATGCACTAAACAAGTTTAAAGAACAAGATGGTTGATTTAATGGATGGAAGTTTAATGTAACAAAACAAGAATGTGAAAGTGTCCCAATCCTCTTCAATGCAAGAGGACAAGACAAAGGTGTAAACGGTGCTTGGAAATAAGGCCTAGGGATCATACTTTCACTAGTGGACACTCTCAACAATAATAATATAATTGAATACATAGATATTTCCTCTTCACTATGCTACCCCGAACTATCCTCTGGTTGGATAACGAACACCAATCCAATGTGTAGGGCTACAAAAAGCACACCTTAAAGTTCGTATTCCACATCTATGGACACTTCATGAGGTCACTATCTGCATCCAAAGATAGTACTAACAAACACCGTAATATCATAGAGACGCCCAACACAAATAATAACTCATGATAAGTATTCATGTAATCTTTAGCCTAAGAGCCACACACAGTGCACACACTGTCAACTTCACACCATGGGACAAAGGTGACTCCAGAAATCACATCAATAAAACCACTTGAGTAGCATAATTCATAAAATGATGAAGAGTAACATCTATGGATTCAACTAGATTACAAAGCTCATGATCACATAAAGATCACACCATGGGAGAGAGAGATAAACCACATAGCTACCAGCATGAGCCCTCGGCCCCGAGGGAGACTACTCCCCCTTCATCATGGAGACGGTGGAGATGTCGTTGGGGGAGATGGAGACCACCCCGGCAGCGCTCCGCCGGAGTTTTCCCCCTCCAGTCTGCAGCTTCTGATCTCCGTTTTGGTGTTTCTCTGTCTTCGGCCGCCCCCCCGCGAAAATCCTCGGGGGACTCCTCTGTATCCAATTTGCTGGATGAAGAGACGAATTCAGCCCCTCCAACATCGTGCTCGCCTTCTCTGCGAGTACACGGATAATGCCGATCCTATGAGGATCAACGAGAAAGACTTGGAGCAGGGCCTCTTTGAGGCTCGCTTCAACAAGCTTATCAAAGCCCGGCCTGGGTCAGGCCGGCAATATGAAGAATCGTTGCCGATGTTTACGGCAGCCAACCCTCCCCCAAAGGTACTTTGACCTAACCAAAGTTCAATTCTTTGAGAGATTCGGGTTTACTTTTGCCGGCCTAACATGTAATATGTCAGATTCCCGGGATCACCGATGTCCGCCCTGCTGGCAAGCCCTCGTCCAGCAAGGCGCCCATGCGGTCCATCACCTTTTCCTCGGCTACTGCAGAAAGCCGTAAGAGGAAGGGCCAGTCGACCGCTAGCAGCGCTAAGTCGACTGAAGACGACAATGCACTTGCTGGGCTTAATATCCCCAGCAAGAAGTAAGCCGACTGATAACATCTCCTTCCCTTGCAGCAAAGCCGGATTTGCTAAACATCTTTTACCTCTGCAGGATGAAGAAAGGCGCTCCGTTGAAAACCAAGACGGTCGCCATGAGGAAGAAAGCCTCACCTGCCATCCCTCCACCAACTCCTCCGGTTCCAGAACCGAACCCAACAGAGGATAACACGCGTGCCATGGTGACGACTCCACCTGTTGGGAGAGCCGGGGTCACTCCCCCCACACAATGGACGGAGATGACGGGAAAGGTGACTGAAACCTCTTCTCCAAGGGCTGAAGCTCCGGCTGATGATGCCCCAATCCTTCACCCGATCAAAGCCAAAGCCTTCGACGAGGACGGGCGCATCAAGCCGGAATTCATGAACCGGTTCATGAAGGCACCTCGGTTTCCCCGGAAGAAGGGAACGACCGTCCGGGATGACGAACCGGATCATACCAAGGCCTATGATACCTTTGATGTCATAGAGATCCTTGAAGATCAGCAGAACTACTTTGCTGATAGCTTTGAGGCCGGCATGACGCTTCTCCGCGAGCACTACCAGGTAAAATATCTTACCCAGTAGCCCCCGAGCACTATGCCGGGTTAAGTTATTAAGACTAGCCGTCATAGTGATCCGAGTTAACGCGAATGCACACACTTAGCCCCCTAGCCATGAAATGTCGCCCTGCAACCACCTTAACTTGTAAACATAGCTTTAGACTTTTAGCAATTCCTTACGCAGATTCACCGAAAAATTGGCGCTGAAACCCTCAATTCTTTGGGTGTGTGAAATCAGGAGATGCGCCGGCTCAAGACTGAACTGGCGACAAAAGACGCCATCATCGAAGGGCTTGAGGCGGACCGGGTTCAATACCAAGGTACAAACGCTGAATTTTTAGCTTTTTAGCTCTAGGCTTTCCTTTATACTACTGACACTTTTGTTTTGCAGACGCCATTATCAAAGCCAAAGAACTTGCCGAGAACGCCGGCATTGTCGACCGGCTCCGCGACGAAAATATTGAGCTGAATAAGCTTAACCAATCGATGGCGGCAGAACTAGAGACGGCCAGGAAGAATCTTGCCAAAGCCGAACAACTCCTGGAATCAGAGAGGCAAAGCCACAAGGATGCCTTCAATGACATCCAGGACCGGCTTAATAGGCGCCACGATGAATCGCTGGCCATCGACAACCAGCTTTTGAGTAAGTATCGAAAAAACTTAAACTCATCGCTTTGTCTTAGGCAAATATAACTGAACTTCGCCCTTCTGCAGCTCCAGCGGGTTACGGTCACGAGCTAACGGCGGAAAACCGGCTTGACCGGATTCTGGAAGTAGGGGAACTTATCCCGAAGATTATCTCTTCGGGAAAATATCTTGCTGAGAAGTTCTTTCCCAGCAACCCCGAGCCCCCGACGGATCTTGCCAGCTTAGAAGGTGAACTAAGCGAATCGGCTTCGTTCTTCGATGAACGCCTTCGTTCCAGTGCTCGTGGAGGTGCCAAGACAGCTTTGGGCTTGATGATGGCACATTACCCGGAGGCAGAAGCGTGGCGAGTGGCATCCGGCTTCCCTCTTGAAAAGGAGGACAGCACGCCGCTAGACGAGCAAGATCGCAAGAAGATCCTTCGGTCCGTCTCCGGTTATGCCAGCAAGATTGCCAACATGGTCTCCTTGACCACCATCTTCAAGGAAATGCCGTGTCCACCAACTCCTGTCCAATCAGATGAAGATACTGAGGCGGTGGAGAAATCGTCCTGAGCCGAACTTGCTCGTTGAGCCGGCTGTCCTGCAAATGTAATGGGCAACATGTAAAGCCGTCCAAACAATGTATATGTCTAGAACTAACTTAGCCTTTTGCTGTGCGTTAATCAGCTTTATATTTTGCAAACTTGCAATTTTTATGCCTCAGTTAAATCTGGCCTTGACGCCTTAGCCTTTAAGCGCCGGCAAACCTATGGCGAAGCTAACTCGCTGAGCAACAGGGTACGCAATGACCAATCTGTTTAGACTCAGAACAAGTGCCGCCTTTAGGTGCCGAAACGCTTTGAAGCAACCCGGCGCAAAAAGCTAGCAGACAAACATCAATTTGGCAAAACTTTGATTTTTCATAACCTTAAGGCGGATTCAACATAAAAGAGTTTACCAACGAGAGCAACACAGGCAATTTCGGGTAAACAGACTAACAATAAGATCATAGGGAAATAAAGGATGGTACAGATTCTCGAATTCGACATGAGAGAAACCAACTTTTATTTCATGATCACATTGACATGGTTACAATAGAATTTGCTAAGTGTAAAAAGGACGTAGCTGAGCGATATTCCACGGACGCTTCGTCTCATCTAAGCCGTCATCCACATGCCTTTTCCTCTTGCGACCTTTCTTCCCGGGATCTTTCTTTGAGTCCCTTAAGTCGAGGAGATAATATGACCCGTTTTTCGGGACTTTGCTGATAACGAAAGGTCCTTCCCATGGCGGGGATAATTTGTGCTGCCGGCTTTGCACAAGCCGAAGCACTAAGGGTGTGTTTGTTTGGGCTTATTTTGGCTTTTGGTTTTGTCTTATAAGCCGGAAAAGCACCTAAATAGGTGCTTTTTTGGCTTTTGGATTTTGGAAGCCAAAAGATTTGGATCTTTGTTTTTGGCTTCCGAAATCCAAAAGCCAAAAAAGCACCTATTTAGGTGCTTTTGTGGCTTATAAGCCAAAGCCAAAAGCCAAAATAAGCCCAAACAAACACACCCTAAGTCGCCTTCTCGAAAAGATCGATTCCGCACTCTACGGCTCTGGTAACGACGTAGATCTTGTTGATAGATGGCGGATCTTTGGAGAGCTAACTCTCTTTCTTCTTCGAGGATATCTAAGCCGTCTTTGCGTGCTTCTTCTGTGTCTTCTTCGACGTAGGCTGCGACTCTAGGTGAATCGTGGATCATGTCGGATGGGAGCACCGCTTCTGCACCATATACCAGGAAGAAAGGGGTGAAGCCGGTTGACCTATTTGTGGTAGTACGAATACTCCATAGGACCGCCGGCAATTCCTCAACCCAAGCACCGGCTGCTCGATGCAAAGGAGTTTCAAGCCTCGGCTTAATACCCTGCAGAATAATGCCGTTAGTATGCTCTACCTGTCCATTGGATTGTGGGTGTGCCACCGATGCCACATCGAGTCGGATCTTTGATCGGCTACAGAACTTCGCTAGCTCACCGACGGCAAAGTTTGTGCCATTGTCAGTGATAATGCTATGCGATATGCCGAATCGAGTTGTAATCTCGACGATGAACTTTGTTGTCGTTGCTCCGTCGAGTTTCTTGATGGGCTTTGCCTCCACCCACTTCGTGAATTTGTCGACCGCCACCAACAGGTGGGTTAAGCCTCCTCTCGCCGTCTTAAAGGGTCCCACCATGTCGAGCCCCCAGACCGCGAACGGCCAAGTGATAGGGATCGTTCGGAGCTCCTGAGCCGGCAAGTGAACCTGCTTTGCGTAGCGCTGACATCCTTCACAAGTCTTGACGATGTTGATAGCATCCTCTTTAGCCGTCAGCCAGAAGAATCCGTGCCGGAATGCCTTGGCGACTAACGCCTTTGCCGCCACGTGATGCCCACATTCGCCGGAGTGGATTTCTTCTAAGATTTGCCGTCCTTCCTCTGGAGAGACGCATCTTTGAAAGATGCCGGAAGTGCTCCTCTTGTAGAGTTGCCCGTTAATAATCGTGTATGCCTTTGCTCGACGCTCAATTTGACGGCTTAGCACTTCGTCGTCCTTGGGCAGTTTCTTATTAACCAGGAAATCAATGTAGGGTGTGGTCCAATCTGGGGTT
Organism: Puccinellia tenuiflora; assembly: GCA_012064385.1. Taxonomy (NCBI): domain Eukaryota; kingdom Viridiplantae; phylum Streptophyta; class Magnoliopsida; order Poales; family Poaceae; genus Puccinellia; species Puccinellia tenuiflora. Next base: position 1,560,473 of record QRDG01000195.1, read on the forward strand.
ACCAAGCACACCTGAATTGATTTGTCATCTCGGGAGATATGCCGAACCTCTAAGCCGGCAAAGCATCGGCCAAATTCGTCGACTGTTCTTCTGTATTCCGCCATTGTGGGACTCTTTGTGTCCCAACAACCATCAAGTTGCTGCACAACCAGATCTGAGCCGCCATAGCAGAGGATGCGCTGTACTCCCAATTCCTTAGCCATGTGTAGACCATGAAGGAGAGCCTCATACTCTGCTACATTGTTGGTGGCGTTGAAGTGGATTCGGAGAACATAGCTGAGCTTATCACCCTTAGGCGATTTTAGAACTACTCCAGCCCCCGAGCCTTCCTTCATCTTTGAGCCATCGAAGTGCATTATCCAGTACTGAGAATCCGGCAAAGGTGTGCTTTCCATCGCCTCTGTCCAATCTGCAACAAAGTCGGCTAAGACCTGAGATTTGATGGCGGTCCTCGGCTTGTACTGGATGTCGAAAGCTGCTAATTCGATGCCCCATTTGGCGACTCGACCCGTTGCGTCGGCATTGTTGATGATTTCCCTTAACGGAGCCTTGCTTACCACCGTAACTATGTGATCATGGAAGTAATGACGCAGTTTCCTGGCGGCAAAGAATACGCCATAGGCTAACTTCTGGTAGTGGGGATAGCGCTGCTTTGAATCTAAGAATACCTCGCTAATAAAATAGACGGGGCGCTGATCCGGCCATTGCTTTCCCTCTTCCAGGCGCTCAACTACAATGACGGCACTGATAACAAAGTTTGTGGCCGACAAATAGAGCAGGAGTGGCTCTCTTTCCTTTGGAGCCGCCAAGATTGGAGCATGCGTCAATGTATACTTCAGCTGAGCTAAGGCTGCTTCTGCTTCCTCCGTCCAGACGAAACTATCCGACTTTTTGAGGATTTTGTACAGAGGCAAAGCTTTATCTCCAAGCCGGCTGATGAAACGGCTGACAGCCGCAGCGGAACCCGTAAGCCGCTGTATGTCCTTCAGATAAGTCGGCTTCTCGATGTTTTGAATCGCCTTTATCTTTTCCGGGTTAACTTCAATTCCCCTTTGGGAAACAATGAAGCCCAGAAGCTTGCCTACGGGTACACCGAAGACGCATTTTGCCGGATTAAGCTTCATCTGGTACTCCCTTAGGTTTGCAAAGGTTTCCGACAGATCGGCGATGAGATCGCCACGCTTCTTCGACATGACTGCAATGTCGTCAACATAGACGTGAACATTTCGGCCAATTTGTTTGTCCAAACACCGCTGCATACACCTTTGGTAAGTAGCACCGGCATTTTTTAAGCCGAACGGCATTGTGACATAACAATAATTGCCATGCAGCGTAGTGAAGGATGTCTTGATTTGATCTGACTCCTTCATCTTTATCTGATAGTAACCCGAATAAGCGTCCAGGAAACATAGCATCTCTGAGCCGGCGGTTGAATCAATGACCTGATCGATGCGCGGTAAAGCGAACGGATCTTTAGGACAGGCTTTGTTTAAGCCGGTGAAATCAATGCACATACGCAGCTCCGAGGTGTTCTTATTTGGGACTAGCACGGGATTTGCCAACCAATCAGTGTGGACAACTTCACGAATGAATTTGGCGGCTGTGAGCCTTAGGATCTCCTTTCCAACCGCCTTGCGCTTCTCAGTTCCGAGCCGACGAAGGCCTTGCTTGACCGGCTTTGCGTCCTTGTTGACTTTTAGGGAGTGCTCGGCAAGTTTCCTCGGGACACCTGGCATATCAGATGGTGACCAGGCAAATATGTCCCGGTTCTCACGGAGAAACTTGACGAGCTCGCCTTCCTATTTGTCGTCGAGACCGGTGCCGATGATGGCCTCCTTTGTCGGATCCTCCTTTGAGAGCTTGATTTTCTTGGTGTCATCCTTTGGCTTGAAGCTTGAGTCGACTTTAGAGGACGGCTTTTCAGTTGCCGGCATCTCATCGGGACCAATTGTTTTCTTGAGGTCCTCCAACTCTTCCCTGCAGATTGCTTGTTCAGCATGGACGGCATTGGAGGCCTCGCATTCCTTGGCTTTCTTGAAGTCTCCTCTAACTGTGATGACGCCATTGGGTCCCGGCATTTTCAGCATGCTGTAGATGTAGCAGGGCCGAGCCATAAACTTGGCGAAAGCCGGACGTCCAAAGATTGCATGATATGCACTCCTGAAGGGAACCACCTCGAAAGAGACGTCCTCAGTCCGGAAATTATCGGCTTCACCAAAGGTGACCTTCAGGGTAATTTGCCCCATCGAGGAAGCTTGTCGTCCCGGCACAATCCCATGAAACTTCACAGTACTGTGGGTGAGTTGTGACTCGGGAATTCGCATCCTCCTTAACGTTGCGGCGTAAAGTATGTTGATACTACTGCCGCCATCCATGAGCACCTTTGTCAACTTGTACTTGTCGACAATTGGGCTGACGACTAAGGCGTAGGTGCGCTTTGCAGGAACTCTATCCGGGTGATCGCTGCGATCCCATATGATGGGTGTGTCGGACCAATCCAGATATTGAGGGACTGCAGGCACCGTAGCGTTGAGTTCTCGCCAAGCCGCCTTTTTTTTGCGTGAAGAATCTGTTGCCAGGTTGACGATGAGACTTTCGGCATGCTTATGGAATTTGCTGCCTTTTTCTTTGGAGGCGGCGTCATCCGACTCTGAAGCAACTTCTTCCTTCTCTTTGTCGTCCTTCCTGGACTTGCGCTTGTTCCTTGACTTGCCGGCCTTGGGGTCCTTAGCGATGTCTCGATTAATGTGACATTGCTGGAGCGTGTGGGAACTTGTCCCATCTGGCCTTAGATGATGGACACAGGGGTTGTGCTTGATGTCGTCATACTTCACCGCCGGTGGCCGGGATGATTGGTTATTTGCCGGCTTCTTGCCTTGCCATTTGCCATTGCTTGAACCACCCTTTCCAAAGGCGGCAGCGACCTCATGAGAAGGGCCGGCTTGATCTTCAACCTTCTTTTTCCCGGACTCGCGTCGACGGTTTTCGGCATCCTCCCTGTTGTCATCATCAGCGGCGGCGTACTTGTTTGCACAAGCGAGTAAGCCCCCCAAAGTTTCCGACTCGTCGCTGTAGATCATGAAGCGGAAAGTCGTCCCCTTCCTCAGAGATTATTTGAAAGCGTGGATCGCCTGAGTTTCTGAGACGCCTTCGCAAGCGTTCTTGATTTCGCTCCATCGTGAGACGAACTCACGGCTAGACTTGTTCCTTTGCTGCACGCACCGCTGTAAGTCGAAAATCGACTTTGGGCGCTTATATGTGCCCTGGAAGTGCTGGATAAAAACACGCTTCATATCACTCCAGGTATGAACTGTCCTTTCGGGCAGGCCTTCAATCCACATGCGTGCCGTCCCGGTTAACATCAGGGGCAAGAATCGCACTGCCGAGTCGGCGCTGCCTTGATATATGTCGCAGGCACTAACATAATCTGAGAGCCAGGTCTCAGGATTAGCAGTACCGCTGTACTTCTCAACCATCTTTGTTACGTTCGACAAAGTGGGAGGTAGAATTTGCTCTCTGATTGTTCTGCCAAAACACTTGGGGCCGAGGTATTGGGCATCTCTGGCCGACTTCCTCTCCTCGATTAGGCTTCGAACATCATTGGCTGGTGGCGGTTTAGCAACCGACTTTTCCTGTCTTGGTTCTTCCCTGTGACGGCTTTGGCTCGCCCGGCTTGCATTACGCGGAGGGCTTGGAGTCCTTTGTCGTCGTGGAGGGGGTATGTATTTGGAAGTGTTATCTCCCTCTTTGCGCGGTGGAGGCGGCGGTGGAGGTGGCATATGACCTCTGTTTCCCTCCCTTCGGGGTTGATTTTCCCCTTCACGTCGTCGCTCCTGACGAGGTGGAGCCACCCTTTTCGTGCGAGGATCCTCCTTTCTTTCTTGGCTCTGATGCTTTTCCTGACCGGCTTCACGATGGCGTGAAGAACCTGTCCGGGATTCCGCGCCTCTCGGCTGCTTGTCCTTCGGGTCCTTGCTGCCTTTGTTGTGACTACTTGAGCCAGCCGGGTCGTCATCTGGGTCGGCAGGGGCAGCAGTCATTGGCTTGTTAGCGGTTGACTTGCAAAGGCGAGAATCATCAACGAGCCGCCCTGTTTTGACTTGCGAATCATTCTGCTGCTGCTGTGCAACCTCCAGTAGATAAGCCGAATACTTAAGCCGAGCGTCACGATCCAGAGATTTGTCAAACATGACCTCCTGGGCAGCCTCCATATTTTTGGCTGGGGTATTGAAGTAACATAGATTTGTCACCGGGTCACGTCGGTGGTGGTACTTCCTCCAGACTGAATCTACATGGTCGGCTTCCCACTTGCTACGGAAATCCAGCCTCTTATGCAGGTTCTTATCATGAGGCGGACGGAAGACATCGTCAGCCCCTTTTTCCCCCTGCTTTCGGATGAACTCCGTTTCCTTGTTTGTGAGCTCAACTTCACGCTCTACTATCTGGGCGGCTTGCTCCTCAAGTAGGGCGCGGCGCTTCTCAATGTCGTCCAGCGATGCGTTTGGAGGGAGTGGCGTCAATAGCTGCCTGCAGCTTGCCATCTTTCTTTCGTGTTCCCTCTGCGCCGCGTCGCCGGTCTTAACGTCAATGTCGTCTCCTCCAGCCGGCCTTCTGTCTGCCCCCTTTGATGGAGCCAGTGGCGGTACGAAATCCACCTTGAGATTTCCGGCTTGCGGAGTTTTTTCTTCGCCATTGGCGGTTTTCGAGGTGTTGGGGTCGGCATTAGGATCCGAGATGTTTCCCATCAAAACCTCGACAGGGCGTCCCAAGCAGGACGCAACCTTCCGACTGAAATCGTCGGATTCTCCTTCGGATTCAGGGTCTTGCTCCATAGGAGCGGTGTCCACTGATCCGGCTTCTGAATCTGCCTCCATCTGCAAGGCAGGGAGGATTGACTCAGGTAATGTCGTCGACTCGTTTGAGCCGGATTCTCCAGCCATGCCGACGAAGTGGTAACCCGGTGCTGCCTCCGAGGTTGCGTCATCTTCGGAGTCCTCATCGTCAGCATCAAACGCTAGATCCAGATCAGCTAGCTCTTCAGAGTCCAGATCCGATCCGTCTTCAATGTTGTAGGGGTGGGTGGTGGGCAAACTCGATGTGAAACCGAGATCGTCCAAAGCCTGGGCGGTGAAGCCGACGAAGATGTCAAAGCCGCCGATGGAGATAGTGGACCAGCCGGCGGGATCCTCCTTTGCCGGCGTCCAGAGGCCGTCGTTGAAGACGTGGCCGGCTCCCGATTCGTCGAAGTAGCTCACCATGCCGACCGCGATGGTGTCGCCGACTCCGCCTGTAGCTCCTGGACAGATCGAAACCCCAGAGGTCTCCGGCCCCACGGTGGGCGCCAACTGTCGTGGTATTGTCGAATCTAGCCGCAGCAGGGGTGCCATCGAGCTAGGTAGAGAGAGGGGCTTTGGAGTCGGGGGGTGATTCGGCGACATAGAGGCGAGTTTACCCAGCTTCGGATCTCACGTCGGTGGCGAGATCCTACGTGCTGCTATAATTCACTATATGGCAATATCGCCGAGTTACAGTGGATTGAGGTTGAGATTGTACGTGCCCTTAGGCGTCCCAGGGGCCGGCTTATAAAGGCGTCCAGACCCTGGGCTTACAGGAGGAAACCTAACCGACTAAGAACTGAGTCCTACTCTAACCCGGCTTGGGGCTTGCCTTGTGGGCTAAGTCTTCTGCAACGCGGCCGGCTTCTAGAGTCTTCCCCTTAGCCGGATGGGCCTCCCGTGCTTCAGCATACTGGGCCGCCCGGTAAGCCGGATTCGGCTTACCACCACTTTGGGCCACCCTGGTCTGCTGGCTTCTAATCTTCTCTGTGAGGACCCCTGTTCGGCATAACCCCAACACAGACTTCGTGCAGGAATAAAATCTCCGAATGGAAATAGCAACTTGTCAAACCAAAATGGGTAAAACTTGGAAATTTATTAAAAATTCCAGAAACTAAGCTAAGAAAACATTCTCTTGTTACAGCAAGAGGACACAAAGAAAATAAAAAAGAAAAACAACCGGGTTGCCTCCCGTAAAGCGCTTTCTTTATAGGCATATAGGTAGGCTTACTTACTTGATATCAAGATAGTTGGAGTGATGTGGCTTGGCATCCCCAAGATTAAATTCTTGTACTTACTTGATATATGCAGGGTGAGCCTAGGGGTAACATCCCCAATCTTGAGTGTTTGCCCTCTTGATCTTTGTTTATCACCCCAACTCTTCCACTTGAAAGGTTCTCTTCACACATAACTCATCATAAAACTTGATTAGAGGGGTTAGTGTCTCCATAAATTAAATCCACATAGGTACATCAAAGACATATCATGAGTTGATTATACACATTAGCTAATATTACTATGGTTGTGCATTGTTCTTTGATCAGTAGAACCACACAAAACACAAGTAATGAGAGTAATGCAAAATAAAGACAGAATCTGTCAAAAACTGGACAGCCCATAAAGAGTGAATTTTTAGAGGCACTTACGTTGCTCAAATCAGAAAACTTTGAACTAATTAAATGTGTATTAATATCTGAATAATTCTTTCATAAAATATCAGGTCAAAATTCCTCCTCTATGATTTTTAACATTTTTCGCAGTAAAGCTTAGGAATCTGTTTTCTGGACAGCAAATCACCATTGTTCAATCTTATCTTTCAAAAGAGATTAAGCTTGCCATTAAGATGAAAAATAAGATACAAAGGTGTGGTTACAGTAGTAAACAAACACCTTGACTCTTTTTATTTAGTTTTAGCTTTGGGAGAAGTTTTAATGATAGAGACTTTGCAATGGTTCCATTGGCATGAACAACAGATGTTCAAGGTTGACCCCAACATCTCCATTACTCATCCTTCTCATTTACTTTCCCAAATTTTATATAAAGTGAAAATCTTAGACTAATTGTTAGAGAAAAGTAGGTAAAGTTATTTTCAAGTTCTCAAGATATAAAGGTGTGCCCAAACAGAATTGGAAGTTAAAGCATAAGGAACACACCACAAAACATTAAACCATTAACTTTTAAGTATAACTCTTTTCCTATGCATTGGGATCTTGTAAGAAAATAAATCATTGAAACACAAAGCAAGTAGCATAGGAGGATAAAACAAGTGGAACTTCAAAAGTTTCAATATAAAGAGAGAAGACTTAGTATTATTGAGATATATGAAGTCATGTCTCCTTCTCTCATAAAAACTTTCAGTAGCATCATAAGCAAATTCAACAATGTAACTATCACATAAAGTATTCTTTTCCTTCATCATAATAAAAGTATTATTACTCTCCACATAAGCAAAATTCTTCTCATTAGTAATAGTGGGAGTAAAACATTCATATTCATCATTGTAATCATCATAAATTGGAGTCATGTCATAATCATAAGCAATTTTATGCTCAATAGTAGGTGGGCTGAAAAGATCACATTCATCATTATAATCATCATATATAGGAGGCATAGTATCATCAAAGCAAATTTCCTCTTCTATGGTGTGAATAGGAGAGTTCAAAAATAAAGTAGGACTCTCATGAGTGAGAGTATTATCACAAGCAGCAAGTATATCATTTTTATCCTCACATAAAGTAGTAACAACTAAATATGGAGGATTATCAATAAGCATAGGACCATCATCTAAAGCATCATCATATAGCATGTCTAAACCATGTTCTTCATCATTTTTAGAATCATAAAAGCAAAGTTTATCATCAGCAAAATCTTGAGTGTTACCCTCATCCATAGGTAGTGAAGGTGGATGTTTCCTCTCTTCATTCTCTAGTTGTTCATCATTTTCTTCATCTTCTTGCTCTTCATTGTCCTCCTCTTGGGGCTACATGGGCATCCCCAAGCTTAGGCTTTTGTCATCTTCTTCACATACTTCCGCTTCCAAGCTTATGTTTTCATCATCTTCTTCCTGCAAAACATTAGATCTTCCTTGGGCAAATCTCTTCCTTGTGTCAACAACATAGATATTTTCATCAAATTCATCTATGCAGATATTAAGGATAATGGCAGTCATATTTTTAGATTGAGAAGCTATAGGGCAGGTTTCATGTTCATCAATGAAGGTTTTTAATTCATAGGCTGCCACAAAAATAACAAATTGCTCTACTTCTGCCATCCCTAAGTGAGCATAATTCCCTGTATGATAAGTTGCAATAACAGGTTCAACTTTATTGGAAGGGCATTGGAATTCAAAGTGTCCACAGTATTCAGAGCACCAAGTTTCTTCCTTATGGCAATTAAGCAGCTTACTAGCAATTTCATTTAGATACCTCATGATTTTTTTAATCTTCTCCCTTCAAAAGATACTCTAAATTCAGCAGCTATCATGGCATTTTTATAATAGTTTCCCATTTTTTATTTTTTTGGGTTTTTTATAAATGCAAAACTGAAAGTAAAACTAAACTAAATGCAAAACTGAAAGTAAACTAGAGTATATGAAAAACTGAAAATAAAAATCTAGTGCAAACAAGAATAAAAACTTAAGCGCTACACTCCCCGGCAACGGCGCCAGAAAACGTCTTGATACCCACAAGTATAGGGGATCATTGAAGTCTTCGATGTGTAAGTATAGTATCGATCCCACGAGGAGTAGAAGGTATAAGTATTTATCCTCTCAAATAAGAGTGTCACTTCCCTTATTATCTATGCACTAGACAAACTAAAATGATTAAATGATGCAAGTGTTTTTGGGTTTTTGGTGTAGAGTTTGCAATAAAGTAAAATGCTGAAAATGCAATATGACAAGTGAAAGCTCTCAAAGAGAGAAATCCCAATCCTCTATGCAGCAAGAGGACAAGCTCAAGTGTGTGTTTCTTATAGGTGGAGAGAGTTCCCAAGGGCTAATTAGACTTCATGGCATAAATATTTCTAGAACAACAAGGTAAACATTTTGTCAAGTTTTAATCTTCTTTGGACGGAGCCATAATTAGGAATAGCTAATAAATAAACTACACCTCTTATGATGGATCAAGGTGCCAAGTAAATGACTACACAAGAGTTATTAAGACATAAAGTCCCACCATAGCATTAATCTTTAAGGTCCCCGATACTAATACCCCATAAAGTAACTTCATAACTGGTCTCAGGTTTACATGTCCCCCTAAGACCTCCTCAATTCATTACATCATAGTGTTCTCCTATGAGCCCATATAGGTGAAGTGATATGCAGTCGACGTTCGCACAACACCATCATAGAATTACATCAAAGATAAAAACTAGACAAGATATCAACACATGTTATATAAAAATCATTGCCAATTCATCCTATGCCCCCAGGAACATGAGAGAACTACTCACAACGCCAAGACATGATATGATTCAGTGGTACAAGTGATACAACACAATCTGAAACTATGATCTCCCCACAAAACAATGACAAGTAGCAATTCACAAACATGTAAAATAGCACTTAGACAATGGTTAGGGATCAACCAATCTCAAACTATGAGGGGGATGAAGTGGATCACGAAGATGGTGATGAAGATGGTGATGGAGGTGGTGCTGGTCTTGGCGGTGGTGTTGATGGAGACTCTGGAGGGGGATGGAGAAGACCTCCGGAGGTGGTTCCGGCGGCGTTTCCCCCCTCCGATCTTCTCCGGCGGCAGCCTTCTGTCTCTCTGTTTCTGGTTTTGTGTTTCTCCGCCGCCTCCCTCTGGAAAACGTCGAGGGACTATTTTTATAGTCGTTTTTAGGTCACGAGGAAGCTTCTGGGCGAAGGATCGATGCAAACGGGGCCACGAGGGCTAAAATAGGTGGGCCCATGCGGCTACAGTACCAAGCCGCATGGGGCACCCCCTTTTGGCCCTCCGGCGTCCGTTCGCTTGCTTCTTTCGCTCCTCGGTCTTCCTCCTTCCAAAATAATGATCCCCGTAAATTTTCAGCTCATTTGGACGTTGTTTGGGTCCCTGAAACATCAAAATATAGAAAATAGGGTTTTCTGCCAGTGCAGGGTTAATTCCAAATAAATGGAGAAACTGTGAATTATCCCCAAAATCATTATAAAACAATGATATAACCCTTATATGATGCAAATATGATTGAAATATGAGAATTATAATGCAAAGTTCATGTATGCATTTTACATGCATCAGATAGTCGATACTATTTTCATTCATCCTAATATAATATGGTTATTACATCGGCATTACACCACTCAAGCATCATAAAACATACTCTCCCACTTACAAATTAATAGTGATATTTATTAAAATATCCAAAACATTCTCCTTGGCTCTTGTTCTTATTCTTGGCTAAACACCTCGTGAAGTCCCATTTGGTTTCTTCGTTTCTTGACTTACACTGATATCTGATCCGCTTCTTTTCTGGTGTAGTGAGCGTGACAGCTTTACTAGCATGATCTATCTGACCTTCATACCTAGGACATCCAGTCCTTGCCTATGATTATATCAAAGCCTTGCAAGTCTAGCACAAACAACTTGCTTGGAAACTTGTGTGTCTCAAATTCCAAGGTCATGTTTTGGCATACCGCGTTTGCTGGTATCTTCCCCTCTGTAGATCTTACTCTGATGGGTCTTCTAATCCCTTGATAGGATATCTTGTTTTTACTCACAATGTCTTTTGATATGAATGAATGTGTAGCCTCAGCATCAAAAAGTACCAATGCAGAATAGGAGTTTGATTAACAATTCTTCAATAACTAGGTTTGGTCTCTTGAGAACTCTCTCATTGTTTATAGAGAACACATGTCCCTTTCGGAATTGAGTTGGCTTGGTTGCATTACTAAACTTATTTTCTGGACAGCTTTGGGAATAGTGTCCCATTTTCTTGCATTTGAAACACTCCACCTGGCTGATGTCCTTCCTGTTGGGTTTGGGGTGGCGATTCTGACTGCTGTTTTCTCCCATAAGGTGCTCATTTCTGAGGTCATAAACCTCTTCAGTATGGACGGGGCTGTGGTGTCCATGGTTGATGTGGTGATCAATTTCTCCATGAAAGTCGTGTCTATGAATATTATGACATTGGTGGTTATTGTCTCCATGATAGTTGAACTCAAAATGATTACGTTCATCATCTGAAGTGTGCAATTCCTGCTGTGATTCTGAGTGATGCTCTTCCACATTATGCTTTCGCTTCTTATTCGCAACTTGCTTCAGTTTGCTCAAGGTTATCGCTTGGTCAACCAGTGACTGGTAGTTTGGGGTATATGCAACTGTCAATAGAATGGATAGTTCCCCATTTAGACCATTTAGAAACCTTTCTTTCCTCTTAGTATCTGTATCAACATCATCCGGTGCGTAGCGCAACAGATTATTGAACTCATTCATGTATTCTATTACGTTTCGGTCGTCTTGTCGAAGATCGAGAAATTCTTCCCTCTTCAGCTTCATCACTCCTGATGAAACATGTGCAGTACGGAATCCTTTTTGAAATAAATCCCATGTCATCTCTTCAATGGGGTAAGTGATCTGGTAGCTGTCCCACCAGTCTGCTACAGGTCCTTCTAGTAGGTGTGTCTGCGAATCTAACCTTCTCAGCATCTGTGCATCCGATGGTCACCAAATCCTTATTCACTGATCGTAGCCAATTGTCGGCCAAAATAGGTTCTGCAGCACTTGAGAACTTTTCCGGTCGAAGCTTTAAGAATCTGATCAACATATCCACTTGAGTAGGAGGTGGTGCAAGAATGTCCTTGTGGTCTTCCTGGTTGTGGCTCATCAACTGATTCAATTGTTTCTGTGCATCTAGTAACTCTTGTAGTGTAGGCATCACCGGGTTGTTGGGATTTGGCTGGGACGTCTGTTTAGTTTAGCATGGATGAGTAGAGATAGAGGGATACTAAGGGAAGTACTCTACCCAAACAAGCAGATCAAGACAATTCATCTTACAAACAAAACATCTAGCAAGCATCAAGCAATAGAAAAACAACCAATAGAGATAAAAACAACTTCTCCTACTTAATTTTTGAAATTATAGTTTGGATAACAAACAAACACAACAAGGTTTTTCAAAATAGGCACGGTAGTACTGCCATACCACAATTTGGTAAGTCAATACAATATCACGATAACATTATTCTAATAAAATGGTGGTCTAGTCTATCTCTTCCTTCAGTGCTTCAAGATTCTCTTCTATTTTTTTGAGTTCGTCGAGGTACTTCTAGTGTTGTGAAGTCTAAATTGAAGTCTTCGATCAAGGCGCTTGATGGCTTCTCATACTTGTCATGTTGATCTTCAACGTCTTCAGAAACATTTCTGAGTTATGGTCATCTATAAATAAGATAAGATAACTTAGAAAGCAATTAGGTGAGGAAGTTACAAGAAGGATATTAGGAAAGTTTTTGGATGAATAGAAAATAACTTTTTGCCTATGGTCTTTCTTATTCCTAATCCAAACCTAAGGTTTTCGAGCCTACAGGCAACACAATGCTCTGATACCATCTGTAGCGCCCTTGCTTAGGAAAGCAATGACATTCTGTGAAATATGCTATTCCCTGGATCGAGTATGGATAGCAATTCACAAATAGATGTAATACCATGCATCAATGTCAAATAGTTATTACATCGCGAGATCCATAAATAAAATATTCTTTACAAATTGCGTAGCCAAGGGCTAGCTTGAATGCAAAGTTTGGCAGCGGAAACATAAGTAGCACAGAGAGCTTCATCATCTTCATGTGCCACTGGCATACATGTTGGTTGCAAGCTCGAAAGGTAGACGTCCTCACGCGTCATCGTAAAAACCTGCAACATTAACGTTGCAGCCCAGGGAATTTGGGTCAATACCTTGTGACAGGCCGGCAAGTGATACTTTGGTGGAATATAAAATGGCAAGTCTAAATCTATATGCATGTTTGGCTAGTGGAGTTAGAGGCTATTGCATAAAGCCAATTTTGTCCTACTTTTCATAAAGAATTTTCATTTCTATAAGACGAACTTGCATGAAAACCAGTGTATCTTCTACTCTTGTTCACCCATCAAATTTTATATGAAATTGGAATGAGGAGATTTTCCATTGACATCCTTGTCCAGCTGCTCAGAATTGTCCGTAATCGGGGACACGGCTATGATCATAGTTTTACACTCTCGAGAGGTTGTGCACTTTCACCACGAGACTCAGTCAACCCATTCAGACCTTAACCCTCATTTAGTGAAAAGGAAAGGAGAAGACTGAGACGAGACCTTTGGGAAACAGTCCCCTGTTCCCCTGGGCAGACCCATACCAGGGGTTCATCAGCTGAAATCTGCCGGAATCAGGTTCCTAGAACTTACTTAGTCAAGACAGAGCCATAATATCAAGTGGCTGCACTGGAAGCAATCTAAACTTGGAGTGACTTAAATCTCTTTGTTCCTGGGTGGCCGTTCACAAGTGCACGTACTCAGGTATAACCATGAAAATGGCCCTGAGCAGCCACTCAACTTTGACCCACCAATAGAGCAAAACCAATTGCCACCCAGGTAGTTCATTAACTTGGTAGAGTTTTTATCCTTTCATACTACAATAAAACATTTCAGCATTGCAGTTCTAACTTCTACCAAGTGAATGGGTTCCTAAATCAACAGGAATAAAGGGTGATATACTAAACAGGTCTGCATAGCAATATAGTAGTACACCTATCATGCATACTACTGAAATAGTCTACAATGCATATATAATAAAATATTAGGTCTTTCATGAAAGGGTGTATGCACTTGCCTTTTGGAACTTGTCGTTGCTCACACACTTTTTTTCAACGTAGCTCATAGCTGTCCGTTCAATCTATACAATACAAACATATGGCAATAAGCTACAATACAACAATCCAAAGAAACAAACATAACAACAAACATGGATATAAACAAACATATCTAGGTTGGTGGTCCAAGTTTCAATACATGATTCCATATGAAAAAAGAATCAATGCATTAGGTTTGGGGTTTGCCATTTGGTCAGGGGTTGGTCTGAAATCAAATTTGAAAAGGTTGAAGGGGTGTTTCAAAGGTTGTAGGGATTGGTCTTGATCAAAGTGATCACACAAAAGAGTTGGTCAAAAGAGTTTTAAAAACATTATGAAACTGTGGTTTGCAAAACATTAACATTTAAATGGCCTTTGGCACACTTTCAATGTTTATGTTTCAAAAGGTGGTAGCTTGGCATGGTTTTGGTCTCTCTGGACAGAGACAAATAATTGAAGAAATTTTCTAAAAGAAAACAAATTAAAAGGATTTATAGAAATAAAACTATAATAGAAATACCCAATTTGAGTCTCTAATTTCTATATCACCTTAATACTACCTAAAAATATTTTCTATTAGTGGAATAGTGTTACACACATTCGAAGGTTTCTGGAAATATTTTATTTGCAAAATTTGGACTTATAGATTTGAAACTATGTCAAATTTACTCAAATGACTCATTTGAAATTTGAATAAATTTGGATTTGTTTACACTGAAAACTAACAGTGCCAAAATATTCTAAAAGTCCAGAGCTTTTCAAAAATATAAAGTTTGCTAAATTTGGCCAAAGGGTTTAAAAGTTGTGAAGGTTTGAAGTTATAGGGTCTATTCTGCAAAAATGCCATTTAAATCAATTTGGGAAAAATCCCAGAAAAGAACAGGCCACGTGGCGGGCTGTGATTGGTCGGGCTCGGCTTGAGCTGGGCTTGAGCCGCGGCTACGGCTCGTCTAAGCCGTACCGGTTCGGTCGGCTCGATCTAATCTGCGCCGTCGGAATCAGATCGGGCGGTCCTGGAGCTAGGGTTTGTACCCTGGCGGCGCGGTGGTCGCCGGAGACGGCTCGGACGGCAGCGGTGGCTCCGGTCGAGGACGTTGTCGTCGATCCAGAGCTTCCCCGGGCTCAGCGAGGCGTCGACGGCGTGCAGCACAGCACGACGAAGAGAAAGGAGGTGATGACGGCGTCGATTTCTTCCAGTGACGGCGGTGCGGTGCGGCTGGAGGAACACAAGGCGGCGACGACCTTCGGGCGGGCTCGGTTTCGACGATTTGCTGCGCAAAGAAAAGGAACAAGGGCATAAGGAGGTGCGCAAGGGAGAGAGAAGAAGAGAGGACCAGGAACCGGCAGCTCTAGCTCACCGTGGTGACCGGAATCGAAGAAACGCGACGGCGGACGAGCTCCACTCCGGCGAGCTTTTCCGACGGCCTGGCGGCACGATTCGACGAGTGAGGAGAGGGCAAAGAGAGAGGAGGTCAAGGGCTTTAAGGGGTAGGGCTCGGGGAGATGAATGGTGGCTTCATTCGGCCGCAATCAAAGGGGAAAATCGACGGGCAGAAACTGCCACGGGAGAGATTGAAGACGATGACGTCAGCATGACGTCATCAAATTTCTTTTTATTTATTTTTCTGTTTTCCTCTATAATTTTTGATTCAGGCCTCCAAATCAAGTCAAATAAATTTGTAAAATTCCAAATATTCAAAATATTTTTGGTAAAATCAAAATTACCAAAATACCCTTGGGGTCAAATTTTCCTTATATGGGTAAATGGGGATTTTCCAAATTAGGGTTTACAAATATCTCAAAATATTTAAATAAAAACCAGAGAAATAAGATGAGTAATATCATTCAAAATGATAACTCATTTTCATATTTAAAGATAGTTTAAGATAAACCATTTTATAAAACAAAGATTGGAAAGGTGTTTAAATCATTTTCTCAAATAATTTAGGGTTTATAATGTCCCCATATTATTTATTTTAAAACAATAAACCAAAGGGGGAAATACTATTTGAAAACCCCATTTAAATATTTTATTTCCAAGAATTTAAAAGTTGAGGTTGGAAGATAAAAGAATATTTAATTTAAAATATGACTTTGAGGATGTCAAAACAATGTTCTAAAAAAGCTTTTCTTGATTTTTGGAGACTTTATTTAATTATTAACAAAAGTTTTAAATTTTTGTGAATTTTTAAAACATTCCAAATTTGGGATGTTACAGTCATAGTATTCTTTATAATAATTATCAAAGACTGGAGGCATAGTATCATCATAAGCAATGGAATAGATTATCTTCCCAAGTGTGTTCATTTGTAAACATATCATCATCATTTTTACTAGAAGGAGAGGTTTCAAATATATAATCATCAGTAGCAAAAGGATTTTCAAACACCTCATCCCCAAGCTTAGAGCTTTCCATATCATCATTGGAGGGAACATGGATAGTACTAATAGTATAACAATTAATAACATCATCATTTTCAGAATTGGTACCAAAAAGATTTTCAATATCAAAAGTAGTGTGCTTTTCCCAATCATTATCACTACTATAAGTAACATGCATAGGATCATCATCGAATTCAGACTCATCAGCAGCAACTATAATAGGAGCAACATGCTTAGGGGAAGATACCAGTTTCTCTCTCCTTTTACTCCTCCTCTTCTTCTTCTTTCCCTCCTCAGGAGGGAGAGGCTTGAAAAGAGGCTTCTCCACATACCTTGGTTTATTGTCAGAAACAATAGAAGAAATTAGGGAGGACTTCCTCCTTTTCATTAATAAGAGTAAAACAAACATTAGTCCTTTCATATTTTGGTAAAGCCATTCCATCTTTTATGATATTTTGTATGTAAGTGTTGTCATGGCAATTATTAACACAATAGAGATAACATTCATGCAACATGCTATTCATATCAAAAGCACTCATATGTAATGAAGAAGTTTTTCTTGATAACTCTTCACACCCCAAAAATAATGTAAGTTCATCATGCTGATTAGGAGTGATCATGTTATCACAAAAGTCTCTCGCAGTACTCATATTAGAACCTGAGCATTGGAATTTGAAATGACCCTCTTCATTGCAAAGTTCACAAATAAAAGGATAGAGGGCACAAACTTTTTCAGCAATATCACTTAGAGCTCTGTACCATGTTGTAGTTTTTTCATTCCTATGATGAATACAATATTCCTCTTCGATTTTATTCTTTTCACAAGGTCTAAGTGCTCTGCAAAAATTAACATGCTTATAAGAAATAGTATTTTCAGAACTTTGAGCATGTTTATTGCAATCATTAGTAACAATTTCATTTTCCATGCAAGTGTCTTTGAAAGTTTCATGTTACAATTCCCAATTTTCTTTAGGAATATTAATATGAGAAGCAAAGGTTTTACATCAATCAACAAAAAATTGAGAATCAAGACCAAATTTAGCACTAAGCCCATGAAAATTAGCAGTTTCAGCGAAAGACTTAATGCAATCATACTCATAGTTTATACCTGATTCTTTAGCTTTGTCGTTCTCCCAATCTTCGGTATTGCGTTGAATTGTTTCAAGAAGATCCCATTTAGCTTCAACCTTCTTGCTTGTGAAAGAACCCTCTGAACAGGCATCTAGATAATCCTTGTAATGACCTGAAAGCCTTGCATAAAAATTAGTAACAATTATTTCCTTAGGAAGCTCATGGTTAGGACATTTGAGTATTAATGTTTTCATTCTTCCCCAAGCTTGAGCAATGCTTTCTCCCTCATGAGGATAAAAATTGAAAATGTAACTCCTAGCTAGATGCACTTCATGAAGAGGATTAAATTTCGAGTAAAAGAGAGATTCAAGTTGTTTCCAATTCAAAGGACGATCATCCAGCATCCTATACCACTCCTTTGCTTTGTCCTTAAGTGAAAATGGAAATAATTTCCTCATGACGTCTTCTCTTGATAAACCTGCAACCTTAAACAACTCACAAAGTTCTGTAAGTTTCAACAAGTGATCATGTGGATGGACTTTTCCATCCCCTGCATAACGTTCATCCATAACCATTTCAACAATTGCCATAGATATTTCAAAAGGAATACTTTCAGTAGGTGGATTTAGAACATCAAAAGCATCATTAGAATTATCACATATGGGAGACAAAATATTATCAGAGCAGATTTTTTTCTCCAAAGCTGGGGGAACTAAAAAGATCATTTTCATATAAACTATCTTCCCCAAGCTTAGAATTTTCCATAGCATTAGGAATAATGGTGTTCAAAGAATTCATGCTAATAGCATTGCCATTACTATTATGCAAACAAACTCCCATTGGTTTAATTATCTCTTCAAAAGCATCATGTCCTAATTCAATATAAAGTTCATAAAGATCTCTATTTTTTTTGTTTTCCATTTTCTAATTTTTTTGGGTTTTTGATAAATGCAAAACTGAAAGTAAAACTAAACTAAATGCAAAACTAAAAATAAATATCCAGTGCAAACAAGAATAGAAACTTAAGCGCTATGCTCCCCGCAACGACGCCAGAAAAGTACTTGATAACCCCCAAGAGCAGGGGATCACTGTAGCACCTCTCAATGTGGAAGAAGGGTATCGATCCGCAGGAGCAAGAAGGAAAAGTTATCTATTCCCTACAACTAAAGTATCACAAGTTTTAGTTGATTATGCACTAAACAAGTTTAAAGAACAAGATGGTTGATTTAATGGATGGAAGTTTAATGTAACAAAACAAGAATGTGAAAGTGTCCCAATCCTATTCAATGCAAGAGGACAAGACAAAGGTGTAAATGGTGCTTGGAAATAAGGCATAGGGATCATACTTTCACTAGTGGACACTCTCAACAATAATAATATAATTGAATACATATATATTTCCTCTTCACTATGCTACCCCGAACTATCCTCTGGTTGGATAACGAACACCAATCCAATGTGTAGGGCTACAAAAAGCACACCTTAAAGTTCGTATTCCACATCTATGGACACTTCATGCGGTCACTATCTACATCCAAAGATAGTACTAACAAACACCACAATATCATAGAGACATCCAACACAAATAATAACTCATGATAAGTATCCATGTAATCTTTAGCCTAAGAGCCACACACGGTGCACACACTGTCAACTTCACACCGTGGGACAAAGGTGACTCCAGAAATCACATCAATAAAACCACTTGAGTAGCATAATTCATAAGATGATGAAGAGTAACATCTATGGATTCAACTAGATTACAAAGCTCATGATCACATAAAGATCACACCATGGGAGAGAGATAAACCACATAGCTACCGGCATGAGCCCTCAGCCCCGAGGGAGACTACTCCCTCTTCATCATGGAGACGGTGGAGATGACGTTGGGGGAGATGGAGACCACCCCGGCAGCGTTCTACCGGAGTTTTCCCCCTCCAATCTGCAGCTTCTGATCTCCGTTTCGGTGTTTCTCTGTCTTCGACCGCCCCCCGCGAAACTCCTTGGGGGACTATTTATGCAGTCGGTTTTAGGTCAAGACGAAACCAGGGAGACGAAGATCGACAGCATCAGAGCCACGAGGGGGAAAAGGGGGTGCCTCACGCAGCCAGGTACAGGGGCTGCGTGGGCCCACCCAATTTCTTCCTCGGACTTCCTTTTTCGCGGATCCTTGGCTCGTACGTCTTCTTCCTTCCAAATATTGGGCCCCGTAAAATCTTAGGTCATTTGGACGTCGTTTGGGTCCCTGAAAGTCAAAAACATGGAAAAAGGGGTTTTCTGGTTCTGCAGGGTTAATTCCAAATAAATGGGGAAACTGTGAATTATCCCCAAAATCAATATAAAACAATGATATAACCCTTATATGATGCAAATATGAGAATTATAATGCAAAGTTCATGTATGCATTTTACATGCATCAATAGACAATTTCATTAAGTAAACTGCATGAAGTAAGCAATACTAATATCAAAATAGACATTAACACCGCTGTTTTACCCTTAGTAGCAACATCACACCCTCGCCCTTAGACGTTTCTGTCACTCGTGCCCAGGAACAAAAGGGGGCATGAACCCACTATCTAGCATAAATACCCTCTCTTGGAGATACACACAATCACTTGGCCAAAGTAACTACGCACATCGGAGAGCATGCAAGAACATAAATTACTCATATAAGAATCATGCACAATCTGAACATAACTTCATAATCCATCGGATCCCAGCAAACACATCACATAGCATTACAATAATCGATCTTGATCATGTTAGGCAGCTCACAAGATCATAAGACATGAAGCACAAGAGAGAGAGAGACTACCAACTAGCTGCTGCCATGGACCCGTAGTCCAAGGTGAGACTACTCACAAATCATCCCGGAGGAATGAATGACGATGAAGAGCCCTCCGAGATCGATCTCCCCTCCGGCAGAGTACCGGGATCAGCTTCAGATTGGACCCCGAACTAGGGTTTTCGGTGACGGCGCGTTGGGGTCGAGTTTCTGGAAATAATGGCCGACCCGACGTTTTTAGGTCAATTGTGATTTTATAGGCGTCGGAGGGGGCCGAGGAGGTGCCCCATGGGCAGGGGCGGGTCCCCCCTAGGCCGCGGCAGGAGGCCGCCTGCGCCCTGTGGGTCGCCTCTGAGGCTACCCTTCGGACTCCGTCTTCGTCTTGGCGTTAAAATAATCCCCATAAATTTTGGTGCAATTCCGAGAATATTTCCAGAAGTAAATTTCTGAAACAAAAAGATAGCAAAAATAGGGAACTGGCACTTGGCATCATGTCAATAGGTTAGTCCGACAAAATGCATAAAAAATGATATAAATGACAGTAAAAACATGTGACAATATCACAAAACTAGCATGGATCACTCAAAAATTATAGATACGTTTGAGACGTATCAGCATCCCCAAGCTTAACTCCTACTCATCCTTGATGTCTACTACACGCTTCTAATCTTGTAGACTTGTTGGGCCTCCAAGCGCAGAGGTTTGTAGGACAGCCGGCAAATTTCCCTTAAGTGAATAACCCAAGGTTTATCGAATCCACGGGAGGTAGAGGTCAAAGATATCCCTCTCAAGCAACCCTGCAATTAAGATACAAGAAGTCTCTTGTATCCCCAGCACACCTAATACAATTGTCAGTTGTATAGGTGCACTAGTTCAGCAAAGAGATGGTAAAATGCAAGTGATATGGATGGTAAAAGGTGATTTTGTAATTCTGTAATAAAAATGGCAGCAAGCAAACTAGTGACAAAAGTGACTAGAAACGGTGTATCAATGCTTGGAAACAAGGCCTAGGCTTCATACTTTCACTAGTGACTACTCTCAACATCATTAACATAATTAAACACATAATAGTTCCACAAAAACACATGCATGGTAGACGTTACTCGGAGATCATTCTTTCATGGATCAAATAGGATGAGAATTGCGTAGGGCTACGAAAAGCACACCTTAAAGTTTGTATTCCACATCTAAGGACATTTCATGCTGTCACTATCCGCATCCAAAGATAGTACTAACAAACACCACAACATACGTCTTGAATAGTCTCTTTCTTCAATAACACAAGCATCAAGAAACCTCATGATCTATTCAATCCAACAATAATAAAGAAAAAACTCATGATGAAGATCCTTCCAATCTATTATCCATAGAGTCACACACGGCACCCACACTGTCACCGAGATACCGTGATCACAACGGTGACTCCGGAAATTGTACTAAATAACATCACTTGAACAAAATCATATCCATTACACATAGGGAACCATCATGTATTCAACTATACTAACAAAGCTCATGATCACAACGAAGATCACATCATGGGAGAGAGAGATAACCACATAGCTACTTGTATAAGCCTCAGCCCCGGTGAGGGACTACTCCCTCCTCATCGCGGGAAGTAGCGGTGTCGATGGAGATGGCTCCGACGGTCGATCCCCCCTCCGGCAGGGTGCCGGAACAGGATCAATCTGACCCCCGAAACTTGTCGGCGATGGTGGCGGAGCTCTGTTGCGTATTTGGGAAAATCCTTCGGGGGTTAGGGTTTTTTCATCGGGGATGATTTTATAGGCGTCGGAGGCGGCCGAGGGGTGCCCCACAAGGCAGGGGCGGGTCCCACCCGCGGGTGGGCCCTAGGCCGCGGCAGGGGGCCGCCCCTGTCCTGTGTGGGTCTCCTGGAGTCGCCCTTCTGGCTCCCTTCCTCATTTCTTCAATAAACAATCTCCGTAAATTTTCGTCCAATTCCGAGAATATTTCTAGAAGTAACTTTCTGCAACAATTTCAGCACAAAAACAGGGAACTGGCACTGGGCATCTTGTCAATAGGTTAGTC
This sequence comes from Puccinellia tenuiflora, assembly GCA_012064385.1. NCBI lineage: Eukaryota > Viridiplantae > Streptophyta > Magnoliopsida > Poales > Poaceae > Puccinellia > Puccinellia tenuiflora. Next base: position 1,582,424 of record QRDG01000195.1, read on the forward strand.
CAATAAAATGCCTTGAAATGATATAACAAGATGGCAAAAACATGTGACAATGACATAAAACAATCATGGATCACTCAAAAATTATAGATACGTTTGAAACGTATCAGTCCTCGAGTAGGTAAGTGATAACAAATAATTTTTTATGAGACATGCAACCAACACATTCTTGATCAAGATAGTGATGCAAATCAAAGTATGTGAATGAAGAGATACAAAAAAATTGTCTATAATTGATAGCAAGAAAGCAATGAATAAACAAGTTGAATCATCCAAGCAAAACCTTTCATAAATAGTATGTCAAAGACATGAAAACAATGTGATCAACATATTTGACTAATTCACAAGGATAATAATTCCACGACAAAAGTGTTTGAGAATCAACACAAAGGAAGACGTAAGCATTAGCAAAGAGCTTCAACTTCCAACGGCTTATCTTATAGATAAAGTCAATATAAAGATTCATGTTTAATCTTGATAATGTAATATGCTCAACGATACCCAGGGTCAATGCTAGATGTTCGCTTTTGTGGAGATAGAAGGAAAAAGGGAAAACTGACTCAACATTAAAAGTAAAAGAAAGGCCCTTCGTGGAGGGAAGCAGGGATTAGTCATGTGCTAGAGCTTTTTGGTTTTTAAAATAGAAGTAAAATGATTTTGAGGTATGCATGCTTTCGTCAACGACTTTACAACAGAGAAACTATCTAGTCCCTCATGACAAGCAAGGTTTTTAGACTTGTGAGAGCAGCTGGTTCTTAGAAGAGCGAGTACGCTCTTCTTTCTCCTTGGTTTCACCACTGTCCAATGTTTGGGCTGATTTCTCAGATTCGCATTGCGCGGAGGAGAATTGTGAGTTATATTTATATTTTTGCTTAAGCTGCTCTCGGGTTGATTCAAGTGAAGACATAATCCATCAACACCGGGTGAAAGGGGGGAAATGACCTCGCTTGTCACAAGTTATATCTAGCTCTCTACTGCTCCCTCATGAGCTTAAAAACAGAGGCATAAAGAAGTATTTTGAATTTTTAAAGGTAGCACATGACAAATTTACTTGGAATGGTAGGAAATACCATGCGTAGGTAGATATGGTGGACTCAGCTGACAAGAAAGTTTGGCTTTGGGGATTGGATGCACGAGTGAACCATACACTCAGTATGAATTTTTAGGCTTAGCAAAAAAGTGTTTGAAGCAAACATCTAACAATAACCGGTAAGAGAACAACATAAGACATTTACCGGTCATAACCACAAAAACTCTACACCGTCTCCCTTGTTGACCAAACAATTCTTTTGATGGAAAGATTAGCACTATGAATTAACAACTGTGAAAAACCACACAATTTCAAGCTTTCAACCATATTTCTTTACTAATAAATTCCACTCAAATAACCAGCAAGTTTAAGAATTCAACTTAACATCTCAAATCAATTGAGAAGCATCAAGATCTACAAAACTATGCAGGTTTTTCATTTTATTCTATCATCACACAAACAACATTTTGTCGCATTGACAATTCAAGCAATTTTTCAACAACAACTCTCCAACAAGTATAAGTGAAGAACAAGAGAGTTTAACTTAACAACTAGCAGCTCTAAACAAGATAAAAGCTAAAAGCGAGAGCTTACTATAAAACAGACAGTAGCTAAGAATACTCAAAAAGATATAAGCGAAGCAAAGGAGTATTCAAACGAAAAAGCGGAGCGTGTCTCTCTGCCACACAAATAAAGCTAGGATCAAACAAAGATACGACTAACAAAAAAACAAACAAAACTGAAAGTAAAAAGACACTCCAAGCATAGCACATAATATGTAAAGTGATAAAAATGAAGTTCAACGAAGACGACCTTATGATAGTCGATGAAGATGAGGGGATGCCTTGGGCATCCCCAAGCTTTGACTCTTGATAGTTCTTGATATTCAGAGGGGGTGCCATGGGGGCATCCCCAAGATTGAGCTCTGATCCATCCTCGATTTCTTCATATTCCTCTCCTTTGAAACTTAAAAACTCCCTTCACACAAAACTTCTCATAATTTGATTAGAGGGTAGTGCTCATAAATTAAAATGCACATGTGTTCAACTCATGACAAATTGCAAACCAACTTCATTAAACATTAGCTACTGTTTACTAAGCCTCAATGTGGCACTCTACCCCTAGAGTATCACATATGACGATGGTAAAGAGACAAATGTAAAATAAAAGCAGAATCTGTCAAAATCTGAACAGTCTATAAAGATCGATTTTTCGAGGCACTTCTGTAGCTCAAATCAAACAAATTAAAACTAACGAAGGATATATAAAAGCATCAGCCTTGCTGTAAAAAATTATTAGAAGAAGATAAAATTCTGGCGATTTTAGGATTTTCGTGCAACAGGCGCACAGAATCTGTTTTTGGACAGCAACACAATACCTCGCACTTTCAATGCATTAGAGGCTAAACTTGGCACAAAAGACCAAAAGAAAAAGGTACAATGAAGTTGCTACATAGGTAATAACTTCATGACTCAATAAAATAAAAAAGTAAACTGAAAATAAAAGATGGGTTGCCTCCCAACAAGCGCTTTTCTTTAACGCCTTTTAGCTAGGCGCAATGCCAAATATCAAGTTTTTTCGGAGGCCTTTGCAACATCAAGAGCATAGCTTGACCTTATGATTGATTCAAAAGGAAACTTCTTTCTCTTTTTAGGGAAGTGTTCCATCCCTTTTTTAAGGGGGAACTGAAACCTTATATTTCCCACTTTCATATCAATAATAGCACCAACAGTTCTCAAAAACGGTGTTCCCAAAATAATAGGACAAGATGCATTGCACTCAATATCCATAACAATAAAATCAACAAGAACATAATTATCATTAACAACAATAAGGACATCATCAACTCTACCCAAAGGTTTCTTTTTAGAAGAATTAGCAAGATGAACATTTAAATAGCACTCTTCCAAAGGATTTAAATCAAGCATATTATAGAAACTTTTAGGCATAACAGAAACACTTGCACCAAGATCACATAAAGCATTGCAATCAAACTCATTTATTTTCATCTTAATAGTGGGTTCCCAACCATCTTCTAACTTCCTAGGGATAGAGGTTTCAAGCTTTAGTTTTTCTTCCCTAGCCTTGATAAGAGCATCGGTAATGTGTTTGGTAAAGGTAAGATTTATTTTACTAGCGTCCGGTGTCTTAGCAAGTTTTTGTAGGAACTTAATGACTTCAGTAAGATTGCAATTATCAAAATCAATTTCATCATATTTAAATAAACTAGGAGGATCCTCTTTAGTGCTTTGGATAGTATAAACTTTAACAGGTTTCCTATTCATTTCAGCAATTCTAGCTTCTTCAGCCTCTCTAGCCCACCTAGCTTTCAAGAGAGCCATCATCCTTTCATTTTCATTAATTTGAAGAGAGATAGCATTTAAAGATTCAGTATGTTTGTCTTGATTTGGAGTGGTTCTAATTTTCAAAATTTCAACATTATGAGCAAGAACGTCTACTTTAGATACTAGACTATCCAGTTTTTCCAACTTCTCTTCAACAGTTTTGTTAAAAGCTTTTTGCGAAGTGATAAATTCCTTTAAAACATTTTCAAGATCAGAGGACACATTCTTATTAGTATTATAAGAATTAGCATAGGAATTACCGTAAAAGTTGCCATTATTGGGAGGATAAGGCTTATAGTTTCTACTACCAAAATTATTTCGATAAGCATTATTGTTGAAGTTGTTTCTATTAAGAAAATTAACATCAACTTGATCCTTTTCTTGGGAAATTAATGAAGCAAGTGGAACATTATTAGGATCAATATTAGACTGATTGGTAGCAAGCATAGACATAATCATATCAACCTTATCACTCAAAGAGGAGATTTCCTCGACAAAATTTTCCTTCTTACCACTTGGAGCTCGTTCGGTGTGCCATTGTGAATAATTTGTCATCATCTCATCCAAGAGTTTAGTTGCTGCACCTAATGTTGTGGACATGAAGGTGCCTCCCGCGGCCGAGTCCAAAAGGTTCCTTGAAGAAAAATTCAAACCTGCATAAAAAGTTTGGATAACCATCCACATAGTTAATCCATGCGTGGGACAATTCTTAACCATAGATTTCATTCTCTCCCAAGCTTGAGAAACATGTTCATTATCAAATTGTCTAAAGTTCATAATGTTACTCCTTAGTTGTATGATTTTAGCAGGTGGATAATATTTTCCAATAAAAGCATATTTGCATTTAATCCAAGAATCAATGCTATTTTTAGGCAAAGACAATAACCATTCTTTTGCTCTCCCTCTCAAAGAGAAAGGGAAAAGTTTCAGTTTTATGATGTCACTTTCTACCTCTTTTTCTGCATATCACATAACCCCAACAAAGTTATTTAAATGAGAGGCGGCATCATCAGTACTAGCACCAGAAAATTGCTCTTTCATAACAAGATTTAGCAAGGCAGGTTTAATTTTATAAGATTCCGCTTTAGTAGTGGGTGGAGCAATTGGAGAGCATATGAAATCATTGTTATTAGTGCTAGTGAAGTCACACAACTTGGTGTTTTCAGTAGAAGACATAACGATAAGATAAAATAACAAGACAGGAATAAAGACTACACTATTTTTTTTGGGTTTTAAAATTTTGAAACAGGAAAATAAACTAAACGAGATATAAAGCAAGCAAGATAAAAACAAAGTAAAGAGATTGATAGTATGAGACTCCCCTTGCTGTAGCTCCAAAGTCCCTAGCAACGGCGCCAGAAAAGAGCTTGCTGCTATATTAAAATAAGTTGGGTGGTGCCCCAAGCAAAGGTGGAATTGCAGCTAGTAGCAGTTTTCCCTCGTTTAACGAACCGAGGTTTATCGAACAAGTAGGACTTTGAAATCAACAACGAGGTGAATGTTGAAGATCTTTGGCGCTTGACCTTCAACAGACATGGACCTGCACACACTCAACCAAAATACTTTGCCCCCAACGGCGGAAAGGTTGTCAATCTTTCCAGTCTCGCAGAAAACAAAGCGGTTAATTGTCTGATGAAATAGATGAAATATGAAAAGTGACCAGAGGAATAATGATAATTAAAAGCAAGTAAATGAGGTTGTAAACAATGTAAAAAGATGGACCGGGGGCCATGGGTTCACTAGTGGAATCTCTCAAGTAAATAAAATATGCATGTGATGGGTGAACGAATTACAGCTAGGCAATTGACAAGATCATGACACAAACCCAATTTAGCTATGAAAAAATGGACATAATAATATTTATGGAGGCATCACGACAAGGAAAAAGACCGTTGATTCCAACTGCGTCTTTGTCTAAAAGGTCCACCGTGGGATCGCTATCCAGCCTGTCACCCAACGGTATTAAGTTGCAAGCAACAGACAATTTCACTAAGTAAACTGCATGAAGTAAGCAATACTAATATCAAAATAGACATTAACACCGCTATTTTAACCTTAGTAGCAACAGCACACCCTCGCCCTTAGACGTTTCTGTCACTCGTGCCCAGGAACAAAAGGGGGCATGAACCCACTATCTAGCATAAATACCCTCTCTTCGAGATACACACAATCACTTGGCCAAAGTAACTATGCACATTGGAGAGCATGCAAGAACATAAATTACTCATATAAGAATCATGCACAATCTGAACATAACTTCATAATCCATCGGATCCCAGCAAACACATCACATAGCATTACAATAATCGATCTTGATCATGTTAGGCAGCTCACAAGATCATAAGACATGAAGCACAAGGGAGAGAGACTACCAACTAGCTACTGCCATGGACCCGTAGTCCAAGGTGAGACTACTCACAAATCATCCCGGAGGAAGGCATGACGATGAAGAGCCCTCCGAGATCGATCTCCCCTTCGGCAGAGTGCCGGGATCAGCTTCAAATTGGACCCCGAACTAGGGTTTTCGGTGACGGCGCGTCGGGGTCGAGTTTCTGGAAAATAATGGCCGCCCCGACGTTTTTAGGTCAATTGTGATTTTATAGGCGTCGGAGGGGGCCGAGGAGGTGCCCCACGGGCAGGGGCGGGTCCCACCCGCGGGTCCCCCCTAGGCCGCGGCAGGAGGCCGCCTGCGCCCTGTGGGTCGCCTCCGAGGCTGCCCTTTGGACTTCAGTCTTCATCTTGGCGTAAAAATAATCCCCATAAATTTTTGTGCAATTCCGAGAATATTTTCAGAAGTAAATTTCTGAAACAAAAAGACAGCAAAAACAGGGAACTGGCACTTGGCATCTTGTCAATAGGTTAGTCTAACAAAATGCATAAAAAATGATATAAATGATAGTAAAAACATGTGACAATATCACAAAACTAGCATGGATCACTCAAAAATTATAGATACGTTTGAGACGTATCACACCTATAGAACTTAAGTGCGCAATTAGTTCTCTAATTGCATTGTCATCAACATCAAAACAACTTAGGGAGCAAAATGCTCTTTCAACCTCCCCACTTTTTGGTGTTTGATTGACAATACGATGATTTGCATAAAATATATTATGATGTCAAAGCACAAACGATTTATAAAATATAGGCGGGCTCCCTCTAGATGTATGCATCATTTGATTTTGCTTTTGAATGCAAAATGTGAACACTCTAGAATCAACGTTCCCCCTAGATTTTATAAGCCATTCAAGGTCATAGAGAGATAGCATAAAGCACGATTTGCAAGGAAATAAGACATGAACACAAACTAAGATATGAAATAATACAAGCCACAAAGTCTTACACATAAGAGGTTCCACATGTCTTACCATATGCATATAGTACGAAGTACATAACAAACCAAATCCAAATATGAACACACGCATAAAGATCAAACAAAATGCAAGATCGTGTTCCCAACCCATGCAAATCCCCGACATCCTAATAGAACTCTCTCCCGCTTTGACATCAAGACACGAAAAAGTGAGAGACGATGCTAATGTCCCTTGGGGGGGGGGGGGGGGGGGGTCACTCGGAGGTATATGCATTGGTGGGATCATCAATCCCCTTTCTTCACTCGTCATCATCACCACCATTGTGGGGGACCTTGTCCAAGCGCGGTGATAGGAGGTGGCTTTATCTTCAGGGGGATCTTCCACCATGCACGGACTTCCATTGCACATACTCGGTGATCTTGTCCTTAGAACCATCTTGCACGACACACTCCATGTGACATTAGGAATCCTCGGTACGCTAACGCTCCTTCTTGTGTGCCACATGAGCCTCATACGTCCTCCTATCAACATCCATCTCCAAAAAAAAAAACTTCTTCATTGAGCACTCAGTCCAATTTTTCTGTGAACTCTTCTTTGCTTTGGCGGGAAGCTCAAAATCCGGGTCACTAGAACCATATCTGGTCACCTCTTCATTGCTTTCATTGCCTACGATGGGCTCCTTGTGCTTCTTGACTGGAGGGCATTTCACAACGTGCAAGATAAGAACCTCACCATTTTCCAAAAGAGCAAGATCTTGTACATGCTTGGCCCATGTGTCAACAATAATAGTCATCACAAGAGGTGCTTTGACGGGCACCTTTCTTTCCATTATGGCCACATATACATCATGCCAAATGAAGCCCATCACATCAAGTTTCTTCCCCAAGGCCTTCATCTTGTGGGTCAAAAGCATCAAAACACAATGAGGAAGACATGGATCGCATCAAGATTGCCGACGACCTTGGGGTTGAGAGCATCACCGTAAATTCGGTGCATGATGCCATATGTACGCAAGAGGTTCTTTTGGTGACCACAAAGAGCTCGGCCAGAGATGTACCAAGTGGGTTATGCCCATATTCCTCATATTCAAACAACAAAGCAAAGTGATTCTAAGTGATATGGTTAAACGACTATCCTTTTTCATGCATGTAATGGCTCTCTATTCTGTGGTGGAAAAGTGAATGATGGCGAAGAATTTAGCCACTCGAGCATCATTATAATTAGCATTGACCTCCATGAGTGGAATGAGGCTAAACTCCTCACAAATGCCCAAGGCTTCACCAAAATACTCTGGATTGAATCGCATGTAGTCAACATTAATAGAAAACCTCACGTCCCACTTGTTCTTCTTATCTAGGAAAACGCCATAATATATCCTCTCTTGAATCCTGGCATGGAAGAAAGGATTGGTGAAGGCGGGATCTCTAGGTTGAGCATACAAATTGGGCTTCTTGACTAAATGAAATCCTTCTCGGAGATACTTCTGAGAGATTTGCGCACAACTGCCTTGGCCTTGAGGGAATTGTCTTGTGACGTCGTGTTTGATTGGTCTTGGTATCACTTACTCTTCTTCTTCCATTACCTTTTTCTTTCCGACCCCTCTTAGCATTGTGCTTAGTGTGACTCCCCACTCGAACCACCTACAAGAAATCAGTAGGAGGAAAAAATGTAAGGGATAAGTGCACAAGTCCAAATGGAAACCTAGATGTTTCTCTGAGGAAATTAACGACTGCATGGATTTTTACCGTCAAATCAATGTATTTGGACATGTTAAATGGGCATACAAGGTTTGTGAAGAAGTATATTTGGAAAATGAAGGTGCCGCTTTAAATAAGGATTTTTATGTGGTTCCTCCACCATAAGGTGCTTCTCACTAAGGATAACTTGGCAAAACAAAATTGGAATGGGAGAAAAATTTGTTGCTTTTGTGACAAAAAAGAATCAATCCAACACCTTTTCTTTGATTGCCCATTCGCTAGAACAGTTTGGCGAATTGTACACATGTCTTTTAACTTGCCTACACCCCACGAATGTGACCAACCTCTTTGGGAATTGGCTAAAAGGGATTTCAAAGAAATATTTAATATCAATTTGGGTGGGTGTGTGTGGTGTACCGTGGGAAATATGGAATGTGCGTAATGATTTTATCTTCAATAAACCAAAACCTCTATTTTTTTCAGGTTATACCTATGGTTAGCTACTAGATCTGTATGTGGTCTTATCTCCAACAAGTGGTAGATCCGTATGTGGTCTTATCTCCAACCAGTGGAGAAGCGACATGCTATGGAGTTCGGGTGCACCATAATGGAGACGGCTGCTAATAGGATAACATGTTAATGCTATGACAAGATTTTATTTTTTACTGGTTGATTCATGTTTCGATCCTTGAATTGTAGCATACTATGATTTTGATTGATGTAATAATAAAATAAGAGGCCATATGCATCAAAGTAGAGGCCGGGCCAAGCCCCATTTCAAAGAAAATAAAATAAAATAAAAATTAAAATAGGTCTGGAAAGAGAAAGAACAGGTGACAGGTCCCATGTTCACCTCCTACGACACCGCGCGTCGGGAGAGGTGCGAACTACTGCGGCTGAGGCGGTGCTCCTCGAGCAGATGAACGACGCCATCGCTATTCGCTAGTGCTCACGGAGATCTCCTTGATGCCGCGAGAGTAAACGGTTTTTCATTGCTGCACTTACTTTCTTTTTTCTTGTAAACTCTGAATTAATGAGATGCATGAGGCAAAGCGTTTGCTTCTGCTTCGAAAAACAAAATCCTGGATTCCCGTGTACCAGGTGGGGGATGGGGCAAAGGCTAGGGGAATCCTGGAAGGACGAGACAACGAATCAAGAAATAGTTTGGACCAACTGTTTGATCGGGTCTTGTTAGAGAGGGGAAAAAAATGATGTTCTCTCAATCAGCTTACCATGTACTCCTATATGTACTCCTATATGTATGCACTAGAGTCATTGAAAAAAATGGTAACTCCAGATGCATCAACAAATCACAATAAGTGTGTCACAGGTTTCCTGCCTCCATATAGGAGCCTTGATTTCATGCCGGAAGATGCGGAGATGTTGAATGTGATTTGAAGTAAATATAGAGAGAAGAGCAAAGAGGCCACAGAGGTGAGTGCAATAAAGTTGGTCTCATGTTTAGCCAGACTCGGATAAATGCTGAAGAAACGTACACTCACTTTGATTAGCACAAGGTTCAGAAGAGGAGAAAATGGCAACACAGAGAATATTCGCAGCAACCAGTCAGCACCGTTCATTTACTTTTTATCTAACATTTTTGTCTTGGATCTTTGTGTCTTAATTTTAGTACAGTTTCAGTACAAGTCACTGTAATTTTACCTTCACTTGGCCAGAAAAAAAAAATCTCTTCGTCCGGCCGGTGCGACGGAAGAGCTGGCCGGCAGCACGCTCGGCGCTGCAGCTCCAGTGATGGCGGTGCGCGAATTCGGGCCAGATCTGGGCCTGTTGCGGGCCAGGCGGGCCAGCGGCGTCTCGGGACAGGCAGCGTCGCGGCGACGGCCTCCGGAGATGCTAGCGTCGGGGCTGGCTGTGTCAGGACTCGCCCAGGCATCCGGGCGGCGCGGCGGGCTCGGCCCGGTGGTCGGCCGGCGGCGGTCCATGGCGGCGGGGCTCAGCGAGGAGGAGATAGCCAGGGTGGCGCTGGCCTGGTAGACAGACAGCAGCAGTGGCCAAGACGCTGCAGCGTGGCAGCGGGACCTCTCGGGCCTGATCTGGGCCTAGATCTGGACCAGGCGGGTCTGATCAGGATATGATCTTGGGCCTGACGGGACCTTCTGGCGTGTCCGGTCGGCGACCGTCATTGACGGTGGAGGGTTGTGCTCCCTTCCGGTTGCCTGCGGCTGTTGCCCATCTGCTACCTGGATCCGAACCAGGCGGAGGTGGACTTGGCGCCAGCCCCTATCTTCCGGCCCCTCGGTCACGCGGTGGTCCTCTGTCGTGCCACGGGGGTGAGTTCGCGGATGCCGGGGCGGCGGCTCCGGAAGGTGGACTGCACGGGGCGTCTCGACGGCGGGGCGACGTGGCGGTGGTGATGGTCCGTCTCTTTGGTCCATGAGGGTGGCAAGGAGTGGGCGGTGGGGACTCCTGGTGGTGGCGGCGCCTTGGCGTGGTCAGCGCCCAGATCGTTTGTTGGAAGCTCGGCTCGGGGATTGGTGGTGGTCTGAGGTACCGATTGCGGCGAGAGTTTTTCCGGGCGAAATCCCAGCGCTTCGGCGCCGACGACGGCGATGCCTGCGGGTGTCGTGACCCTCTTGAGGGCGTTGTTGTGGCCACTCTCGTCGTATGTCTCCGGGTGAAAACCCTAGACCCTTGTGGTCTCGGTGGCGGCGGCGCTTGTTCCGTCGTTACCTTCTTGAAGGCGCTGTCGTGGAGCTTCGGTTTCCTTAGTCTCGTCGTCTTCGGTGGCAAGCTAGATGCTTATTAGGCTTTGTAGTTTATCTTTGATCTGCTTGTAAGAGGTTTTCCTCATCACTATGTATTGGTTTGGTCGTTTGGCTTTATTTATAAAGCGGGGCGAAAGCCTGTTTCGTGGATTTTACCTTCACTTGTCAGTTTCTTCTTTTACCCATTTTAGGTGATTGCATATACAGAAATTTGCTGTTCATTCTTGTGATCCTGTCAGTGCTCTCACACTATGCTCGATCATTGGTTTTGATTGGCTGTAACATGGGCAATAGTTTCTTTTGTAGTACTGTGCATCTCTTTGTTTGACAGTAATACATTTACTGCTAAAGCTGCAGCCTGCATAGAAAATTAGAAACACCAGCAAATCAAAATGTCGCAACTGTGAAAATTTCCGTTCCTGCGCTTACAGGGTCTATCTCTAGCACGTGTTTAAATGCTGTAGCGTTCGGACCATGGTTTTTCCCCTTGTTATTACTTTGTTAATGCGAAAGTGTGTGGTAATTATCAGCTGCACACACTGTTCATGGAACATGACTTGTTGGGATATCTATGTTTTTTATGGTGCTTGCAGCGCATGGCAGCTCCCGGCCGGGGAGAATGAGAATCCGTAAGCACGGCACTAGCAGCCTAACAAACAAGTCCAAGCTCTCACTCAGCTCTGAAAGATGAAGATTACTCCCGAGACATGACAGATGGATGGATGGTGCAGAGGTAGGCGCACTGCCAGGATTGCTAATACTAAAAACAATTTAAGGATGTTTCTCTCGTTGTTTTGTGACCTTGTTTTGGTATGCTTCTCTCTTCACTATTTTATTACTATCTGCAGGCACACTTGTATATGGTGTTCTGAAGCTAGCGGATCTAATTTGTTTGTACTCAGCCTGCAGATTAAACCACACCACCGGCTCTCAACTCTGTCTGCACTTGCACTGCACCCAAAAATACAATGGTCACCGCATGTGAAGATCATTTATCTTTGGACAAAATAGATGGGCGGCCCATATGTTCATTAATTAACTTAAATCAATTCAGATCGCAACAAGGTACTACTATAGTACCTACCAATGAAACGGTCTGTTCAGCCTGTACTGATCATGCCTGTGTCTTGTTGTTGGTACGGACGAGAGCGAGGCTCCACGTGGATGTCCAAATAAACAAAGTAGTAAGTGATTAACATGGCCTCTTCCTTCATTTCGTCGCTCCTGAAAATAAGAGCAACTGGTCACTAGGCAACCTAGCTACTACTCTGATTAATCTTTTGATTACTCCAGTACTATTATGCTGCTTGATAATTATACACCATGTAGTGTACAATCCCTGCTCTAAACAAAAGCCACATGACACACACCACCTCCCTCACTCTCTCTAATCAGGTACTGCTAGTAGGAGTAGCCGGAGCCCCAGACCAAGTAGGCAGGCAGAACTCCATAGCCAGATACCTTCCAGCTCCTGCCTCTTGTACATCGTCCTGTTCAATTGCTCCTTGAGATCAGATTAAAACCGGCCATGGTCAGGAAGCTTGGCCTCACATCTCTCATCTTCAGCAGCAGCAGCAACAACAACAAGCAGGTGGACAGTGGCAGTGCTGCACCTTCCTCCATGGCCTCTTCTTCTTCTTCTTCCGTGTCTGCCTCCTCGTGGCAATGGCCGTCCTGCAAGCAGCCAAGGACACTCTCCTTCAGGCAGCAGCAGAAGACGGCGTACAAGACCATGAACTCCGCCTACTTGCCCGATTCTGGCGCCGACTCCTGCTTCTCCGACTCCTTCGCCTCCGTCGACGTCGACAGCCTCTCCACGGCGGCGTCCGAGGCCGCCTCCGGGCTCGTGGAGGCCAACGAGCGCGAGACCGTCGTCCGCGCGCTGCGCTCTGACCGCCTCTTCTTCGAGCCCCACGCGTCGCCGGCCACCTCCTCCATAGTACTCAAGAAGGCCAAGCTGAAGGTGAAGAAGGACGAGAAGGGCACCGCCTGCCGTGGCGCCAGCAGTACGGACAAGCAGAAGCAGACGGCGGCGTTCGATGGGGCGACGGCGATGACCATGGACTCATCGAACCCGTACAGCGACTTCCGGGCGTCCATGGAGGAGATGGTGACGAGCCACGGCGCCAAGGACTGGCTGTGGCTGGAGGAGATGCTGCGGTGGTACCTGAGAGCCAACGGCAAGAGCACCCACTACCTCATCGTCGGCGCCTTCGTCGACCTGCTCGTCGCGCTCAGCGACACCGCCTCGCCGTCCTCCCCGACCACCGCCAGTACCAACCGCTCCTCCTCCTCCTTCGGCTGCACCGATGAGATCAAGGAAGAAGGCTGCACAGGGAGCAGTTAATGGAGATGCATGCAAGAATGACCAAGATGGGTGAGGTAGTGATTAGTTTGAGCAAATTGCTGCCATGAATGATCGCATCAAGAGCTGCTGATTCCCAGCCGGATGCTGGGCTGATCAAATTCAAGTGAGAGGTTGGTATTTATTTTTACGATCCGGAAGGCTAATGCGAGAATGGCAGTTCACTACTCCTCGTGCGTGCATGCGTTACCTAATTGTTTGTTTGCTAGTACTCACGAGGAGTAGGTTCCTTTTTCCGGTTTTGATTTGTGTGCACAGTCCGAATTCTGTAATTTATTTATTTATTCACAGAAAAGATCAAATAAAAATGTATAGACATATAGAGCTAGCTGTGAGCATCTGAACAAGTTGTATTGTATATATGCATTCTGGAACTGGAGAATTTTACTCGAATTTGGTAATACTTTCTAGTGAACAAATTAAAATTCCCAGGGCCTAGCTCTTTGCCTCGCAGGATTTGAGAAACATAGAAATAGGAATCATGTAGAAATAGAATGCCGTGACACTTAGAATCCCACAGAAACCAAAAATTCAGGAATCACTAGTTGCACCGCATGAAGAACAAAGAAAATGTCATAGCAGATTTTTTTTCAAGAAGTCTCACCTCTTTCTAATTTTTTTTATAGGATTGTAGTTTAGAAAAACAATCCATACGAATGTCGGAGGATTCATTTCAAATGGACTCTATAGCAAAAAAAATCCTATTGGTTGAAAGCCTATGCAATTACTTTGAAAATCTTTCGAACCAAAGTGGCCCTTAAACTCGAAATTTTCAGGAATATAAATAATATTTCTTAGTTTTTTTTTGCGGGTAATATTTCTTAGTTTTCGTGTGAGCTGTCGTTGGTCCTATATATATATCACTGTGCGAGGAGTCAAAGACCTTTTTGGCTCACATCATAGATACATCATACATGGATGGTGAACTGACAGATGCAGCTAGTTTCACATCAAGAATCTTGACCCCGATCTCAGGTTGGTTGGTTGGAGCAACTAAAATTGGCATTAGTTAAAGGGATTTGGTTTCTCAGTTACTTCCTCTGTTGCACAATATAAGGCCGGTTTCCTTACCAAGCTAAAATAGTTTGCTAAAAAAATCATATTATGAAACAGAGGAAGTATTTTGAAGCTGCAACAAACCACGTCTGGCCGTCCCGTTTCTTTGTGAAAGCCACCAGAAATTCAGCCTGCAGTCACGCATGCGGCGTGCTTGTCTTGTCGAGGATTGAACACGCAACATGCTAAACCTGAAATTAATCCTCGATCCGTCCGTGCGCATTAACTAGTTAGTACACGGGGCCGATCATCGTTGATCAATTCCGCACAGAAACACGTACGCCTGGACAAATTAAACACGCAACTAGCTTCATGTGCATCGATTTGCAGTTCGTTGATGGGTCGATCTCGGTCGATAGATCCACATCGTGCAGCGTCACGATCAGCCACAGTGTTTACTCTCGATCTTGGCCCCCAGCATACAGCCTGGCTACGTACGTACCGCGCGCGTGCAGTACGCGCTACATACATATGTACACTCTGTATTGATGGAAGCTACTTAATTTGAGCTGATTTGAATGGAGCATGCTTCCTGATCGTATAGTACTGCAAGATCCAAGAATCATATACAGACGATTCAAGCCAACTAATAATTCATGATGTAATAGTGCAGAATTATCTATTGGTGTCGTGTAAAAAAAGGCTAGGGGGTGTGGCGGCCGACTAGGCGTGGCGGACGTCAAGGACGACGTTGGTGAAAGCCATGTCGAGGAGGCGGCGACGTCGATGAAGATGAGGTGGTAGCAGTGTAGGAAAGGCAGGTTGGGAGAGAGACGACTGAGATCGAAGAATGGGGGTGTATAATTTCTGGATGCCCAAATGACGTGGTCCTACAACGACACTGCCACTAAAGTACGAGTTTCGTGCGACGTAAAACGGCACATCACTAGTACCGTGCCTTCTAATAGCATGGCTAAAATATGAGTTTTTAGTATAAAACTGCCACTTTTCAACTCAAATATACTGAATGGTACCACTTTACGTTTTTCGGATAGAAATCTACCACATTTTGCGCAATATTTTGTAGAAAAGACTAATCTCTAACGGAACATGGATTGACACTAGAACTGACAGGCGTGACCCATTTCTCAGAGCCAATTTGCTGATGTGGACCGGGACCCACATGTGAGCCTAACTAAAAAAAAAATCCATGTCTCTTTTCCCCCACAGAGTTGACTATCGGCGGGCCCGTGCTGTGCCCGTGGTTGACGACGGCGGCGCACCTAACTCCGGCATGACGAGGACGAGGCAATCAATGTGGGCTACGCTGGCTACGTCTCTGACTATGGCGCCGGGCTCACGTCAGATCGGCCGTGGCGGCGACGCACCTAACTCCGGCATGACGAGGACGAGGCAATCGATGTGGGTTACGCCGATTACGTCTCTGACTATGGCGTCGGGCTCACGTCAGATCGGCCGCGGCGGTGGCTTGGGGTGGGATTGGGGGGGGGGGGGGGGGGGGGGATTCATGCGGTGGCCGAGGGGGGCTCCCGCGGCGGAGGCTGCGCGGGGGGGACGCCCGTCTGCCTTCGCTTGTCGCGCTCACTAGCTCCAGGTCGACCGCGCGAGAACGACGACGGGGGGCTTGCCCAACCGTGGAGGGGCTTCGTGGCTGACCAAGGGGGGCTCCATGGCCGAGCTCATCAGCTCTAGGCCCGCGACGAGTGGAAGCTTCCCGCGGCGGAGGCTTGGGGGGGGGGGGGGGGGGGGGCGTCCGGGTAGCTTCGCTCGTCGTTCGGGGGGCTTCGTGGCCACGCCGGGGAGAAAAGTGACTCCCTCCTAGTTTTTCATTTTTAGCTATTTTGTGATTTCTTCATTGGGCTGACAAGTAGGACCCCCATCTATCTCATCCGAAATACCTTAATAGATGGGCCCCACCTCTCAGATTTGGTGTCAATTCGTGATCAATCCTGGATCAGTCTTTTCTGCGAAATATCAAATATTGCGTAAAATGTGGTAGTTTTGTATCCGAAAAACGTAAAGTGGTACCATTCGGCAAATTTAAGTTGAAAAGTGGTACTTTGATGCTAAAAACTCGTCAAATATGGCATGCCAATATTAAATTTGGTCCGAAAGTGGTCTAGGTTCAAGTTATTAGTGGCGTGGCAAATTATCGGCACATCACTGGTAAAAGTTAACTAGTGACATGGCCATATTGTGCCGCACCAGTGATATTTTGGACAAGTACAAGTGTCGTGGCAAATATTATGGCGCGACACTAGTGATGTCGTGAAACCCCAAAAGGGATTATTGATGAACCTCAATCTCTTCTTGATAACGTGAATCGTATTAATTTCGAAATTAGCACTGCAATATTCATGGATCAGGAAAACGTAAGTACAAAATTTATCAACCAAGGGTGGGTAATGAATTAAGATGCATCAAGCGAAAGCTAGTTAATTAATCAACTAATTGTAATCTCGTCCTAGGAGTCTAGTAAAATCTTGATCGACCGACCGATTGATCGATCAGGATTCAGGAGTTCAGAACCAGACGCGGCATTCGGTGGAGGGGAACTCGGGCGGCGCTGCGCCGGGTGGCGCGGATACGTTCCTTCGCTGGATGGTGAGCGGGCAGTCGATCCTGGGCTTGGGGCCGGGCACCCTGAACGCCCACACCCTGAGCTTCATCTTGGCGGTGATCTTGACGTCGACGGAGAACCGCGCCTGCTCGATGGCCTCCTTCCGGAACGCCGCGGCCGCCACCCCGCCCTCCAGCGGGTGCTCCCCGACGAACGCCACGGGCACCACCGTGGTCTCGCCGGTGTCCTGGTACACGTCCGGGAGGTCGGCGCGCGCGAAGGGCTGGCCCTGGTAGAAGGCCTCGGCAGCGAGGGAGCGGTAGTGGATGGCGATGCGCGTGTTGGGGTTGCGGAGGGAGAGCGCGAGGGAGAGGTTGTAGCGGAGGATCCAGGTGCTCGGGGTGAGGGTGAAGCTGGCGAGGTCGGCGGTGGCGGCCGTGGCGTGGACGAGGTGCGGCCGGAAGAGGAGGTAGAGGGCGATGGCGACGAGGCCGGCGACGACGAGGACGCAGGTCACGACGCTGAGGATGCAGCTGAGCAGGCCGCAGAAGACGCACCGGCACGGGCAGCACAGCCACGACGACACTGTGCTCGCCTTTCCCATCGATGGATCAGTTGGTTGATGTCGATAGATCCGGCGGCCGGAGAACTCGACGACGGGTCCTTTGATCTCTATCTAGGCAGCTAGCTAGCTGAGGAAGAAAGTAAGGAGAGAATGTTTCATGGTGGTGCGGGATCGAGTGATCTAGGACAGATCGAGACAGGCAGGCAGGTAGTAGCTAGTGGTCGGAGACACACTCGTCGATCGCCATGTTTGTAGGAGAGGAGTGCACCTGTGATCATGCATGCGAGACCGAGGGACAAGAGAGGTTTCACAGCTTGCGTTGGCCGGGTCTTCGGTCCCTGCATGCCCTCGACCTCTATCAGTTTTTTTTTTTTTCGTTTCAGCGGACGGGTTAGATGGGCCTATTCGTAGATGGATGAAACCCAAGTTAAGTTTCCCCAGAAAACAAAAGGTAGAAACCCAAGAAGGCTTACAACTGAATTGCATTTCAGTCTCCAGCAAACTTGTTTTCTCTGAAAAAACATCTAAACAGTTCCCCGTTCAGAACTACTAGATGACACACCCCACGTGTTACAGCAGGAAATTATAATAATTAAAGTTGTTAGCTTCACAAATTGGCCATGTAAAAGGATTAACAAAATAAACGCTTACTTACCATTATTAGTTGATGTGTGAGAAATACACCGTACCGAAAACTTTGAAAAGGAGAAACCATCGTCATGTACATGGCCTCATCTTCCATTGACCTATAGACATGGAGTGAAAAGTAGGTCCACGTATCGTGTTTTATTTTTCAAAATGGGGAACTTAGCCCCAGTCTCTATATCGAAACAATGCCCACAAAAAAAACCGCTGGAGCAGAAATTGGAAGCCGATGATGTCCCATGCCGCCACACCTCCAGCCATAATCGTATCACGTTCAATCGAGCTGCAACAGGCATGACTTGACACCACGGAGGAGACTTCGTGCATGGCGCACCTGCCACGGTCAGGCATAACTTGACACCTCCGTATAAGACACCACATCGCCACCGCACTAGACATGACTTTACAGCTCCCTCGAAGCCGTCGTGCATAGTACCTACTACATCGAAGTGTAGGGGGTGTTCCATACCGCCGTCGGTCTCGAAACTCTCTGGTCTCAGAAGAACATGTCCCATACCACCATCAACCATGACACACGAAGCTTGAGACCATCACCTCATCGAAGATCCGACCATCGCGTCAACCACATGACCATGATGCCCGCATCATCGAAATACCAAAGCTACCGCCCCTGGCGCCAAACTCCTGCACCGTCATAGGCTAACGTCATAGCGAGCAGAAAGCGGCCAGATCGCCACTGCTTGACTGACGGTCGGCTGTCGCACTGCCACGCCGCAACAACCTCCGTCAGTCACCACCTCCCCGTCACAAGCCACAAAAGATCCCTCTTCGTAGGCCTGAAGAGACGAGGCTGCCATGGTGTCGGCCCCACCGTGGCCGCGGTCGCAGCAAATGGCCGGCAGTCCGGCCACCACTGTCCTAGAGCCGCCTCGCTAGAATCCCCACTCCGCCACACACGCAGCCGACGTCCAGGGCCGTCGATGCGATCTAAGCCAGAGATCTAATGTCATGGGAACGGACGAGGAGATGAGACCCCGCCGTCCGCTGGGAGGGGCTTTGCTCACTAGCTTCCTCTGGCAGCTACGGGGAGGAAGAGTGGGGGTGGCGGCTACGGTTTCGCCCGAGCCGCCCCTTGGGAGTGACGCGGACGTCAACTGAATTCAGACACGTACCGTGTTGAACTAATGTATTTGATGAATCAGATTCAGTTTGTTGATCGAACTTGAATTATCTGTATTGATGAGCTTGACCGAAGGACCATACACTACTAATATTTTATTAGTACCTCTCGATGTCCAATTAGACATAGGTGTATAAAGCATTATAACGAAAATGATTTACATTAGTAGAACAACGAAGCACTACATATCTGATCTTGCCATTAGAAGATAAAGCTCATGTACAACATATCGAATTCTTTTCATCCATGCATAGCTATTAGTTAGGTTTTGGACACCCAAATTGAGGATACTCCCCATGTATTCCTGCTGCATCCATAATAACAAAATGAAAATTGAAAATATATTTTACAACATAGATGCACCAAACCATCAACCATCGATTTAGTAATCCAACTCATTTTTTCCACCCAAATTGAGGATACTCCCCATTTTTTCCTTCTCATAAGTCATAAGTCAATAGTGATAAAACTACTAAGTGTAAGAGCAGCATGCATGAATGAACTGATGAACATTAACTGAACCTGATGTGGTAGAGCCGTAGAGGTCTCATGCCTCCTACAAAAGAAATAGTGACAGTTAATTGACAAAAATAGTCTACCGACAGTGTATTGCTAGGTGAAGTCAATAAACCCGACATGTGTTAATGAGGCTGCAGGTTTGGCTGCAGTTTTCCTATAGGTTGTCCAACACACGTAGCTAATCAAATGCCTTTGCTTATGGAATCAAAGCGATGTTGAGTAATTAGACAATAATTTCATGATTAATTCTAGAATATTAAGCATGACAACAATCGGTACTAATATGTTAATCTCAAACATACTAGAAGTATTAACTAACATGAACAGCAGCATACTAGCAGAAAACATGTTAAGCCAGCAGATTGGATCACGCAACACGTACTGATCCGTGGTGGAGGAAGTAGTCGTAGCCGTTGCCGTACCAATGTTGTTGACGACAACGTTGGCGATGACCGGTCGAAGAAGACGGCGTTGAAGACGACGAGCTTTAGGTCCCACCGAGCGACCGGGAAGATGAGCCGTGATGACGAACTTGAGCAGTCGCGCAGAGCGCTTCCCAAAAACCTAATTAGCCCTCTCCCGTACAGGATCGCAAGAGCTAACGGTTCCGGAGACCTGCTACGGTGGCGGCGCAGGTTTTGTGTATGTTGCGGCGCACGCAGTGCTCCCGGACTGCAAAAATAAAGCTCAGCTCGGCGAGATTCCCGCAAGACGAGACGGGCGGGCGGTGCGTGCGGCGGAAGAGGAGGAGCGCGTGAGAGAGCCTCCTATTCTCACTCACTTACCAAGTAGTAGAACACTCCACTATATAACTTGGTGCAACTCCTCTCAAACTAGCAATGTGGGACTAAACTTTAGCTCCCACTCCACTCACTTGTGAGTTGCCATCATTTTGGGTTTTGAGATTTTCTGAAATTGCTATTGGGCTGCCACAAATGGGCCCAATTCTAACAAGCGAAGTGCAAATAAAATTCAGATTTGGGATCCGTAGAGATAAAACACTGAGAGCGTGAGGATGCAGGCTTGGCAATCGACTGTGACATTGCTTCCTCAGATCTGAATCTGACGAAATAAAAATCAAAATCAAAATAGAAAACAAAACTTGAGGGGTCTTAGAAGAGGAGACGGATAGCTCACCTTCCACCAGCTTTGAGGTCGGAGCGGCAATGCTGGGAACAGACGCATCTAGCTGTGATGGAGGAGGACCACGGGAATGGAGAGACTTGTATAGGAGTGAGCTGTTTTTCTTTTTAATGGTCACCGGGAGAGTGAGAAGTCTCTCCACCTGAATTGTATTCATTTGTTGTCTATAAGACTTTGCAGCCAATAGAATTCAAGTGAACCGGAGCACAGATGGATACAAGAGAGAATAGACACAACCAAAAAAAACACCTGCGCATATCTACACCCACACAAAACGAACACACACACGAAACACACGCACACTAGTTCGCCGCTTCACCGAGACAACAAAACGCTATCAAAGGCAAAGAATGCCAATGCCACAGAAGGAACCAAAGGCTTAAAAACCCATCATACCGCAAGCAAAACCACATGAAAGATCAACGAGACAAACCCACAGGAGGCAGGGGCGGAGACGCGGGGGGGGGGGGGGGGGGATCAATCATTACTGTTGGAGCAGCCCAAAATTTAGAACGTGCAAGTGAAATACAAAAGCCCACAAACCCAAAAATCTCCCGTGAAGGTACAAGCTACACACCATTGTCGATGTCAACGCACGCACAATGGCAGAAAAAAGGCAAATCGCTTCGAACTCTTGTGGTCGCTTACGACAAATCGTGTGTGATGGATTTCCTAGTTTATTATTTGTAATTTGCAAACAAAAATTAATAATATCTTAAATTGCTAATCTTATTCAAATATTTTCTTGAAACTACTTACAATTCCATATATTTATATTTATATATGTACCTTAAAATGATTTTTTTGGTGATTTTCGTGACCAACCCTATCATGTAGTTGTAGTGTAATTTTGAATTGGGTTTTCTATTTCTATGCCCCTAGTTCCTTAGTACTACTCAGCCATGCCCACCCTCTTAACTTTTGCTCACTTTTCCCCTCTTCCTTGTCTGAAACTCTCACAAATGGACAAACTGGACGTTTGCCGTTGGTCAAGGCATTGACCGTTAACATCTGACGAGTGGGGCCAG
>QRDG01000195.1:1604609-1662982 GCA_012064385.1 Puccinellia tenuiflora
TGAATCAATCGCGTAAATAAATTAAGGGTAACACGGCCCAATGGACACAAGCACGGGCCGAAGAGAATCCACAGAACCACAGCCTAACGGTCCAAAGAGCACCACCGTCGTACACAGTCTGACTGGCCCCACTCGTCAGAGTTAACGGTCAATGCCTTGACCAACGGCAAACGTCCAGTTTGTCCATTTGTGAGAGTTTCAGACAAGGAAGAGGGGAAAAATGAGCAAAAGTTAAGAGGGTGGGCATGGCTGAGTAGTACTAAGTAACTAGGGGCACAGAAATAGAAAACCCTTTTGAATTACATTCGAGAAATGGACAGAAATTCATTTAATCAATAGAAAGTAGCAGGAAAACTTGAAAATTCTCAAAACCCTGCTCAAGCCATGATATATGATAAATGGTAGCCTAGTTCTAAATCCTTGTAAATTACATGCATCAATACAAAAACTCATTCCTGTTCTTTACAAAGGAAATACAACCTTCTCTGTTTTTTGTACCATCTAATATGTTTTTCTCTAATCGTATTTCTCCTTGTTACAAATAATTCGTATGATCAACGCTTATGTATTTTACTATCTCTGACGGTTGTGGTCAAGCAATTTATGGAAAAACTGTATGCGGTTGTCTGTATATTACACATGGTTAATGTAAAAAATATCGTGTGCGAGCACAAACTTTACACAAAATTACTTCGAGAAAACCGTGTGCGATTGTAAATACTAATTCTTTGAATGAAGACTATGATCGGGGATACTTAATTTTGCTTCAGTTCTTATAAGTCTAAAACTAACATGTACTAAGAGATTCAGAAAAAACACATATGAGTGACATTATACATAAAATAACCATATAAACATTAGTTATATTTGGAAGGTCCAATCAAACATTTCATCGATACATATATACAAGATACAAACATCTAATAACTAATTCAATAAATTGTTCTCCACGTCAGAGGAGTTGTCCTCATGGGCGCAATAGTCGATGTCGTAGCCGGGGAGTGGCATTGTTGGCAACTGATGGCTGGCCGGAGCACGGGGCCTCGATAGCCTCAGCAATGACCCTGCACTTTTTAGTGGGACACCGACACCCTTGAGTGCATGCTTGCGGTGTAACCACCTTCGTACTCCTTCTGGCCATGGAGTATCGTATGAGTCCTTCATCACGTGACGCACCGTGTATTATTCATGGCTCCACGTGTCCATGGACTCCTCCACCAATCCTTGATCCTGAAAATAGTTGAGATCGAATGACAATGACCAATCCAACATCGTCGAATTAATGTTGTCGACTAGCGTCTCTCCGTAGGGGATAGACGACTAGACGGCAGAGGTGGCAGGAGAACTGGGATCACATGGACCCATGCTCAACCACACGATTGTGGGGGGTTTCTCCTCCTCCGGCTCCATCGGTGAGGGGATGGAATCAAACAATGAGCCGGGAAAGATAGGAACTACGGAGGAGCAGGCGTGTGCGTCGTGACCCAGCGACGTGAGGACAGCGATCCCCCAAACCGTACTTGACCACAAAATTCTTGCGAGTGCTCCTCCGCGCCTCCGTTGGTGAGAGGATGGATTCATATGATGTGTTCGTAAGGAGGGTATGGTGGATGATCAAGAGGTGTGTTGTAAAGGAGCTGAAGGCGCTGGCGCCGCTTTCTATTTGTGTTTGGTTAGGCTTTTTTCTTGGCTTTTGGCTTTGGCTTATAAGCCATAAAAGCACCTAATTAGGTGCTTTTGGTTTTTGACTTTTGGCTTATACCATAATAAAACATAAGCCAAAAGCCAGAAGCCAAAAACACCTATTTAGGTGCTTTTTGAGCTTATAAGCCAAAAGCAAAAGCCAAGTAAAAAGCCTAACCAAACACCCTCTAAGTATGGCATCTCGTCAGGAACTTTTGACTTGTAGTGTGGCATAGCGGAGGCCAACACTCCTATTATTTATAGATGAGTGCTGGGAGGCGGGAAGGCAGCGAGAAAGCGGGGAAAAGAGGAGAGAAGGCAAAATGCTAATAACCGTTCCATAATAATACTTATATTTACATATGGCGTGGGAAAAATACACATCGACGAAATTACCGTTTAGAAAGTTTTTGTGAATCTCACACAATCACATTACACACAGTTAGATTAGATAATCGTGTGTGATGTTGTCATACTTCACATACAGATATATTACAGAACCATGTGCAAAACATTGCACACGATTCACTGGACCGAAACATGTGAGATGCATAGTGCATCACACACGGTTGTAAACATCGCAAACAGATTTAATTTTAATTGGTAACCAATCTTTCGCAACCCACACATAACCGTTTTTTGTGCGCATGGCAAGGAGGAGGGGGTGGTGGTTTAAATTGCCTAATATGTACTATGTACCATTAGTAGTATGCACATACCAAGTCTTTCGAACATTTTTTTATTGTGATCTAGACAAAATTAAAGGAAAAATGCGAGGAGTAGAAATGAGTTTATTAATTTATTTTTACAACCATGATTTTGTCTTTTTTCATAGAAGAACTTAAAGTATTCTTCAACAAAACTTTGCAGATATGTAGAGGACAAATATATGTATGTACGAAATTATTTTGGGGCATGTTTTATACATCGCAAGCCTCCGTATGGTCTTGGTGGATGTAATTTCGGTGGGTTTGGTGGGCTGGCTCGTATGGGGAAATTGGCTCGCACGAAACTCAAAGCGTTTCGAAAAGTTAGTCATGCAGAAACGTTCGATTCATCCGTTTCTATGGAGCCAACTGAAAGGAATATGCCGAGATGCAATACATGCTTATGATATATGTTTATTTATCATGCTATAATTGTATTAACCGGAAACATTAATACATGTGTGACTAATAAACAAACAAGAGTTCCTAGTAAAGCCTCTCGTTAACTAGCTCGTTGATTAACTGATGATTAAGGTTTCCTAATCATGAACATTGGATGTTGTTAATAACGGGATCACGTTATTAGGAGAATGATGTGATGAAACCACGCCCAAAGTAAGTATAGAAATGCGATCAAGTCATTAAGTTTACATTGTTATATCAGACACATACGAAGTAATACTAATCTTAGACCATGAGATCATGTCAATCACTAACACCAGAAGAGTACTTTGTTGACATCAAATGTCACACCATAACAGGATGACCATAAAGGTGGCGTTGGGCATTCTGAAAGTATTAGTTGAGGCTCATGGATCAAGAGTGGGATTTGTCCATCCGAATGACGGAGAGATATACTCTGGGCCCTCTCGGTGATATCACGTCGACACCGCTTGCAAGCACGTCACTAGGTCACAAGGATGTCATATCACGGAACGAGTAAAGAGTACTTGTCAGTAACAAGATCGAACTAGGTATAGTTGATACCATTGACGAGACAAAAGGAATTGGTTATGACGTTTATGGTTCAACACGATCACAAGATTCATCGTTGAATGTGTGGGATTCATTATGGATCTCCAGGTCCCGTTGTTGACTATTGATCGGAGAGGTGTCTTGATCATGTCCACATTATTCATGAGCCATAGGGTGACACACTTCTGGTTTGACGATGCTTTAGAGAAGATACGGAATATCGGAGAAATGTTTGGACAACACCAATATTGTTTCGGGGAATATTGAAATAGTTCAAGGGAGTAAGTGTTAATGTTTGTTAATAGAATTAATGAATATTAAAATTAAAATGAATTTTTTTATTTATTCAATGAAGAAAACCTTTGGTTTTTGTGAGTGGAAAATCCACCCATTGAATAAGAGCATGAGTGGGCATGAGTGGGAACTCCACTCACCTGAAGAGGGAGAGGTGGGGGCACCCCTTTGGGCTGGCCGCACCCCATAGGGGCTGCTGCCCCCTCCTCCTATATATTGTGGGATGGAGCTCCTCCTCTCCTAATTGCTTGAATCCCTCATTCCCTCCTCCCGCTGCTCCACCTCTTGGCCTCCGCTTGGTGAAGCCATGGCCAAATAGTTCTCCTTACTATACCTCATGCCCCGCTGGATCGAGGGAACGGAGGTCGTCATCAAGCTGTACGTGTGACCGATTGCGGAAGCGCTGCCGGATTGCAGCGCTCATCTTCACGATCTTGAGATCGGTGAGTGATCGTCTACATCATCCATGAGATTTGATCTCATTAACACTTTGGGTCTTTGAGGGTTAGTTCTCCTATAACTTCTTGTTCCCGTTGCTTTCATCTTCTAGATTAGATCTTGGCACCTTGGTTGTTCTTACCATAGGAATTTTTTTGTTTTCTATGCTACGAATCCATCACCAACTTCATACAAGATTGAAAGCAAATGTGGGTGGCTCGATGGTATGTAACCTTTTTTTCATGCTCACATTCCTTAAATGGTTTTACTTAATCATTTCTAATCTACACAAGCATGATTTGATTCAACATAATTTGTACACGAAAAAAATATGCACGTCGACATTGTGGTTCCATTACTATCCTGGATTTCAAGTTTTTTTTACTGTAACTTCTCAATTTTAGAACTGTGTTTGAAGGTTTATAGATGTATTTTGTCAATTTCGTCACACTCGATCGACTGTTTGAAATTTCCTTTGGACAAGTAGGTTCATCTCGTCGTTTTGCAAAACTTTTAAGTTTAATTTTTGTGTTTCAGCCAGCATATGATGAATAGATATTATATTGTATGTATTTCCGTGTTTAGATTGTGTTTGGTGTACGCCTGTTTTTTAACCTCTGTCGTTGCCGCTTGCTGTCGTGAACTCCACCATCACAACACCAACTACTATGTGTTTTTCAACCTCTTCTTCGTCTCCGTTCAGCCATCGTCGCTCGCAGCCATGAACGCCGTCAATAATATATTAGGTGTTTTTAACCTCTCTTTCATCTCCTCTCAGCCGTCGTCCCACGCATTCATGAATTTTATCATCGATGTAGCAACTATTAGGTTGAACTTGGTTGATATGCGTTCTTAACTTGCATTGTAATCTCCGCCACCACGCTGCACTATTGTCCTTCTCCCCACCAGCGTTAGAGGTGTTGTGAGGTGAGGATAATTGTCAGTGCACACGGCACACAGTTGCAACCAAATGTCGGTGCTTTTCCCCTCATAACGGCTCTACTTCTAGGGTTAGGCGCATGAAAACAAAAATAGTCTTACACGTAAGAACCAAGATCTATCTATGAAGATAGAAGCAAAGAGATCACATCTAGATCTCCATCTATATTTAGATCTAAATCTAATTTAATAGATCTAGATCCAAACCATCACATCTAGATCTAAGACCAACACCGTCTAGCGAAAGTAGATGTTGATAAAGCCTGATGAAGATCCTCACGACTAAGCCTGGCGGTGAGGATGTTGTCGATTCCCCACTCTAGCCCGTCATCATCCTGTCGTCAGCGTCCCGCTTGAATAGGATAAATAGTGTGACCCCTCTCAGAGTTTGCACATTTAAATATCCTTGTGTTCAGCAGAACTTCGTCATCCAAAACTAAGTATCTATCGTAACAAGAATGGTGGAGATCCCAACTCATGGAGAGAGAGAGAGACCGATCTGGATATAATGGATCAAGATCAAGATCTAATCTAGAGGGGGGGGGGCACCTCAAAAGACATTAGATAAAGACCTAATCTAGAGGGGGGAAGGGTACCTACATAACTCAAATAGTGGGAGCAGGGGATGCCCCTCCCCTCTTTATATAGGGATAGGCAGGGGTAGGTGGAGCCTCCCTCCTAGGCCCGGCCGCACCAAGGTGCCTTGGCCCCCAAGGAAGGGGGAGCCTCCCCTCTTGGGCCCTAAGGCCCAATTTGGCCACCCCCAAACTTTCCCCTCAAGGCAAGTGGGGGGCTCCTCACTAATGGGCTCTGGAGGCCCATGTGGCCGACCACCATGTGGCTAGGCCAAGTGGGTAGCCCACGGTACCCTTCAAAATATTTCGGAAGGTTCTAGCCTACCAGATCCTTCCTGGACCATCCAGTGCTCATTAGGATTTCTCGGGACCATCTCGGGACTCTGAAACTCTTCCAGTTTCCTTTTCAAATATTTTGATGTCAATAGAAACTATTTCTATGACTCCGGGATATCCTATATCCACTTATTAAATTCCCGGAGCACGTCCAAAATCTCTCCAAAAAATTTCAATCACCCAAAAACTATTCTGGTGACTCTTTGTCATGTTTCCAATCCATCAATAACTTGTTAAACTAACTGAAGTAGACTTAAGAGTGTGACCCTACAGGTTTGATAATGTGTGGAGATGACCTGGAACAACTTCCGGTCAATAATCAATAGCGGAGCTGTGGACACCCATATTGATTCCCACCGTTATACGAGTGAGTTCGAGAGAACCTGTTAGTTTCCGTACATAGTTCTCATTTCTTTGCGATACTAAAGATATCTTAGGTGAGATGTTCTGATATATATGTGAACCAACTCTTTGAGCACTACGTATTGGTATCCTCGTTACCGGTTTGTTTCCATTTTCTCATTCCGGTATTCCAATATCCCCATGATTTACATCGTGTATGCGCAAACGATGATGGATGCTGTCATAGAGAGTAGGCTCTGGTTGTATCTCTCCATCGTCGGAAGAGTAATTCCTAGTCTTAAATCATTAAGTCCAATACACATTTTCCGACCTAACCATAACATGTCGTTCTGATCACCCAGTTATGGTGTGACGTTAGACAGAACCAAAGTAAAGCATGTATGCACCTAACACCATCATGATTAAAGGATAGGTATACACAATAACTTATATGTAAGATCTCATAGTATATCTAAATGGTTGGGTATGTCTAGCCAACATTGTTCCAGCCAACAATGTGCTCCCATTGTTGTCGGTATATTCGATACCCATGACCAGGAAGATAGGGACATCATACAACCAATGAGTTAATCTTTAGAGTCAAGACTAGGACCTTACTTGGTGTTTAACTGTTTATCATTCTACACGTGTGTATGGGTTTTTTTTTTCTAAATTGTTATTCAGAAACCACAATAGTTATAACGTAAAACATAAATATTAATTATAAAATATATATTAATAATTACTATTATTATCTCTATGGCATATTTCAACACTAGTAGGACTGTATAAAAAAATTGTGGGTAGTCAAACGTAGTGCACAACTTTTATCAGACCGTTTTTTTCCTTCCAAATGTGGCTAAAACCAATTCAGCTAACCAAACACGCTCTAATAGAAATTTTTGAAACTTACACATATCGTTTTGAAAAATTTAAAATAAAGAGTTACTCCCTCCGTTCCATAATGTAAGAAACTTGCTAAAACGCAGGGCCGGGCTGGCAAAATCATAAGCCCTGTACAAAACTCTAAAACTGGCCCCTATCTTACACGAAAATTTAAAATAATAAATAAGTCATGACATAATATTTTAAATAACAATTGTATATATTGAGAATCATACCTATTTAACTCCAAGTTGCATATGTTTATTTGAACATTTAACTCCAAGTTGCATATGTTTATTTGAACATCGTCATTATTTGTCTCCGTTTGGGCATCTCTAGAATCATTGTGAGCCTGATTGTGAGGAACAATTGCAGGCGCAAGGGTAGAAGGATCAACAAGCTCAGGCTGATTACCGGAAGAAACTTGTGCAGCTTCTTTTCTAATAAACTTGTCCATAGAACCTTTTTGAGCTTTAATTAAATTATGTTCCTTTTCTTTTCTCTTGCGCTTCTGAAAACCGGACTCATGTTTCCCCATGATGATTCAAATCTAAATAAAATAAAATAGGACTATTAGAGACTAACAAAATTGCTAATTTACTTGAAGTTTTAGCAGTAAAATGAACCGTCAAACTCACATAATCTATACTGCGATCAGCGATCAAGGAGGTGAGAAGAGAACCAATCGCTAGGCCCTAGTGATCCCTGTCAAAATTTAGTTACGACTTAGGATTTAGTAGCAAAAGTCGAATATAAGAAATCAGACTTTTTAGGGGTTTAGTTCTCACCTGCAAAAGTGCAAATCGATCGGAGTTCGGACGAACGATTCCTGCGAGGCTACAATTAGGGCCTGCCTGTGCCTACGACGAGGACGCGAGGGGAGGTGGCGCTGGCACTAGATCCTGGACGGACGGTCACGAGGGGCGTCGGACGGCGGACGCGAGGGCGCTCTATAGCCTGGAGCGGAGGGCTGGAGGCGAGTCGCGAGGGCGGTGGACTATGGAGGCGAATCGACGCCTCGACGGAGTCGCGTCTTTTTTTCGAGGGACCTCGACGGAGTCGCGTGGACCTGGATGGGAATCCTCGATCGATTCATCGATGCGGCCCAGCGGAATGCAGATGAGACTAGATAGGAATAAGCCTGTATAAAAAAAATTGGGTCCCAAAAAATTATGGGCCCCGTTCCGGCCGCACATTCGGCACAACAGTAGGCCCGGCCCTGTTAAAACGTCTTATATTATATGGAACACCTGGCAGCTTGAACTCAAAACCTGACATCGCAAACGACAAGTCCAGCTGGCGACTAGTAAAAGTACAATGTGGTTCCTTCCAAATTAAAAAAGTACAACCTTTGGAATCTCATCTTGCTCATAGGAACTTGAAACGAACTTTCCCGGTGTGAAAGCAAGGCGGCAGCATCTCAAACTAGCTAGGTACCGATATATATTATGCACGTGGTGGATGACACATTCAGCTGGCGGAATATTATTTTTTTATCGATGATCTTTCAGCAGCGTTTTATTTCCCCCTCCTGGAGGCGATAGCTACGTGCACTTGACCGGACATCGTCTTCCACCTAACTCCATCCGGGCAAAAACCCACATGCTCCTCATTGATGCCACTATCTTAACTAGAAACTAAACCAAACAAACTTTCCAAGCCCACATCAGCCAAGCGACGACCTATATATGCAACATGTGCGCATGACTACAAACACACATGTCCCTTTATTTTCTTGCCATCAATTATTAACAAATGTATAAGTTTCCATTAAAGTCCGTCTATCTATCAAGTTCACAGTTCCGTTCTGGAACCAATTTCGGTCCCACAATGAGGTCACCCCCCAATATTTCAACAATTTTTGTTTTCAGTTGAGTCAGGGCACCATATAGTTCGTTCGAATTTTCTCGATAGAATCGCAACGAAAACTTTACTACTCAATCCGTTCACTAATTTAATTTTTTTTCTTGATCCGTATTTATCTAGACCTATTTTAGTATGTATGTTCAATCATTTTAGTATGTATGTAGTACATATTGAAATAGGTAAAAGATCATACACTACTGGACGGTATGAAAAAAAAACTAATAGCACGATATAGCATTTTGAGAGTTGTCTCGTTAAATAAATTAGTGTACAATATATCTCGTTAATATTTGAATCGGGGTAGATATCACAAAGTTTCAATGAAACCGCAACTTTTGTTATTTCTGCGAGGCAATTGCACTTCTCTGTGTGTGTATATCCGTTTCATATGATCATCATATGGACAATTACAAAGTGCATGTACAGCTAGGAGAGAATATATAGTGTACCGCACACAATATTCTTTGCTTTTTTTGTACACGAGGGTTATATACCACTAGATAGTTAATGGGTTTCTCCACAGCTGTCGTGACTCGCGGCGTGGCGTGCGGTGTCCACCCTCCTCCTCACCGTCACGTTGAGCCCGCCGTCCATGTGCGAGGTGAGCAGCGGCAGGAACGCCGGCGTGCGGCCCTCGTCCACAGGACGGAGATCGAACCGACGGAGCACGGCGCAGGCGACGAACTTCATCTGCGCGAAGGCCATCTCCCTGCCGAGGCAGGTCCGCGGCCCGCCCTGGAACACCGGGTACTTGAATGGGGACACGCCGCCGTCGGTCGGCAGCGTCAGCCACCTATCAAGACTGAAGTCGCGCGCGTCGGAGCCCCAGATGGCCTCCATTCTCCCCATGCCGTACTGGAAGTAGGTGACCCGGTCGCCGCACCCCACGCGGGTGCCGTCCGGCAGCACGTCCGCCGCCGCCGCGTGCTTGGAGTCCCACGCCACCGGCGGGTACAGCCGCATCGTCTCGCTCAGCGCGGCGTGGAGCACCCGCATCCTGCGGTAGTCGTCGAGTTCGAAGCCTTCGCCGGCGCTGTTGCTGCTGCCGCCCTTTTGTTGTTGCCTCATGCTTGTGATCTCCTCCAAGACTTCCCGCTCGACGTCGCGGTGGCGCGTGAGCAGCCAGAAGAACCAGGTCAGCGCCGACGAGGTCGTGTCGCGGCCGGCCATGATGAAGCTGATCACCATGTCCCGGATCTCGTCGTCGGCGTAGCCGCATTCGATCATCCGCGACAGCAGGTCGTTCCTCGCGCCGTTGACCAGGAACCGCTCCTTCTTGCGGGTACGGATGAGGTCCATGACAGCCTCGTGGATGACCTTGACCTCCGCGCGTAGCCGCCGCTCCGAGCCGATGTCCAGCGCGCGCTTGATCTTCCACACGGCGGCCACCGGCGCGGCGCCACGCCTGGCGATGATCCCGGCGGCGGCGTCGAAGGCGGTCGCCAGCCTCGGCGCGGGCAATGCCGGATCGAGGCATCCTGGGTCAACGCCCAGCGAGACACGGCAGATGACGTCGAAGGCGAACCGGCGGAGGACATCCTGCATGTCCACGGCGCCGCCGCCCGGCTCCGCGGCCGCCTCCAGAGCCGGCACCAGGCGGTCGAGCGCCTCGGCCTCGAGCACAGCGATCTCCAGGTCCCGGAGCGTTCGCGCCGAGAACTCGTGGCTGACCAGCTTCCGCTGCGCGTACCACATCTCGCCGTCGACGTTGAAGATGCCCTTGCCGAGCAGGTCGCCGAGCACGTCGGTGAAGGGCTTCCCCTTGGGGTAGTTGGCGAAGTTGCCCTTGAGGATGTGCTCGACGTTGACCGGGTTGGCGGTCACCACGGTCCGCCGCGCGCCCAGCCGGTCAACGACGATCGTCTGCGTCGGTGACGCCGACAGCATCTCGGTGTACCAGTCGAGGAGCCGCCGCCGGTTCTCGTAGAAGGCGAGCAGGCAGCCGATCACCGGGTAGCTTCTTGGCCCGTACCCAGGGCTGCTAGGCCTGAATCGAAGAGAGTAGAGCAGGAGCAAGATGCAACATGCCACAAATTGGAAGCACATCATGTAGCTTCCAGGTATCATATTGTTGACCCGATCGATATATTGATTCTAGAGAGAGAGAGGGGAGGTGGGGGTGGAGAGAGGAAGGATGGGTGAGACAACACATGGTGATCGGCGACATATATATACATATATGTGCATATGCGTGGATATATTTGGGTACAGGGAGAAACGGGTGCGAGGTCGGCAGCAGCGCCATTGGAGTCCATGCCTGCTCTCGGTTGGGGGTCGTTTTAAATACGCACGTTTAAGTGGAGGGGAGGGGCCACCAACGCTATTAATTTTCCCTATCATGGCTCATGAGCAGAGCAATTCCAAAATACACTACTCCTGTAGAAAAAAATGGCACATCCTAGTAATTTTTTTGCACATATTTCCTTGGTTGCCGTTTTTCTTATTCGTGAAGAGATTTAAGTTTTGTGGAGTGTTGGACTTTCATACTCCAACACTTATCTTTCTAGTTTTACCAAAATTGTACTTTGACCATGCCGAAGCAATTTTCCTTCTTTCTACGGAGCAAGTGAACCTTGAAGAAAAGTATGCATTTCTTCTACCAAAATAGATAATTGAACAAATTTTATCTATCTATACCCCTACTAAAAGCATGAGTTAAGTTTGAACCAATTTTTATCTTGGTGGTTGACCCCTTTCATGGATTTCCTTGACCACACAATAACCTTTAGAGAGTTTTTCCGTGCATTTCCGAACGAGGCAGGGAACAAATACCACCTCCTCGGTATCTCGCCGCTTCGCCAGAAATACAAAGGGGTGCCACTATGTCAACTTTCTATTCGCATTGGAATTGATCTTCGGTGTTTGGTTTGTATAATCATTATTGGTTCTCCTGTGGTTGAGTTGATCTTCTTCATGTTGGTTTCTCATTCATCTGATTTTTTTCTTGTTTGCTTCCATTCTTCCTGCATTGAATCTTCTTTAGTTGGTTCTTCATTACGTTTGGTTCTTAGCACCGTTTGTTCGCTCTTTGTGTTTGGATTGATCTTCATGTTGTTTCATGTTCGCCTCAACTTCTTCGCTTTTGGTTTCATCTTCTTCATGTCTTCGATCTTCTTCACTTGGTTGATCGCCGTATTTGGATTGATATTCTTCATGTTGTATTCACAATCATTTGATTTTGTTCTGGACATGATTCATCTTCTCTAGCGTCGGATCTGCGTTGCGCTGTGATTACCTGAATTCCATCCTTTTTAGTTTGATCGGCTTTGTTTGGATTTCATCTGGTCTGGTTTCACCGTCTACCTCTTTGGTCCCATCTTTTTTGCGTTTGAATCACATTTAGTTGATCTCATTCATGTTTATTTTGACGATTACATCATGTTATGATCTTCTTACCGATTTGTTTCTTCTACGTATTGGGTTTTCATTGGATTTCATTTTGTTTGGTTTAATCTTCTACTTTTTTGGACCTTGTTCCTCTTCGGTATCCTCTTTTTATCCGCCGGTTCACATTTTAATGATCTCTTTCATGTTTTGTTTGATCTATAACTTGATTCACTTTGTGTTTTGCTTCATCCTTTTATATGTTTGATTTCTTCTAATGAATTTCCTTGCTTCTTTTTAATTTCCACGTATTGGACCAACGTGTCCTCATTGTTTGGTTAACTAATCATTTTTAGGTGGACAACAACCGCAAGCAAAGCCTATCTTTTGTATGTTGTTCATATTTTTTTCAAGATTAGCATGGCAAAAAACAATTATCGATCCAAACTCCATGAATGAATTGATTGCTTTAGTTTATTCAAACAAGAAAAACAATCAAAACTCTAACGGATTGCAAGATAGAAGTCCATGTCGATTCTTGCGAGATGGGCCCTGCGACTGCAAGGCGTGTTGCGTTAGAAATACTACCAATATTT
This sequence comes from Puccinellia tenuiflora, assembly GCA_012064385.1. NCBI lineage: Eukaryota > Viridiplantae > Streptophyta > Magnoliopsida > Poales > Poaceae > Puccinellia > Puccinellia tenuiflora. The sequence goes on from QRDG01000195.1 coordinate 1,617,570, forward strand.
TTGTTATGGTTTAGAAACTATCTTAATGCCATTAGAAAAAAAATAACCATGGTAGAAAAACTTGCATGATGACAACTGAGTGATTTAATCATAACAATCTCCATATAAATGGCGCAAAATAGATTAATGCAAGTGACACACATGCAACCGTGTTGTGGAACACGTACATTCACCTAGGTTCGCATCTATCGTATTGATCGTATGGCACCATATCAGGAACATGATGAGTTGACCTATAGTCATGGGATTGCAGGCTGTTGAAAGTTAGGTGTGTTCGTTGATAAGAATTCATATGAGCATAATCTCGAAGCAAGTTGGTTATTCGCATGCTTAGAATTAAGTAGATAAATAGAACATTGTTTTAAATAAGGTAACATGATGTTGGAAGATTTTCTGGGTGTGTGTAAACCAAGACCACTCCTTCTCTCACTAATTAGTTCAACACATTGCCTTCGTGTTATCCCTAGTGAGGTAGCACGATATAGGTAAACACCAGAACTGTCCCGAACTTTGTTCACTATCCAGCACTTACTAAAAGTTGTATGCCATCTAATACACATATTCTACTACACATGCCCTAGCATACTCTTTTTATCACAACAATTATACAAGAACGGGGTAATAATATGCATCTACAAATACATCTCAAACAAACCGAACCATGCATCATGTAACTTATCTCATAACAAAAGATCCACCAACAGGGGTATAGAAATATGATCACAATCATGTAGAGCAACTCAGTTGGTTCTAAAAAAATGAAAAAACATAGAGAGATGTGATCAATCTACTGCAATAGACCCTTAGTCCGAGGGTGGATGTCATTGGAGAGCTTGGAGATGTGACTGGAGAGGCTCTGACGGTGTTTCGTCCTCTAAACTTTGTCGGGGGCGACCTTTTATTCTTTGTTTCTCTATTTAGTAAAAAGTCACAAGGGGAGATATGTATATTCGGTTTTTGTCAAGATGGAGTCAGCAATGAATGGATAAATGTGATCGTATGAATGATAGGAGATTAACCTCCTCGGCGCATGAGCCTTTAGGGGGACTCTGGGGCCTCTAGGTCAACTCGTTTTCCTCCTGGTCCCATATACATTTGTAATGTATCAATGCATTGTGAAGTTTGTTATTTTATTATTCATGATATTTGGCAACTTTTTATTGTATTCATTGGTATTAAAATATTAATAGTTGCAAAGGTGCTCACATTTTTGTTTTCTACTTCGATGTGTATGAATTACATAATATTGGATGTCGATTCTTTGTATCCGGCTAGTGAATTGATATGTTGGTAGGGCTTGTGACCATGGTCTCATGGACTAACGGTCTCACGCATGCAAGGATGTTTACAGGTTCGGGCCCTGAGATCGTCTCGGGTAACAACCCTAGTATTGTGTGTGCTGATGTATTCAATTGTGTGAAGTGCTCATAGTACAAGGGGTGTGCCAGCTGGCAGGCAACCGGCTATCCTGCTCTTCTGCCTAGAAAAGACAAATAGGGCCTACGGTGTGTAAATATGTGAGTTCTGTGAGAATGATCAATCCTCTCCCATGGGAGAGGCATACTCCGTATATAGGGGTGTGACACTACCTTATACACATGACAGAGTGGCGCTACAGGCCCGTGTACGACCTATGCTAGACCGCTACAACAGACGTCCGGCTAGCCGGTCCGCACGTGGTATGGCACGACGCCACTATGTGGGATGTAAGCGGTGACTTTGTGGCGTCTTGGCGCTGGTGCGAGCGCACCCGAATCAGGCCAGGTGCCTTCGTTCCATCTCTACCAACTTTTGTGAATCTTGTGTTACTTGTTTGTTGATATCTCTTTGAGAAATAATTTATTCCATCGTGAAAAAGGAGGTAAGGAATACAAGTGGTAGCGTTGGTAGATCTCAAAAAGGGGCTATTCACAAGTTTCGTAGAATCGATAGTTCTTCACTGGAATCGGTCTCCCCTGCAATGCCCATAGCAAATGTTGACTTGATTAGCCCGCTTGATCGAGACAAATAATTAGTATGTGATAACATTGTGATTGTCAAAAGATCATGCATCTATTCTATATGTTGAATATTACTATTAATGAAATATAGTGTTTTTATATTTCTATGTGAATAAGTGCCCATTGATGTAATTTTGCACTAGGGCCCGTAATTTTGCAAGTCCTGTCACGAATAGCTTCCAAAGGAATTATGCAAGACAAACATAACATCAACTACAATCTTACCTTAAACATGGCAACGAACTACTCAAGAGTCGACAAAAGACATGAATGTAGCATGTCATCGCAAACTAACATATCATGAATCAAACAAGGGTATCCCAAAGTATAGGTCCAAGATTTCCGTTGACCATATACAAGCAATCAAATAATGAAGGCACAAAGAGTATAGAGTATAGACTAGGTGGGGTTGAATAATACACACTTATGCACGAATACAACCTTCCATGTGATGGGGCGTCGATAGTTAAAATAACAATGTCACTCTCAAGTGAAAACAAATCACAAACCACTCACGTTGACGTTGAGAAACATAAGTTTATCCTCCGGACTCGACAAATGACATATAGTGTGCCCACGGGCCATAGGGGAGGCAGCTGGTAGGCCAGGTGGGCCGTGTCCTGCCCCCGATATTAAAACATTAAAGACCACGTGTTATTCACAGCCCAAGAGACACGGCCCACTGAGTTTAAGACCAGAAGTCCAACACAGCACGTAAAGATCTGAACTGGTCGTACACTTCTTCCTGCTACGCTTGGTTCTTCTCCTGCTTGAGTCAAGTCACGACCAAAGCAATTCAGAATGATTCAATGCGTGGCCCTGCTATGGACGTGGTTAAAGCATTGAAATAATGTTAATGCAGGGTATGGAAACCTTGATCCTAATGAGTTTGTGTATCTGGCTGGTGTCTCGGAGCGCTTCAGAATATGAACAATTCTGTGTGTGCAGACGAAGTGAATCTGCAGGGCATCAGAAATGGAAGCCACCAGATGGTGAAGTGCTGAAGGTTAATATTGATGGTAGCTTCATTCCGGAATTCATTGAGTTCTGGCAGATTGGGGATGGTCGTGAGAGATGCAAATGGCATGGTGCTGGGGTCGGCCGCAGGTCTGATCGATGGAGCAAGGGATGCGCTGCAAACTGAAGCTATTGCGTGTGTGAAGGCACTGAACTTTGCAAGAGATTGGGGTATTCCACAGGTCAAGGTGGAAACAGACTCGCTGACGCTTCCTCAGGCGATTAATGGCGATGAGTCCAGATTGGAGTATGAAGTCCTTTGCTTCTGAAAACTTTAGTATGTTCTGTATTTGTTTCAGTCCCCGTGTTTGTAATAAAGTACTCCCTCCGATCCATAATAAGTGTCGGAGATTTAATACTACTCTAGTACAAAGTTTGTACTAAATCACCGACACTTATTTTGGATCGGAGGGAGTAGCTAGTTCATACGCCCCAAGTCGTATGGCCGGGAGGTGCACCAGCTTTTGTGCAAGGTTTTGTAGCTAGTGACTATGCTGAGCTGTCTGGTTAACGATAGTTGGGTTTGCAGTTCAGAAAAATTATGTCATGACCAAAGCGCCACCACTGAAGGTAATTTTCTAGCGTTTCCCAAACCCTGCTCGCCCGCCTCTATAAGATTTCTGACTCCGCCGCTGGCGGTGGTCACTCCTCTTGTAGAAGTTGTATTGTTGTCCCCACGTAACAGATTAGTAACGGTTGATTTAGGCAATTCTATGTTAATGTTAGCTTTAATCTTGATTCTATGCATCTGCATTTTAGTAATGTTTTCTACGAGATGCCAGGTTGCCGTGCGACACGGCGTACAAGGCTAGATGGTGTCGTTGTGCGAGAAGAAGCGCTCCAAGCGGGAGGCAAAGATCAAGCGGCAACGTTGGGCTGCGAGGGTGCTACGGGACTTGTCGCCGGCGAGGTATTTTTCTCCACCGAAATCCCGGATCACGAGCGCCATTGGCTCGGGATCTCACCGATCGAGAGTGGTTTCCTCTTTGAAGCTACCAGTGATGCCTCTAACTGTGGATGTATGGTCCGATGAGCAGCATTCTGGGGATTGGACGTTGGTCCTTCGGAGGCGGGATGCTCGGCGGCGTGCCACTGTTGGTGTGGCGGTGTCGCGGGCGAGGTCCGTCGGCGTGATCGGATCTCGAAATTTGAATTTCGAGGGATCGACGCCCAGGCAAGTGGGCCTTGTGAGGTCCAACATGCATGGCGGCCCGTTTAAGACACAGACACACAACTCGGGCCGGGAGGGTCTTGACGTCGATCAGGGTTTGTCCCGATCGCTGGTTGACTCTCTTCCTCGCCTCGTCTTCTCCTTTCGTGATAGAAGGCGGCGGCTAGGGTTTACGTGGGAACACTCATCAACTCCGGCTCCATTGGTTTCCATGGCGAATCGAGGCTACGACCGAGGTGGTTTTGACCGTGGAGGAGGTTTTGGTGGAAGGGGAGGGAACAACCACCCTCGGAATGGCGGCAATGGATACGGTAATGGCTTTCCGCCGCCTGCAGGTTTCAACAACTATGAAGTTGGCGGACCTAGTGGGACGGCGGGCCAGGGATCGGGTCGAGGCGGCGGCCGTGGATATGGATGCAATGGAGGACAATTTGGGGGCTGGCAAAATTTTGCTGGCTATGGTAATGATGGTCAGTTCAATGGCAATGGTGGACAGTTTGGGGGCTGGCAAGATGGCAATGGTGATCAATTTGGAAGTTTCAATGCGGGTTCGTACACGGCTAATGGCCGGAACCGTGGAGGGAACTACCGAGGACGATTTGATACTCGTCGCTCATCTGGCCGAACTGAAGTGGGACGAGGAAACCAGGACGGGGGGCGTGTTGGTGGTGGCTCTACCAGCTCGGGTGGCGCAACCTATGTAGTGCGTAATCCAACGGTGCCTACTGGAACCACCCCAACGCCAACACTGGTGGTGCCTGCTGCTACTCCAGCCCAAGTACCGGACATGGCTCAGGTGTCGGCAGCGGCCCGGGCATTGATGCCGGTGGCTCAACAGCTACTTGTTAGCGCAGGAGAGATTGCTACCGAGGTTGATGCTCAAGGTGCTGCGAAGAAAGGGAAAAAGAATGAGAAGGTGAAGTGCTATAGATGTGGTTTCACTGGCCATGTGCTCTCAGATTGTACTATTATCATATGTGATTATTGTGAAAAGGTTGATCATATATCTGATGTTTGCCCACTGTTGAGTGCTCCTAAACCGCAGATTGCTATTTATGGTCATGCACATGACAACCTTATGTTCTTTGAGCTTGTTTGTACGGAAACATATAGGCCTAAAACTGAAAACACCAGGTATGGAGCTGTGACGGTTGTTGGTGGAGAGATGACGCCTCCACAGATCATTAGGCAGCTGCAACGACTTGTTCCTGTGGAGCAGTACCAGTGGGAGGTGCTCCAGGTTGGTCACAATATTTTCAAAGTTCTGTTTCCTTCCAAGGCTGAGCTTGACCGTCTGAAAATTTTCGGGACGTTTAAAGTTCCCAACAGTCCTTGTGAGTTGACTGTTGATTGTTGGATTTCAAGCTTCGAATCAACTGAGAATCTACCGCAGGTTTGGGTTCGGATGAAAGGCATCCCCCCTTTGGAGAGGGGTGACTTTTTGGCATTATGGGGTTTGGGCACTCTGTTTGGCAAACCTATCAAAGTAGATATGCCTTTCACTAGGAAACATGGAGTTTTAAGGATTCTTGTTGGATGTGTTGATCAGACTAAAATTGCTAAGAGTCTACCGGTTCTTATTAAGGGGAAATTTTACAGGCTGAATTTTGAAGTTGAGCCACCAAATCTTGATATTGGGAATGATGTAACCATGATGGACTTTGATGCGGATATTGATGAGGATCCTAAGGGAGGGCCTACTAACGGATCTGCCAATGACCAACCTGGGTCAGGGGTGGAGAAAGTTGGAGATACTCAAGCATCTAATAATAGTGGCACTCAGCTCTCTTCAAATGATAATGGACCGAGTGGGAAACAAACTGCATCTGTAGGCCAGGTGATCTACTCGCCCCTTGTGCAAAAACATATGGAGATGGCTCGGCGAAGTTTGACTCCGCCGGTCAGTAGGGGAAAAGTAATCTACTCTCCTCTATTACAGAAACAAATGGCTTCAGTTGGGCTCTGCAGCAACTCATCTAGGGTGGAGACTAATGATCAAGTTGTTGATCAATCTGTTGAACATTGTAATGGGCACCCGAGTAAGGAGGATTCATCCATCAAGGAGGTAGATCATACTGCCCAGGTTGAGGTGGTGGTGGATTCTGCTCCATCCAAACATGAGGATTTCGAGAAAACGGTGATTTCTGTCGCGGCAGAGAACTTGCCACTTTTATCTGTTGCGGCAGAGATGCCAGTTTCTGAGGGCATTGGCGCGGTAGAGAAAAAGGAGGTTTTCTCGGCCGCGGCAGAGAAGCGGTCGGGGTTTCAGCCTATTCTGGCTGAGACTGATCACACTGTTGCTGATGGTTTAGTGGAGCATGCTGGAGGGGATACTTTTGTTGATGGGCATACCTCTACGGTTGGGCAGGCAAAACCATCAATGGCGGAGGTGATTGCGTTTGGCGGGATCGCAGAACCTTCAAGTGTGGGGCTTCGGTCGAGTGAACGATTGAGCGCCCAACCCAATGCTGATGCAACCGTGATGGAGAGAGCTGTGCTGAGGGCTCAACGCTGGGATTCAGGTACTTCATTTGTCTCTAAACCCTCGCTTTTATCTTTACCTAATGAGGTTATAATTGCTAGAGCGTCTAAACTTGGGGTGTCGTTGGGAACTTCTCCAAGTCAGGTTGCTAGTTCAATTAATTTGCTGAAAGAAAACGAGGAATCCAGAGCTATCACTTTCTTGTCAAATAATTTGCACACTTTAGAGGATAATGACAAACATAGTTTGGTGATGAGGAGAGCTTCAAACCTTTGTGATGATAATGAGAATGAGGTTGAGGATGATGCCGAGGACCATATGGGTTCTTTAATACAACCGACAAAAGTTTCACGTAAGCGTACTTCAAAATATGGCAATGGCCTAAGTGTTAAGAGACGAAGTGCACGCATCGAAACCTTAAGAAAATTGTCTAAATGAAAGGTATGATATGGAATAGTGATGGGTTTGGGGATACTGGAAAGCACTTTGCGGTACAGGAAGCGGTTAAGGAAAATAAACTAGACTTCGTAGCTATAATCGAAACAGGGAGAGATAATTTTGCAGCTCCCTTTCTTAAACACCTGGTTGGCGGGTTGGATTTTGCATGGTATGTGTTACCTCCGCAAGGTCGATCCGGTGGAATTTTGGTGGGCTTTAATGAAACAATATTTTCAGTACAAGATGTTGTATCTGGGGATTTTTGTATCAAGATCCGAATTAGAAACAAAGCTGATGGGTTCCTTTGGTCTTTAGTGATTGTGTATGGGGCGGCTCAGGAAGAGCATAAGCATGCTTTTTTAGCAGAACTGGTCCGTATTTGCGAACATGAGTCACTCCCTATGTTGGTGGGGGTGATTTTAACATTATAAGACGACCAGAAGAAAAAAATAACTCTAACTTCGACGCACGGTGGCCTTTCATTTTTAATGCTATCATTGAGAGTCTAGACCTTAGAGAAATTGATTTATCGGGTAGACAATATACATGGGCTAGTCGAAGGGAGGTTCCAACATTTGAAAAGTTGGACCGTTTTTTGGCTAGTGTTGAGTGGGAACAAAAGTTCCCGCTGGTTACGGTGCATGCTCTCACCCGTTCGGGGTCGGATCACACACCCCTGATAATTGATTCAGGAAACCAAGCGCACTTAGGTAACAAATCCCACTTCTCTTTTGAACTGTCTTGGTTGAAACAGGACGGGTTCTTCGAGATGGTAGCTCGTGAGTGGAGATCTACTTTTGGAGGATCCACTCCAATTGAGGTTTGGCAGGCCAAGATTCGCCATCTGCGTCAGTACCTTAGGGGCTGGGTGAAAAATATAAGTGGCGAATATAAGAAACAAAAAGAAAAGCTTTTATTACTCATTGATGAGTTAGATATTAAAGCTGAAACCATACCTTTGTCCGTTGCAGAAAAAGAGGCAAAAAACAGGCAGATGACTTTATAGCTAGGCTGAGACGTGATGAGGAGGCCAAGTGGGCTCAACGTGCAAAAGTTAAACATGTTCAACAGGGTGGTGATAATACTAGATATTTCCATCTAATTGCCAATGGTAAACATAGAAAAAAGCGCATCTTCCAATTAGAACAGGATGAGGGGACCATAGTGGGAGAGACAAATTTGAAAATCTTCATCTCCGAGTACTATAAAAAATTATTTGGCGCGTCGGCTCCGAATAATTTTACGCTTGACGAATCATATATTGATGATTTGCCCCAAATATCTGCTGAGGAGAATATTATTCTTACATGTCCTTTTAGTGAAAAGGAGATGTGGGAAGCTATTTCTCAAATGGAACATAACAAAGCTCCTGGGCCGGATGGGTTTCCAGCAGAGTTCTACCAGAAATTTTGGACAGTAATAAAATTTGATTTGATGAAGTTGTTTGCTCAATTACAAATTGGGGATCTTCCATTGTTTAAATTAAACTATGGAGTGATTACCTTGCTGCCCAAGAAGGAGGATGCCAGTAGGATTGAACAATATAGACCAATATGTCTACTCAACGTGAGCTTTAAGATTTTCACTAAAGTGGGTACTAATCGTGTTGCCTTGATTGCTCACAAAGTTATCCGACCGACGCAATCTGCATTCATTCCAGGAAGAAATATTCTTGAGGGGGTAGTTGTACTCCATGAGACAATTCATGAGATTAAACAGAAAAATTTAGATGGTGTCTTATTCAAAATTGATTTTGAAAAAGCCTATGATAAGGTCAATTGGACCTTTCTTCAACAGACCCTCCGCATGAAAGGTTTCGATCCGAAATGGTGCGATTGGGTGGCCCATTTTGTTCAAGGGGGGAGTGTGGGAATACGTGTAAATGATGATATTGGTCATTATTTCCAAACTCTCAAAGGTTTAAGACAGGGAGATCCTTTATCTCCTGTTCTTTTTAATATAGTGGCAGACATGTTGGCTATTCTTATTGCAAGGGCAAAGGAGGATGGCCAAGTAGGTGGAGTAATACCTCATCTTGTTGATGGAGGTGTGTCTATCCTGCAATATGCAGATGATACTATTCTGTTCCTTGAACATGATTTAGAGAAAGCGGTCAATATGAAGTTAATCCTGGCTATTTTTGAGCAGCTTTCGGGGCTTAAGATAAATTTTCATAAGAGTGAAATATTTTGCTTTGGTAAAGCTAAAGAGGCCCAAAGTGAATACCGCCGCATCTTTGGTTGTGAGGTGGGTTCCTTACCTTTTAAATACCTAGGCATACTGATTCATTATAGAAAATTGCTTAATAAAGAATGGAAAGAAATTGAAGACTGTTTTGAAAAAAAGCTAAGCTCCTGGGCCGGCAAGTTGCTATCTTATGGAGATAGGCTGGTGTTAATTAATTCGGTCCTTTCAAGTTTGCCTATGTTCCTCCTTTCATTTTTTGAGATATGTATTGGGGTTCGCAAAAGACTAGATTTTTTCCGTCGTCGCTTTTTTTTGGAAAAGCGATCAACTTAAAAGGAAATATCATCTAACAAAGTGGAACGTTATTTGCCAGCCAAAGGATCAAGGTGGTCTAGGCATTGAGCTCTTGGAAATAATAAAAAAATGTTTATTAAGCAAATGGTTCTTCAAGTTATTAAATGAGCAAGGGGTTTGGCAGGAGTTGTTGTCCAATAAATACCTAGGTGGGAAAACATTGGCCCAAGTAAAACCTAAATCTTCAGATTCTCCTTTTTGGAAGGGGGTTCTGAAAATTCAAAAAGACTTCTTCTCTAACGGGTACTTCATTATTGGTAATGGACAAGGTACTCGTTTTTGGGAGGATACATGGCTCGGAGATACTCCATTATCTGTGATATATCAATCGTTGTTTAACATTGTGCGCCATAAAGATGTGCTGGTGGCTGATGTTTTGTCTAATACTCCTCTAAATATTGAATTCCGACGAGCATTGACTGGGCAAAAATGGACAGCATGGATACATCTAGTGGAAAGGCTAATGCCTGTCTCTCTCACTAATGAGGAGGATCTTTTCAAATGGAGATTGACTCCAGCTGGAACTTTTTCGGTGAAATCAATGTATTATTTTTTTTTGAGAAAAGAAATCAATGTATTTGAAATACATGAATGGCCATACACCATTCCTTAGAAAGTATCTTTGGAAGCTTAAGGTGCCACTAAAAATTAAAATCTTCATGTGGTTTGTTAACAGGAAGGTTATTCTTACTAAAGACAATCTTGCAAAACGACATTGGAATGGCTGTAAACGATGTGTTTTTTGCCAAGCCGATGAAACTATAGAACATTTGTTTATAACCTGCCCTCTGGCTAAAAATATTTGGAGACTTATTCACTTCATGTATAGTATCACACCACCCACTACTATTGCCAATATGTTTGGAAATTGGTTAGGAGGTGTTGATAAAAAAACTAAAGCTCGCATTCGCATTGGTGTTTGTGCTTTTATATGGACAATATGGAATTGTCGAAATGATATTGTGTTTAACAAAGCAGGAGCTGTTCATTTTTTGCAGGTCGTCCACAAGGCTACTTATTGGATCACTTTATGGTCCCATCTACTGCCTCTGGAGCAACGTGCTCTTATGGATTCCGGATGCACTCGGTTGATGGCGGTCGTTCGGGCTATCTTCAACAAGGGTGGCTGGCATCATGCTAGAAGACTAGAAAATGGCTAGTCTTGTAGAGTCTTCTGTTTGCCGTTGGTCGATCTTTGTGACCAACGTGGCTTTTTTAATGACTTGTAAACGTATTGAATTTAAAACTATGCAATAAAAGCCGTATGCATCACTTTGATGCAGAGTCTGGGGTGACCCCATTTCGAAAAAAAAAGTCCATCGGGCGATCCATCCAGTTAGCTGCATGTACATGTCGGAGTGCTGTAGATCACAGCACTAGTAGTGGTTTGAGTCGATTGATAGGCCACAATTTTCACATGTTGTCGGTATTTCTTGGAATATTAAAATCATATCATGGTAGACAATTGAGCAACACAAGCGCGAGAAGTCCATGTTAGTAGTTTCTAAGTTGTCGTTGTGTTGTTTTCATGTTGTTGGTAGTTGTATTTGATGAGTTATGAAAATTGAATCTTTGTGGACCTTTTATTTTTATTAAATAGACTTGATTTTATGTCATAAAAAACTAGACTTTATATGTTCATCCCAACTTGTCTCAATTCATGGCTCCACCACTGAGAATAGGTCGTGGTGGTACTGGCGTGAGTGTAGTGGTAGCAGCACGCTTAGTTTCCTGTATATATCATGTATGCCAACTATGCATCGAGTTGTTTTATAGACGAATAACACGTTGGCCTGTATGAAGCAGTCCGGCACCAACTTCCATTGTTTCAGAAGAAAGGAGCTGAGCGATTCAGCACTAACAATTTCCACACCCGTCGTGTGGGGGCTTTGGCGGTGCAGAAATAATATAACCTTTGAATCTCATCAGTGGATAAATAATAAGGAGGTGTGCCGATTAATCAGGATTTCGATCAAGGAATGGAAAGCTCCATTCAAAGATGTGAAAATCGTAGAGATCAATAAATTTGAAACAATGGTGCGGTGCAGGCTACGGCAGCCACTGTCTGCCGTGGGGGTGATTCGGGATGTTACAGCATCATGGTTTGAGATTCAAGCTGACTCCAGGTCTATGAGCCATTTGGCAAGCCGAAGAGGAAGCTGAATTCGGCGAACTGGGTAATGAGCAGCTGTGGTTCGAGCAACAAGCCAGCTGATGATCTGAAGGAATGAGAGTCATGCATCCTGATAAATTGGCTTGGCTGTTGTGAACCTTGTTGCTGCAATGGCTGCCAAAAAAGAGTCGCTCTTCGCTTAAATGTAGTTTTATTTTTCGTTTTCAGACGTAGATCATGGGCTCATGGCGTGCGGGAAAAAACTCTTTAGTTTTTCTGTACTGAACTTATGCATGGTTTCATGTGCTTTAATAGAATGGAAAAAGGGAGCGGTTCCTCCATGTTCACATTAGAGATGTAAAACGGGGTCCAGCCAAAAGCCCACTTTTACTCTTTTTTTATAATCGAAGGCACAAAACTGCCGGGCTATAAATTAATAAAGCCTCATACTGCAAGCCCAGGATCGAGGGCGTCGACCCGCCGACGAACATCAGCACATGAAGGTGCAACAAGCACAACCGCAAGAAGATGGTCGTGAAACCTCCAACCTCACGAAGACACTACCACTCGGACAACACTAACAACCCCCACCTACCATCCTTTACCGCCCTCAACCAGCGTCCATCGTTCCCACGACGATACCTCCAAGGAGGACGCGATGCACATCACGTCGTCGTCTGCCCCATCCAGAGGGATTTTGTGTTTTCACCCGGAAACATGGGCCGGCGTGGGGTGACCGAGATGTCAATGGCGTCTCAAGAGGGAGCGCGGCACCCGGAGGCGTTGTCGCCATTGTGGTCAGGCCAGCCGCCCAAGGATTTCTCCCAATCCTCGTCGCACACCACTATCACCTAGCACCCAAGAGACGCCAACGACCGGATCTGTGGGGGAGAGACAAAGTGGAAGGAGGGGCTGACCTTCAGATATGAGGCGGGAAACACCTGAGCAACCACCATGCCACGACTGTCGCCCATGCGGCTGAGGATGTTAGTGGCCGTCGTATACGTAGTCGATGCCGCCTCTCCATCTCGAGGCCACCTCTGCATCCAAAGAGCCCTTCGCCAGACGCGACTCGGGCTTGCTCGGCGGCCTCGCCGGGTGATACGTCTCCGACGTATCTATAATTTTTGATGTTTCATGCTTGATTATATATCAGTGCCACATGTTTTTATAATGTTTTTATATCATTTTGGCATGATTTATGGAACTAACCTATTAACAAGATGCCCAGTGCCAGTTCCTATTTTCTGCTGTCTTTTTGTTTCAGAAAAGTTGTACAGGAAATATTCTCGGAATCCGCTGAAAATTTACAGGAATTATTTCTAAGCAGAAACAAAGACGGGGCCAGAAGGACGTCCGGAGGGGGAGGCCACAGCCTCCAGACGCCCCCCAAGCGCGGCCCACCCCTTGGCCGCACCTGGGCCCCATCTGGCCAGCTCCTTCACCTCCTCGAGTCGCCCCTTCACCTATAAATTCGTCTTCGACCCGAAAACCCTAAGTACCCGATCATATTTTCCAGAAGACGTCTGAGGCCGCCGCCATCGCCAACCCTAGTTCGGGAGGGTTCTGCAGCTCTTCCTGGCACCCTGCTGGAGAGGGGAATCGACACCGGAGGCATCTACACCACCATGCCTGCCTCCGGAGTGATGCGTGAGTAGTCCACCACGGGACTACGGGTACATAATAGTAGCTAGATGGTTGTCTCTCCTCCTTGTACTCCATTGCTTAGATCTTGTGAGCTGCCTATCATGATCAAGATCATATTATCTGTAACTACTATATGATTATGTTTGCATGGATCCGATGAATTGTGGAAATCATTACTTTTGTTCATCTATGTGTTATGTTTTATCTATGATCTTGCATGCTCTCCGATGCTAGTGGATGCTTTGGCCAAGTAATTGTTAGTGTCTTCAGAGAGGGTATTTATGCTAGATAGTGGGTTAATGCCTCTTTTTGTCTGAGCTCGGGTTGACAGAAACGATCAAGACTAAAGATGTGTTGTTGCCACTAGGGAGAAAATAGCGGTGTTATTTCCTTGTGTTATTTACATTGCTTATGTTATGCACTTTGCTTATTGCAATGATCAGTTGCTCGCAACTTAATACTTCTGGGTGACGTGTTGGATAGCGATCCCGGGGTGGATTACTAGTCATAGACGCAGTTGGATAACGGTCTGTGTATTTTGATGTAATGCCCATATTAGATGAAACAGTGAACTATATTGTTTTATGATAGCATTGTTGTGCGCCCACAATTCTGTCAATTGCCATGCTGTAATTTGTTTACCCATCATGTATATCTTTTGGAGAGACACCGCTAGTGAACTGTGGACCCCGGTCCTATTTTACTACATTGTTTACAACCGTTCTAATAGCTTTTCATCATCATTTGCTCGCTGGTCATATTTCATTCTCATCATATTTTACATCTGCACAATTAATCCTTTGTGTTCGGCAAGCCGGAGAGATTGACAACTTCTCTATTTCGTTGGGGGCAAAGTACTTGTTTGTGATTGTATGCAGGTCCGCGTTAATCTACAAGCGCCAGAGTAGATTGACACCTCGCTAAGCCTTCTCCAAGTCCTACTGGATCTGACAACCTTGGATTTGTAATCAAGGGAAACTTCTGCTTTGCTGCATCATACCTTCCTCTTGGGCTTCCCCAGCGAACGTGTGATCCACGCCATCAAGCTATTTTTCTGGCGCCGTTACCAGGGATTTGAACAAGACTTCTCAAACTACCTCCCAGCAACAGCTCTTTTTCTGGCGCCGTTGCCGGGGACTTGGAAGCTTTAGTTAGGGGAGTTTCACACATCCTTTCACTTTACTTTGTCTCCTGTTTTGTTAGTATATTGTCTTGACTAGTATATTTTTTGTTAGTCTTGTTTTGCCTTTCGTTTGCTCTAAAACTGAAAAACACAAAAAAATAAAAAATTCTAGCACTAGTCTTTTTATCGTTTTTCTTGATATGATGTCTAGTTCTTTACTTGCTATCAATAGACTAGATCTTATTGGCAAGGTGGGTTCACGGAGGATGAACAAAATTATTATATGGAATACCGCTTGTCTGAAAAAGGGAAACACTTATGGGCATAAATAAATAAATTGAATAGTCTTGCTAAAAACTTTTGCTCTACATATGATGAATCCTGGTGCTCTAATGAATCTTTTTTCCGTATGAGGCATAAACACCTACCTTTCCAATGTGATTATAATGATAATGAAATATTGGCTTCTTATGCTAAAGGAAACTATGATTTTGATAATCTTGACCAAATTGAAGAATTTGTTGTTTTTATGGGTGCCTATGAAGTTACTTCTGTGCTTAAAGATATTGATGATGCTTCTTACAAATCTGAAAATTTTGTTATACTTCCACATTGCCTTGAGTATTACAATGATAATCCTTATATTACTGAATTTCTTGAGAGAACTTATCCTCGAAAAGAAGATATTGTTGCCTTGCAGGAACCCATGGAAGAAGAAATTGCTGAAACTGAAAGCTCATTGGATGAAAAGAGAAAGAGAGTGACGAACAAAAGGAGGAAGAATGGAGTAGCTACCCATTCTCACCTTCTAATGATAGTAACTCCTCAACTCTTACACTATTTAATTGCCCTCCATGCTTACCAAAGGAGGATGAATATTATGTTCCTATGGATTCTCTTGAAATATCCCTTTTTGAGGAAATTGATGCTTGCTACACTTACGACTACGATTCCCCTATTAAACATCAGCCAAACTCAAAGAAAACAAAAAGAAACATGTTTAATAATGGGATTGGAAAGGTCATGACTTCTGTTTATTTTGATCATACTATTTTGGAGCTTAATAAAAATTATGTGTTTGAAGATCATGAAAAGCATGTTTTATGTGATAGTTATATTGTTGAGTTTGTTCATGATGCTACTAGAAATTATTTTGAGAGAGGGAAATATGGTTATAAAAAATTTCATGTCACTAAAACACCTCTCTTTATGTTGAAAGTTTTGAAGTTGCTCTTGTTTTATCTTCCTATGATTATCACTATGTTCTTCATTGATTTATTTGATTACAAGATTCCTATGCATAGGAAGTGGGTTAAATGTGTTTGATATTTGCTTCTTCATGCTCTCTTTTGTTTCAACTCTTATTCTTATGAGAGAATCATTAAAATCATTGCGCCTAGCTAAAAGGCGTTAAATAAAAATGCTTATGTTGAATTTTTGGGTGATGTTACTTCTGTAACAACTCCCTTGTATCTTTTTGTTTTGGTTTTTGGTGCCAAGAATAGCCTCTAAAGAGAGGAAGACTAATTGGTGAGTTTGCTGTCCAGAAACAGATTTCTGTTCTTCACTGTTCGAAAATCCAAGCAATCACACAACTTCATATGTGGCTGAAAATTTTTGACAGCAAGCATCAGGGTTTTGTCTACCTTTCTATAGTTTTAAGTTTTCTGATTTGAGGTCCAGAAATGCCCCGAAAAAATTCATCTTGGCAGTCTATTCTGTTTTGAAAGATTCTGCCCTTAGTTTTGCATTGCTTCTTTCACGGGCAAAGTGAAGTTTTTTTCAAAGCTAGAGATTTACTTAGACCTTTGTGATAGTAGCTAATGTTTATAAAAAATAAGTTCATGATATGTGCTTTGTAACTGAAGAAAGATATTGTTTTTGTGGACTAACCCCTCTAATGAAGTTGTTATAAGTTTTGCGTGCAGGAAGTTTTCAAGTATCCAAGTGGAAGGTGATGAAGAAAGATCAAGAAGGGATAAAAGCCTAAGCTTGGGGAGGCTCCCCCATGGACTCTCCTCTGAAATATTCAAGAAGTCACAAGCGTCTAAGCTTGGGGATGCCCAAGGCATCCCCTTCTTCATCGACAATCATCTCTTTCTCTCATGGTACTATATTTTTATTCCTTTACACATTATGTGCTGTTTTGGAGCATCAGTTTGTTTTTACTTTCAGTTTGTTTGTGTTTTGTTCTATGTTGTTTGCAATAAATTGGATCTATGCAAGCTTGTTTGGGAAAGAGACACGCTCCGCTTTTTCGTAACACTCCTGTTCTTCACTTATATGTGTTCAGTATTTAGCTTTTGTTATTTTAGCTTCTAGCTCTTGTTTTCAAGCATCTCTTGTTCAAAGTTGTTAGCTTTTGTAGTTAGGAAGTAATTCTCTTGTGGTTTCACCCTTTTAGTTTTGTTTCAAATAAGTTGATATGTGTTTGGTTGAATGGAAATTATCATGTAGGAAGTGTGAAAAGTGTTGCATAATCTTGTAGATCATTGTCTTGAATCTTTGATACTTGTCAATTGTTTAGAGATATGAAGTAGATTAATGGTTAAACTTATGGATCATCTAGTAACAATAGTTTAGTAAAGAACTGCCGTAAAGCTTTAAAATTGTGGTGCTTGTCCTGCTTGGTAGCTCTCAAAGTCTAGATATTCTTTTTGCAAAGAGTTGGTTTGTCTAACAAGGTAGACGTGGTGAAGTCTAGTGGTTATGCATGATGTATATCTATAGTCATTCATTGAACCAAGTTGATGTTATGTGTTTTCTTGATATCCTGCTAAGCCTAAAAATTCCATACTGAGAGGGGATACTTCTCGTGCATCCAAATCCCTGAGCCAAATATCTTTGCAATTTGTGTCCACCATACCTACCTACATGTGGTATTTCCTTGCCACTCCAAGTAAATTTTTCATGTGCTATCTTTAAAACTTTCCAAATTTTCCTTTTTATGCCTCTGTTTTTAAGCTCATGAGGAAGCAGTAGGAAACTAGATATAACCTGTGACAAGCAAGGTCATTTCCCCCCTTTTGCCCAGTGTTGATGGTTTACGCCCTCACTTGAATTTTCCGAGAGCGGCTTAAGCAAAATATAAATATAACCCACCATTCTCCTCCACACAATGCAAACCTGAGAAATCAGTCAAATATTGGTTAGTGGTGAAACAAAGGAGAACGAGGAGTGACCTCATTCCTCTAAGAACCAGCCGCTCTCAAAGTCTAAAAGCCTTGCTTGAAATGGGGGACTAGCTAGTTTCTTTACTGTGAAGTCGTTGATGAAAGCATGCATATCTCAAAATTGTTTTACTTCTGTCAAAATAATAAAAAATAAAAAATCTATAGCACATAATTAATCCCTGCTTCCCTCTGCGAAGGGCCTTTCTTTTACTTTTATGTTGAGTCAGTTTTGCTCTTCCTTCTTTACCCCACAAGCAATCACTTGATGTCAACTTTGGTTCAAGTTTTACTTCATGTTATCTTTATGTCTAACCGTGAAAACTTTGTATTGACTTTATCTTGAGATAAATATGTTGCAAGTTGAAGCTTTTGCTGAAAACTTAAATCTTCCTTTGTGTTGGCCAAACTCCTTTGTTGAACTAATATTACTTTGTGAGATATCAATCATTGTCAAGTGTTATACTTTTAAATCTCCAAGGTAATCTTTTCTAGTAAATTCTTGCTTAGATGTTACACCTGGTTGATCATTGTTTGTTTCATTCAATGAACCATTATTTTGGATCAATGCATTCAGTTCATATGCTTTACATGATTACATGATCAGAAGTTAAGCTTGGGGATGTTGATACGTCTCCGGCGTATCTATAATTTTTGATGTTCCATGCTTGATTATATATCAGTGCCACATGTTTTTATAATGTTTTTATATAATTTTGGCATGATTTATGGAACTAACCTATTAACAAGATGTCCAGTGCCAGTTCCTGTTTTCTGCTGTCTTTTTATTTCAGAAAAGTTGTACAGGAAATATTCTCGGAATCCGCTGAAAATTTACAGGAATTATTTCCAAGTAGAAACAAAGACGGGGCAAGAAGGACTCCCGGAGGGGGAGACCACAGCCTCCAGACGCCCCCCAGGCGTGGCCAACCCCTTGGCCACACCTGGGCCCCACCTGGACGGCTCCTTTGCCTCCTCGAGTCGCCCCTTCGCCTATAAATTCATCTTCGACCCGAAAACCGTAAGTACCCGATCATATTTTCCAGAAGACGTCCGAGGCCGCCACCATTGCCAACCCTAGTTCAGGAGGGTTCTGCAGCTCTTCCCGGCACCCTACCAGAGAGGGGAATCGACACCGGAGGCATCTACACCACCATGGCTGCCTCCGGAGTGATGCGTGAGTAGTCCACCATGGGACTACGGGTCCATAGTAGTAGCTAGATGGTTATCTCTCCTCCTTGTACTCTGTTGCTTAGATCTTGTGAGCTGCCGATCTTGATCAGATCATATTATCTGTAACTGCTACATGATTGTGTTTGCATGGATCCGATGAATTGTGGAAATCATTATTTTTGTTCATCTATGTGTTATGTTTTATCTATGATCTTGCATGCTCTCCGATGCTAGTGGATGCTTTGGCCAAGTAATTGTTAGTGTCTTCGGAGAGGGTATTTATGCTAGATAGTGGGTTCATGCCTCTTTTTGTCTGAGCTCGGGTTGACAGAAACGATCAAGACTAAAGATGTGTTGTTGCCACTAGAGAGAAAATAGCAGTGTGATTTCCTTATGTTATTTACATTGCTTACATTGTGCACTTTGCTTTTTGCAATGATCTATTGCTTGCAACTTAATACTTCTAGGTGACATGCTGGATAGCGATCCCGGGGTCGATTATTAGTCATAGACGCAGTTAGATAACGGTCTATGTATTTTGACGTAATGCCCATATTAGATGAAACGGTGAACTATATTGTTTTATGATAGCATTGTTGTGCGCCCACAATTCTGTCAATTGTCATGTTGTAATTTGTTTACCCATCATGTATATCTTTTGGAGAGACACCACTAGTGAACTGTGGACCCCGGTCCTATTTTCCTACATTGTTTACAACCGTTCTAAAAGCTTTTCATCATCATTTGCTCGCTGGTCATATTTCACTCTCATCATATTTTACATCTGCACAATTAATCCTTTGTGTTCGGCAAGCCGGAGAGACTGACAACCTCTCTGTTTCGTTGGGGCAAAGTACGTGTTTGTGATTGTGTGCAGGTCCGTGTTAATCTACAAGCGCCAGAGTAGATTGACATCTCGCTAAGCCTTCTCCAAGTCCTACTAGATCTGACAACCTTGGTTTTGTAATCAAGGGAAACTGCTGCTTTGTTGCATCATACCTTCCTCTTGGGGTTCCCCAGCGAACGTGTCATCCACGGCATCACCGGGTAGTGGCATGTAGCGGGGGGGGGGGGGGGGGAGGGAGGTGGTGAGGTAGCAACAGAAACCCTAGGTCGCCCTCGGATCGCCCTAGAGAGGAAGAAGCGAGGGCAAAACATTTTTCCCTTAGTTGTGCCATCCTACATCTAATTTAGTTTAGATGTTTAGTACGAATGGAGTAGTTTATATTTTTAGTTGCAAAAATATATCCTTTGCAATGATGAAGAAGAACCATTTGCAAATATATGTACTGATGAAAAGAATACTAAGTGCCTCATCGCCTCCTCCTTTTATTTTATCGAATTTATTTTTTATTTTTAGTTGCATGAAGAAGAAACGACGGTATGCACGTACCCTTTTTTTAATCGTCTATTTCATTAGGTGAAATATGCATGCAGATGAAACAGATGAAGGAACCACTACTTAATCATCAAATTAAATATTAATCATGATTTAATCATTGAATTATGTATAATCATAAAAACAAGAAAGATTGATCATGATCTAATTATCGAATTAAAAATCCAAAATGAGATATACGAGTCTGATCAAATTGATCGAGATGATATATTAGAGCTTGGAGCATTTAATAGCAAAAAATACCATGTAAAAATAACATTGAATGTAGGAGGCCGACCAACCCTCTACACACGCAATGTTACAAGAGCCATATTCGGGTTTATGAACTGGTAGTAGCCTAGTACACACTGCAAACTAGCGAGGTGAAACTAAACATCACACACCACGCACAGGACTTAGTGGAAGGAGATCACTGTCGGGTCCTACCTTTTTTGTTTGAAGCAAAAAACAGTAGGGAAAATCCCTACTGCCTCAATTTCATTTTCTCATTTATCAAAATATTTACAAGGTGTTACAGAGGAGTGTTCATAAAGCATCTACCCACTGAGACATACCCTCCTTGAGTGACGGTTTGTCCCACCTTTTTTCTATGGTCCCACTCGTGCGTTTAATAATTTACAAGGCTCGAATGAGCGAAATTGAACAAAAAAGAGAAAAAGTATGGAAGTGGGATAAACTGAGAAAACTGAATTAAGCGAAATAGGCCACCAAAATAAATAAAAGGTCCAAAACATTCCAAACAAAGATCCCTGATGGTAGGCACGGGCTGATGCATGTCTGCCTGCCTAGGTCCGCGTCTCCCCACTCCCAGTAAACAATCATACTCACAAATCCTTCTATAAAAATAAGCCATGAATATATTCCTCTTTAATTAAAAGACCCCCGCTTGTCTTTGATCTCTCAAAGAAGAGGCATTCCATGGTTCCCAAAGCCATGGATCATCACTTTTAGGTCATGCAAATCAACACCCAAGGGGGGCTCACCGTCGAGCATATATCTCAATTTGTCAAGCTTTGGAAGATGGTTGAGGAGGTCCGCTTCCATGATGATCTCCCGGATAAGATTGTTTGGAAGCTCACCTCCAATGGATGCTATTCCTCGTCGTCCGCCTACAAGATGCAATTTTTAGACCTCACTATCTCAGAGATATGCCTTCTTTGGTGTGGAAGCCATGGGCGCTCCCAAAATGTAAAATATTCACTTGGTTGATTCTCCAAAAACCGAGTTTGAACGACGGATAGACTTGATTGGAGGGGGTAGGAAAATTGTGGGCTTTGTAAGCTTTTTAACCAAGTGCAAGAGTGATACGTGTCAAACGTATCTATAATTTTTTATTGTTCCATGCTACTTACAGGGCCGGCCCTGAGATTTTTGGGGCCATGTTCGAATCTAAAATTTGGGGCCTTTAATATAGATATCAACGGTGAAAATTTATATTGTCTTATCCCTCTCCCTAAGATATTAGACGATGCCCAAAAAATCTAGCTGAATTTATAGGATGTTGGGCTTAGGGCAAAACTCATCCTAGGATATCAGATGAGAGAAAAATACTCACCAGCTACCGCTTGCCGCTTGGGCCTTGGGGATCGCCGATCGGGAGAGCGGCAGAGCGTTGAGCTCTTGAGACTTGCTGGCAGCCGCTTGGGAATCGCATCGCCGTCGTTGCCGATCGCGGTCGCCGCCTGGGCAGGATTTGGACGGAAGACCGAAAGACACCAAATCACGATGGCTTTGCCGCTTTGTTTCCTGTGTCGTTGTGTGTGCGTTGCGTGCGACCTTACTTCTCTGACAGGCCTGCTCTCTAACTCATTAGGTAAACAGATTTTTTATTGGACTTACAATCTATAGACATACGTATCTAAGTGGGGCCCTAGATTTTGGGGGCCCGGTTCGGCCGCCCACCCTGCCACCCCTCAGGACCGGCCCTGGCTACTTATATGCCATTGTGACATGTTTTTACTATCTTTATTACATCATTTTTAGGCTTTTTGTCGTACTAACCTGTTGACAAGATGCCCAGTGCCAGTTCCCTGTTTTTGTTGTTTTCCATTTAAGAAAAGTTACTTCTGGAAATATTCTCGAAATTGGACAATAATTTACGATGATTTTTATGCGAAAAAAGGAAGCCGAAGACCAAAGGGCGACCTAGGAGGCCACCCAGGGGCCAGGGGGCGGCAGCTGGCCATGGCCCCACCTACAACCGCGAATGGGACCCGCCCCTGCCCCTCGGGCGCCGCCTCGGCCCCCTTCGACGCCTATAAAAACCCTTTAACCCTAAAATCATGAGTGCGATGCTTATTTTCTAGAAACATGGCCCGCTGCCGCCGCCTCCTCGAAACCCAATTTGGGGAGATTCTGAAGCTGCTCCCGGCACGCTGCCGGAGGGGAGATTGATCCCGGAGGGCTCTACATCGCCATGCCTTCCACCGGGACGAAGTGTGAGTAGTTCCACCTTGGACTACGGGTCCATGGCAGTAGCTAGATGGTTGTCTCTCTCCCTTGTGCTTCATGTTTATGATCTTGTGAGCTGCCCTATATGATCAAGATCGACTGTTTGTAATACTATATGATGTGTTTGATGGGATCCGATGGATTATGAAGTTATGATCAGATTGTGCATGGTTCTTAGTTATTAATTTAGGTTCTTGCATGCTCTCCGATGTGTGTAGCTGCTTTGACCAAGTGATTGCTTATGTCTCTAAGAGAGAGTATTTATGCTAGATAGTTGATTCATGCCCCCCTCTTGTGCCTGGGCACGAGTGACGGAAACTTCTAAGTACGAGGGTGTGCTATTGCGACTAAGGGTAAAACAGCGGCGTTTATGTCTACGTGAATATAAATGTTGCTTACTTCATACGCTTTATTTAATGCAATTGTCTGACGCTTGCGACTTAATACCGATGGGTGACAGGCTGGATAGCGATCCCTAGGTGGACTTTTTAGACAAAGATGCAGTCGTATGGCGGTCTTTGTTTCTTGTTGTCATGCCTACATGAATATTACCGTGTACACTTTGATATAGCTAGATTAAGTTTGTGTCATAATTCTGTCAATTGCCCAACTGTAATTTGTTTACCCTTCATATTAGTGTATTTATTGGAGAGACACCACTAGTGAAACCATGCCCCCCCGGTCCATCTTTTTACATTGTTTACAACCTCATTCACTTGCTTTCCATAATCACTTGCTCGCTGGTCCGTTTTCATAAATCCTTTCACTGCACTATACGTTTAACCGCTTTGTTTTCAGCAGACCGGGAAGGTTGACAACCTTTCTACTATTGGGGGCAAAGTAATTGTTTGAGTGTGTGCAGGTCCGTGTTCGTTGATGATTCCATGCCAGAGATCATTGACGGGCACCTCGTTGTTGATTTCAAAGTCCTACTGGTTCGATTAAACCTTGGTTCTTCACTGAGGGAAAAGCTGCCGCTTGCTACATCCACGCCTTCGCTTGGGGCACCACCCAACTATATAATTACCAACAAGCAGCCTCTTTTCTGGCGCCGTTGCCGGGGACTTTGGAGCTGCATCAAGGGAGGTCTCGCGCTCTCAATCACTTTACTTTGTTTTTTTCTTGCTTAGCTTACTTCTTGTTTTGCTTATTTACTTTTAAAAAAATTTAAAACCCAAAAAAATTAGTGTAGTCTTTTATCCTGTTCTGTTAGTATGCTTAGTTCTTTGCTTGTTCTTAATGGCTATTTCTTTGAAATTAGATCTTGTTGTGGTTTCACAGAAGATCAACAAAAATATTATAAGGAATATTGCTTGTCTGAAAAAGGGAAACAACTTTGGGATTTTCTGAAAAAAGTGAACTTGTATGCTGAAAATATATGTTTCCTCTATGATATAAAATGTTTTTGTGGGAGGCACACTCCACACCTCCCTTTCCAATTTCAGGACAATGAAAATGAAATCTTAGCTTCTTATGCTACGGAAAACTTTAACTTCTTTGATGTTGAACAAATTGAAGAGTTTGTTGCTTTTAAGGGTGCCTATGAAATTGCTTCTTTGCTTGAGAAAATTGATAATGCTCATTATAAAGTTGAGAACTTTACCATACTTAAATATTGCTTTGAGAATTTCAATGATAATTATTGCATTACTGAATATATTAATAAATTCACCCCTCCAAAAGGAGAGACCGATGCTTTGTAGGAACCTATGGAGGAGATCTCATTAGATGAAAAAGAGGAGGAGAGTGAAGAACAAAAGGAGGACCTACCTTCTAATGAAAGTAAGTCTTTAACTCTTACATTGTATGATATGCAACACCATCCATGGCTCAAGAAATTCAAAAATAAAAAACTGCCAAATGCTTTTCCTACTGTTATTTGTGATGAATTTAATGATACTCCTTTATCTATGCCTGGTATTGATATTCATGGTAATGAAAAGCATATTTTATGTGATAGCTACATCGTTGAATTTGTTCATGATGGTACTGAAAATTATTATGAGAAAGGAAAATATGGTTGTTGGAGTTCTTATGTTAATAAAAACCTCTCTTTTTGTTGCAAGTGTTGAAGTTGCACTTGCTTTGCCTTCCTATGCTAGTAGCTTTATGCTCCAATGAATTATTTTCCTACGAGATGCCTATGCATAGGAAGTGGTTTAGGCTTAAATATGTTTGGTATTTGTTTCTTGATGCTCTCTTTTGTCAACTCTTATTCTTATTAGAGCATCATTGAAATCATTACGCCTAGCTAAAAGGCGTTAAAGAAAAGTGCTTTTGGGAGGCAACCCATTATCTTTTTCCTTTCATTTTTCTTTAGTCATGGAGTTGTTGATTCTTTAGAAACTTCATTGTATCCTTGTTTTTAGTTTTTGTGTACCAAGGGTTAGCCTCTAATGCTTAGAAAGTGCAAAGTTTTGTTTTGCTGTCCAGAAATAGATTCGGAGCTCCTGTTGTAGAAAATATCGAAAAATACCAGAATCTTATCTTTTTCTGGAAATTTTTGACAGCAAGCCTTATACTTTTATATATCTTTCATTAGTTTTGAGTTTTTTTATTTGAGCGCTGTAAGTGCCACTGACAAATAGATCTTTACAGACTGTCAATTTTTGACAGATTCTGCCTTAATTTGTGTTTGCCTCTTTTATTAACGTCATTAGTGGTACTTTTTGGAAGGAGTTCAAGCGTTGAGGCTTAGTAAACAGTAGCTAATTATAAATCAAGTTTATGCAATTGGTCAAAGTGGAACCCAAGTGAGTTTTATTTTATTGGAACTAACCCTCTAATCAGTTTATGAAAAGTTTTGTGCGAAGGGAGTTTTTTAGGTTCCATGAGGGAAGATGACGAAAGAAGTTGAAGGATGGACAAAAGCACAAGCTTGGGGATGCCATACTGAACATTCAAGAAGACTCAAGTATCTAAGCTTGGGCATCCCCTCTTCTTCATCGATAACCATCAGGTCGTCTCCGTTGAAACTATGTTTTTATCACTTCACATATTATGTGCTATTCTTGGAGCGTTATTTTATTTTACTTTCAGTTTTTTTCAGTTTTTTTTAGTTTGTTTGCTGGTCATGTACTTGATACGTCTCCGATGTATCTATAATTTTTTATGTTCCATGCTTGATTATATATCAGTGCCACATGTTTTTATAACGTTTTTATATAATTTTGGCATGATTTATGGAACTAACCTATATTAACAAGATGCCCAGTGCCAGTTCCTATTTTCTACTGTCTTTTTGTTTCAGAAAAGTTGATCTGGGAAGTTTCTCGGAACGCGCTGAAAATT
The DNA here is from genome assembly GCA_012064385.1 of Puccinellia tenuiflora. Classification (NCBI taxonomy): domain Eukaryota; kingdom Viridiplantae; phylum Streptophyta; class Magnoliopsida; order Poales; family Poaceae; genus Puccinellia; species Puccinellia tenuiflora. The sequence continues at coordinate 1,643,586 of QRDG01000195.1, forward strand.
TACGGGATTTATTTCCAAGCTGAAACAAAGATGGAGCTAGAAGGACGCCGGAGGGGGAGGCCACAGCCTCCAGACTCCCTCCAGGCGCGGCCCCACCCTAGGTCGTTCCTGGGCCCCACCTGGGCATCTCCTTCGCCTCCTCGAGTCGCATCTTCGCCTATAAATTAGTCTTCGTCCCGAAAACCCTAAGTACCTGATCATATTTCCCAGAAGATGTCCGAGGCCGCCGCCATCGCCAACCCTAGTTCGGGAGGGTTCCGCAGCTCTTCCCGGCACCCTGTCGGAGAGGGGAATCGACACCGGAGGCATCTACATCACCATGCCTACCTCCGGAGTGATGCGTGAGTAGTCCACCACGGGACTACGGGTCCATAGCAGTAGCTAGATGGTTGTCTCTCCTCCTTATACTCCATTGCTTAGATCTTGTGAGTTGCCTATCATGATCAAGATCATATTATCTGTAACTGCTACATGATTGTGTTTGCATGGATCCAATGAATTGTGGAAGTCATTACTTTTGTTCATCTATGTGTTGTGTTTTATCTATGATCTTGCATGCACTTCGATGCTAGTGGATACTTTGGCCAAGTAATTATTAGTGTTGTATGAGGGAGTATTTATGCTAGATAGTGGGTTCATGCCTCTCTTTGTCTGAGCTCGGGTTGACAGAAACGATTAAGACTAGAGATGTGTTGTTGCCACTAGGGAGAAAACAACAGTGTGATTTTCTTGTGTTATTTACATTGCTTACATTATGCACTTTGCTTATTGCAATGATCTGTTTCTTGCAACTTAATACTTTTGGGTGACATGCTGGATAGCGATCCCGGAGTGGATTATTAGTCATAGATGAAGTTGGATAACGGTCTATGTATTTTGACGTAATGCCCATATTAGATGAAACGGTGAACTATATTGTTTTATGATAGCATTGTTGTGCGCCCACAATTCTGTCAATTGCCATGCTGTAATTTGTTTACCCATCATGTATATCTTTTGGAGAGACACTGCTAGTGATCTGTGGACCCCGGTCCTATTTTCCTACATTGTTTACAACCGTTTTAATAGCTTTTCATCATCATTTGCTCGCTGGTCATATTTCACTCTCATCATATTTTGCATCCACACATTTAATTCCTTGTGTTCAGCAAGCCGGAGAGATTGACAACCTCTGATTTTCGTTGGGGCAAAGTAGTTTGTTTGTGATTGTGTGCAGGTCCACATCAATTATCGTAAACGGCGCCGTTGACACCTTGCTAAGCCTTCTCCAAGTCCTACTGGATTAATAACCTTGGTTTTGTAAATCAAGGGAAACTGCTGCTCTACTGCATCATACCTTCCTCTTGGGGTTCCGCAGCGAACGTGTGATCACGTCATAAGCAAGCTTTTTCTGGCGCCGTTGCCGGGGACTTGGAAGCTTCAGCTAGGGGAGTTTCGCACATCCTTTCACTTTACTTTGTTATTGTCTTGCTTAGTATATTTTTTGTTAGTCTTGTTTTGCCTTTCGTTTGCTCTAAAACTGAAAAACACAAAAAAAAAAAATTCCAGCACCTTGTTTAATTCGGTTTTACCTTGTTATCATGACTAGTCTGTCGGATATGACATCTTTGGGAGAGATTCTTACCTTTGAACAAAAGGTTGGAGAGAGTTTTAAAAATGGTTGTGAAAGAATTTCAGAACCTTACAAGAAAATGCAGCCCAGAATTGAATTGGGAGTTCTCCTAAATTTTTTCTACTTTGGTCTTACATCTGTGTATCAACACGCTTTAGATGTTATGGTAGGAGAAACCTTCTCTGAATATGATGCAATTAAGGCTTTTAGAATTGTAAACGGGCTAGCCATTTTCCCTATGATGGATAAAACTGATAAGGTTATTGAAAAATTAGATAAGATGGAGAAAATTCTAAATGATCTTCCCATAAATGAAAAAGAGAGCGCTTCAGAAGTTAAGCAACCCCTTGCTATAATGAAAAATGACTGGGAACCTTTTATTAAAATTGAAATTGATCAACAAAACTCTCCAGCTTATTGTGATCTAGGTTCCACTGCTTCAATCATGCCAAAAATGGTGTATGATTCTCTTACTTATAAGAATATGATAGATTCCCATTTTATCATTCTCATGCTAATGGAATTATTTCTAAGATTTTGGGGAGAGCTAATGGAATCCCTGTTGTTTTCCGAAATAAAATGTTCCCCATTGACTTTATTATCTTGGAAAAAATCCAAGGGAATATAGTTTTAGGGAGGTCTTTCCTTAAGGTTGTTGAGTGCTTTATTAATGTTAAGTATGGATTTATGAAGCTTAACTCTTCCATTAATCGAAAGATGTTTTTCCCTTGTAACGTGAAAGATGAGCTTATTGAAGGAGGTAATGATTTTGATATTGAGGCAAATGATAAACTTGCACTACTAGGGAAATGGTCATTAGTGGCGCACCTTTTAGGACTTTCTGTGGCGCATCCGCGAAACAGAAGGATGCGCCACAGAAGTCTCGCCACTAAAATATATTTCTGTGGCGCACCTTTCTGGGTGCGCCACAGAAATATTTCTGTGGCGCATGTTTCTCCCGTGCGCCACAGAAATGCATGTGCCACAGAAACCACGAACGGTGCGCCACAGAATATATTATACGTATTTTCATTTTTCTGCTGCCGTACAAATACTGGTATATTATAGAAAATACAGATATATCATTACAGGAAAAAAACTGGTATATTATAGAAAATACAGATATATCACATTACAGGAAATTCATATTCCAATATTATATAGAGAGAAATATTTGATAAACCAATACAAATACATAATTTCCAATCATAGTTCATCGATCATATTATTACACAAAGTTGATCACAATCATAGTTCATCGATCATATTATTACATATCCAGTAGCTAATACATGAAGCTTAGCTAATTTCAACATGAACCTTCTGATTCATCGACCTGTACTGAGTCGACAGCGGCGCTACGCATCCAAAGAGAAGGAACCCTCACAGGGTCATAGCTCACGTGAGCAGAAACCCTCTGAAGAAACGACCACCTACCATCATACTGCCTAACCAGCAGATACATGTATCGACGGACGTGCTCGTCCTCCTCCCTAATACGGCGACGTACCTCCTCCTCGGGGGCCGGCTTCCTCTGCACCGAGCGTGGCCCACGCGACTGCCACCACAGAAGATCAGGGTCGACGACGTCACCCGGATTCCTCACCAAGCTGCGCGTCCCGGAAGGTAGCACCTCCCAGTGCCAGCCCGGTGGAGCCCAGTCCTGCACATCGCCCCTCTGGTCCAACATGGACATCGTCACCGAGAACACCTAAGTAAAAAATGCTTAAGTCAAAATTTTATTACAAAAGTAATATTAAAATTTACGAAATGCGAGAAGTTAACAATGGAAAGCCTCATATATCATTGCCGTGCAAAACAAGGCAAAAAGAGTGTGTACAAGACCATGTATTAATATAAACACTCCAATTGTATATACTACAAGGCATTGTAGACACTCTCCTTGCCTTTACCGTGGCATAGTTTAAATCATCGGCTTTGTCAATTCATAGAGAAGAAACAAAATAAAAATGATTTAAATTTGCGCCTCATACTTAGGTCGGACACACAAGAAGACCTGCAGGATCCTCGGCAATTCATCATTGTGTCACCCAAATCCAGTGGCTGGATTCAACCTACCTGAGGGCTTGTGTTTCCAACAGCATCGTTGTTTTGTCTTTATTCACCGACCTACAGGAGGTGGATCCAATGGCTGGCCGGTGAACAAAGACAACACAATAATGCCAGGGAACATGCCAGCAGGTAGGCTAAATCCAGCCATTGGGTTCGGTGACAAAGGTAGACGCTCGTTGTGTGCCGTTCGCTGCAGGGAGGCTAAAATGCCTAGTGTCACAACATTTTAATCATCGGCTTAGAAGAAAAAAACAAAACAAAATAAAAATGACTTAGATTTTGCGCCTCATACTTAGGTCGGACACTCAAGTAGACCTGCAGGATCTTGTGAGCCAAGTATGATGCACAAGACTTGGTACTTGTGCATATCACAAGGCTCACAAGACCTGCAGGCCTACAACTTAGTGCCACAACATTTTAATCATCGGCTTTCGAAGAAACAGACAAAACAAAATAAAAATGACTTAGATTTTGCGCCTCATACTTAGGTCGGACACACAATTATTAGTAGCCCTGAAGGATCGGCCGAGCCAAGTAGGATGCACAAGACTTGTACTTGTGCATATCACAAGGCTCGGCAGACCTTCAGGGTTACCACATAGTGCCACAACATTTTTAATCATCGGCATTCGGAAAGAGAAAGAAAAAACAAAATGATTTCGGATTTGTGCCTCATACATATTTAAATTGGACACACATTTCAGAGACGGAGCAAGCGAACCAAGTAGGATGCACAAAATATTTATTTGTGTATATCACAAGGTTCACTAGCTCCTCATATTTAGATTTGTGCCTCATATTTAGATTGAACACACATTGATCAGGTACGGGGCAAGCGGACCAAGTAAAAGTATGTACAAGATGTTTATTTGTGCATATCACAAGGTCCGCAAGCACCTACCTGATTAACATAGTGTGCCACAACATTTTAATCATCGGCTTTAGAAAAAAAGACAAAACAAAAATAAAGCATGCATAACACAATAAAGATAACACCACTGTGAAATATGAACACAATAAAGATACCCCATATGTCCCTTTTTTAGCAAATTCATGCCAAAATTTACGAAAAATTTCGGCATGACCTTTGCTAAAAAAAGGATATATGGAGAGTACCCGAATTTGCCGGAACGGAAGTTAATCGACATTCCGGCAATCTCAAGGGCCTCTCGGGGTACCTGCAATCATTTCATAAAAAATTTACATCTTCGGCCGGCATCTCCACGACACGATGGTCGGAGCACAAACAACCATGACATTGAGGGAGAGAACCTTAATAGAAGGAATTTTTGTAGGCATGTTTAAACAGTGACCATATTTAACTTAGCAAAAAACTTAAAAAATTTGGTTTCCAAAATTTTCCTAACACCACTAGCACCAACTAGAAGCATTACCAACTACTTGCAGCAAGCAATCAATAACAAATCATAGAAATTCTGTAAGAAAACTGGGTTTGGCATTTGACCAAACACCTTGTGTGCAGGTGTGGAGGGGAGGGAGAAGGGAGGAAAGGAGCAGTACCTCGGGGAGGGGATGGTGGAGAGGAGGGAGAGGGGATGGTGGAGGGGCACGGGCGCGTGGTGGGCGGCGCCAGTGCGGGTGGCGGTGCAGGTCGTCCTCGAGCACGGGCGCGTGCCGTCGGGCGCTCCTCGAGCACGGGCGCGTGCCGACGGCGCCGATGCGGGTGGCGGTGTGACGGGGCGGTGGTGGCTTGGGCGGCGTGCCAGGTGGCTAGGGAGGCCGTCGAGTGCAGGTGGTGGGCTGCCGGCGGCGAGGGGTGGTGCTGGGGATCGAGGTCGTCGAAATAGAGAATTTGGGGAAGAAAGAGAGGGCAGCGCGGGGGCAGGCCGGTTATAAGTCCATGTCTTGAATATCTGTGGCGCATGTATCTGGATGCACCACAGAAAGGCATATATCTGTGGCGCATCCACAAACATGCGCCACAGATATTCTAGTTTCTGTGGCGCATCAGCATCCACGCGCCACAGATATTGGTGGTGGGCCTCGAGTTCAACCGTGGGTGGTGGGGCCCATCGTGTTTCTGTGGCGCATGGCACAACGTGCGCCACAGAAATGCCATATTCAGTGGCGCACGGCGCAGTAATGCGCCACAGATATTAGTGGCGCACCACCTGATGTGCGCCACTGATAAATTTCTGTGGCGCACGGCAAATCGGTGCGCCACAGAATGATGATCCACCTATAGCTAGTTTCCTAGTAGTGTTGAATTTGCCCTTTTTGCCTAGCTAAAAGGCGTTAAAGAAAAGCGCTTATGGGAGGCAACCCATTTTATTTTACCTTCTGTTTCTTTTTGGTTTCTTTGAGTTTTGGGTGATGTTACTTCTGTAACAACTCCCTTGTATCTTTTTGTTTTGGTTTTTGGTGCCAAGAATAGCCTCTAAAGAGAGGATTACTAATTGGTGAGTTTGCTATCCAGAACCAGATTTCTGTTCGAAAATCCAAAAAATCACAGAACGTCATCTGTGGCTGCAAATGTTTGACAGCAAGCATCAGGGTTTTATCTACCTTTCTCTAGTTTTAAGTTTTCTGATTTGAGGTCCAGAAGTGCCCCAAAAAAATTCATCTTTACAGTCTGTTCTGTTTTTGACAGATTCTATCCTTAGTTTTGCATTGCTTCTTTCACGGGTAGAGTGAAGTTCTTTTCAAAGCTGGAGCTTTACTTAGACCCTTGTGACAATATCTAATGTTGTAAAAAAATAAGTTCATGATATGTGCTTTGGAACTGAAGGAAGATATTGTTTTTGTGGACTAACCCCTCTAATGAAGTTGCTATAAGTTTTGCGTGAACAAAGTCTTTAAGTATCCAAGTGCGAGGTGACAAAGTAAGATCAAGAAGGGATAAAAGCCTAAGCTTGGGGAGGCTCCCCATGGACCCTCCTCTGAAATATTCAATAAGTCACAAGTGTCTAAGCTTGGGGATGCCCAAGGCATCCCCTTCTTCATCAACAATCATCGGTTTCTCTCATGGTACTATATTTTTATTCCTTTACACATTATGTGTTGTTCTTGGAGCGTCAGTTTGTTTTTACTTTCAGTTTGTTTGTGTCTTGTTCTCTGGTCTTTGCAATAATTTGGATCCATGCATGCTTGTTTGGGAGAGAGACACGCTCCGCTTTTTCATTATACACTCATGTTCTTCACTTATATGTGTTGAGTGTTTAGCCTTTGTTATTTTGCTTCCAGTTCTTGTTTTCAAGCATCTCTTGTTCAGAGTTGTTAGCTTTTGTAGTTAGGAAGTATTGCTCTTGTTGTTTCACCCTTTTAGTTTTGTTTCAAATAAGTTGATTGGTGTTTGGTTGAGTGGAAATTATCATGTAGGAAGTGTGAAAAGTGCTGCTTAATCTTGTAGATCATTGTCTTGAATCTTTGATACTTGTCAATTGTTTAGAGATATGAAGTAGATTAATGCTTAAACTTGTGGATCATCTAGTAAGAATAGATTAGTAAAGAACTGTCGTAAAGCTTTAAAATTGTGGTGCTTGTCCTGCTTGGTAGCTCTCAAAGTCTAGATATTCTTTTTGCAAAGAGTTGGTTTGGCTAACAAGGTAAACGGTGTGAAGTCTAGTGGTTGATGTATATCTGTATTCATTCATTGAACCAAGTTGATGTTATGTGTTTGCTTGATATCCTGCTAAGCCCAAAAATTCCGTACTGAGAGGGAATAATTCTCATGCATCCAACTCCCTGAGACAAATATCTTTGCCGTTTGTGTCCACAATACCTACCTACATGTGGTATTTCCCGACCACTCCAAGTAAAATTTTCATGTGCTATCTTTAAAACTTTCAAAATTCTCTTTTTTGTGCCTCTGTTTTTAAGCTCATGAGGAAGCAGTAGGAAGCTAGATATAACCTGTGACAAGCAAGGTCATTTCCCCCCTTTCACCCGGTGTTGATGGTTCACGTCCTCACTTGAATTTGACCCGAGAGCGGCTTAAGCAAAATATAAATATAACTCACCATTCTTCTCCGCAGAATGAAAACCTGAGAAATCAGTCAAAACATTGGTTAGTGGTGAAACAAAGGAGAAAGAGGAGTGACCTCATTCCTCTAAAACCAGCTGCTCTCAAAAGTCTAAAATCCTTCCTTGAAATGAGGGACTAGCTAGTTTCTTTACTGTGAAGTCGTTGACGAAAGCATGCATATCTCAAAACTGTTTTACTTCGGTCAAAAAAAAAACTCTAGCACATGACTAATCCCTGCTTCCCTCTGCGAAGGGCCTTTCTTTTACTTTTATGTTGAGTAACTCTTCCTCTTCCTTCTTAACTCCTCAAGCAATCACTTGGTGTCAACTTTGGTTCATGTTTTACTTCATGTTATCTTTGTGTCTAACTGTGAAAACTTTGTATTGACTTTATCTTGAGATAAACAAGTTGCAAGTTGAAGCTTTTTGCTGAAAACTTAAATCTTCCTTTGTGTTGGCCAAACTCCTTTGTTGAACTAATATTACTTTGTGAGATATCAATCATTGTCAAGTGTTATACTTTTAAATCTCCAAGGTACTCTTTTCTAGTAAATTCTTGCTTAGATGTTACACCTGGTTGATCATTGTTTGTTTCATTCAATGAACCATTGTTTTGGATCAATGCATTCAGTTCATATGCTTTACATGATTACATGATCAAGATTGTGTTGGTAGCATGTCACTTCAAAAATTATTTTGTTATCACTTACCTACTCGAGGATGAGCAGGAGTTAAGCTTGGGGATGCTGATACGTCTCCAACGTATCTATAATTTTTGATGTTCCATGCTTGATTATATATCAGTGTCACATGTTTTTATAATGTTTTATATCATTTTGGCATGATTTATGGAACTAACCTATTAACAAGATGCCCAGTGCCATTTCCTGTTTTCTACTGTCTTTTTGTTTCAGAAAAGTTGTTCTGGGAAGTTTCTCGGAATGCGCTGATAATTTATGGGATTTATTTCCAAGCTAAAACAAAGACGGAGCCAGAAGGACACCCGGAGGGGGAGGCCACAGCCTCCAGACGCCCTCCAGGCGTGGCCCCACCCTAGTTCGCGCCTAGGCAGCTCCTTCGCCTCCTCGAGTAGCCTCTTCGCCTATAAATTAGTCTTCGTCCTGAAAACCCTAAGTATCCGATCATATTTCCTAGAAGACGGCCGAGGACACCGCCGTCACCAACCCTAGTTTGGTAGGGTTCTGCAGCTCTTCCCGGCACCCTGTCGGAGAGGGGAATCGACACCGGAGGCATCTACAGCACCATGCCTGCCTTCGGAGTGATGCGTGAGTAGTCCACCACGGGACTACGGGTCCATAGCACTAGCTAGATGGTTGTCTCTCCTCCTTGTACTCCATTGCTTAGATCTTGTGAGTTGTCTATCATGATCAAGATCATATTATCTGTAACTGCTACATGATTGTGTTTGCATGGATCCGATGAATTGTGGAAGTCATTACTTTTGTTCATCTATGTGTTGTGTTTTATCTATGATCTTACATGCTCTCCGATGCTAGTGGATGCTTTGGCCAAGTAATTATTTGTGTTGTATGAGGGAGTATTTATGCTAGATAGTGGGTTCATGCCTCTCTTTGTCTGAGCTCGGGTTGACAGAAACGATTAAGACTAGAGATGTGTTGTTGCCACTAGGGAGAAAACAGCGGTGTGATTTCCTTGTGTTATTTACATTGCTTACATTATGCACTTTGCTTATTGCAATGATCTGTTTCTTACAACTTAATACTTTTGGGTGACATGTTGGATAGCGATCCCGGACTGGATTATTAGTCATAGATGCAGTTGGATAATGGTCTATGTATTTTGACGTAATGCCCATATTAGATGAAACAGTGAACTATATTGTTTTATGATAGCATTGCTGTGCACCCACAATTCTGTCAATTGCCATGCTGTAATTTGTTTACCCATCATGTATATCTTTTGGAGAGACACCGCTAGTGATCTGTGGACCCCGGTCCTATTTTCCTACATTGTTTACAACCGTTTTAATAGCTTTTCATCATCATTTGCTCGCTGGTCATATTTCACTCTCATCATATTTTACATCCACACATTTAATTCTTTGTGTTCGGCAAGCCGGAGAGATTGACAACCTCTCTGTTTTGTTGGGGCAAAGTAGTTTGTTTGTGATTGTGTGCAGGTCCACGTCAATTATCGTAAACGGCGCCGTTGACACCTTGCTAAGCCTTCTCCAAGTCCTACTGGATTGATAATCTTGGTTTTGTAAATCAAGGGAAACTGCTACTCTACTGCATCATACCTTTCTCTTGGGGTTCCCCAGCGAATGTGTGATCACGTCATAAGCAAGCTTTTTCTGTACTTCGTTGGATAATAGCTATCTTGTGTGGGAGAGAGACACGCTCCGCTTTTTCATTAGAATACTCTTGTGCTTCGCTTATATTTTGTTGAGTATTGTTAGCTTTGTTTTCTTGTCAGCTCTTGTGTTTCGCTTATATCTTGTTAAGAGCTGCTACTTGTTGCTATTAGACTCTCTTATGCATCACTAATATTTGTTTAGAGAGTTGTTTATGGTTGCTTGCTTGATTTGTTGGAATGATAAAAATGCCATGCATGTGGTAGTGGTGTGATGAAAAACTTGCATAGTCTTGTAGATCTTCATGTTTGAATAACTTGAAACTTGCCAATTGTTTTGAGATGTTAAGTGATTTAATGCTTAAACTTGCTGGTTACTTAAGTTAAGGCTCATTAGTGAAAAACTACCGTTAAATCTTGAATTTATAAAGTTTCTTCATGCTTGCAAGTTTGATAGTCAAGTATTTTCATCAAATGAAAGTTTGGTTAACGAGGAAGATAGTGTAGAGCTTTTGTGTTTATGCTTAATGTATGTTCTATAGTCATTCTTGTTCCGGTTGCTGGTGCTTGTTTGCTTTGATATCCTTTGCTAGCCAAAACCTCTGTACTAAGCGGGAATTTTGTTCGTGCATCCAAACTCTTTGAGCCAAATATCTTTCTAGCAGTGTCCACCATACCTACCTATACATGGTATTTCGTGCCATTCCAAGTAAATTTGTCATGTGCTAACTTCAAAACTTCAAAATACTCCAATTTGTGTCTCTGTTTTTAGCTCTTGAGGAAGTTTGTTACATCCTACGTCAAGCAAGATAATTTCCCCCTTTTCACCTGGTGAGCATGGATTACGTGCTCACTTAAATTTGCCGAGAGCTGGCCAAGGGTTCCCAACCCACAAAATATAAATTCAACCAATCATTAATATCTCCTTCACACAATGCAACCTGAGAAATCGGTCAAACATTGGTTAGTGATAAACAAAGGAGAAAGAGGAATGTACTCGTTCCTCTATGGGAGCGGCTCTCACAAGTCTAAAAGGCTTGCTTGGTACTAGGTACTAATGGATTTCTTTGTTGTGTATTCGTTGACGAAAGCATGCATATCTTAAAATTGTTTTACTTCTGTTTAATAAAAAGTAAAAAGCTCTAGCACATGATTAATCCATGCTTCCCTCAGTGAAGGGCCCTTCTTTTACTTTCTGTTGAATTAGTTTTCCTATTCTTTCTATCTACTCAAAGCAAGCTTGCAACACTGACTCTGGGTGCAGTTCATTATATTGCATATTTATGCTTAATCATGATTCTTTATGTTGACATTATCTATAAGATAAGCATGTTGAAAGTTGAAGCTGCTCCCAGCACGCTACCGGAGGGGAGATCGATTCCGGAGGGCTCTACATCGCCATGCCTTCCACCGGGATGAAGTGTGAGTAGTTCCACCTTGGACTACGGGTCCATGGCAGTAGCTAGATGGTTGTCTCTCTCCCTTGTGCTTGATGTTTATAATCTTGTGAGCTGCCTTACATGATCAAGATCGACTGTTTGTAATGCTATATGATGTGTTTGATGGGATCTGATGGATTATGAAGTTATGATCAGATTGTGTATGGTTCTTAGTTATTAATTTATGTTTTTGCATGCTCTCCGATGTGTGTAGTTGTAACATCCCAATTTTCAAAAATTGCGTAAGCATGCATTCATGTCATCATATGCATTTGTCTGTTGCATTTATTGCATTTAATTTAGTGGTTTATTTCAAAGTGGTTTTATTTCTCCAAAATGGCATAAAAAGGGGCTAAGCAACCCTAGCCAATATTTTGATTTATTTTAATTTAAATGCTGGAAAAATCAGTGCCACAATTTTATAAATGTGTCAAGCTCTCTGAAAAGTATTTTTACAATTTTTTATAAAAAGTTTTGGACTGTTTTTATTTGCAGTTTTGAAAACAGAAAAAGAAAAAGGGAAAGAGTTTTTGTTGTCAAAAAAAAAAAAGAGAAACCGGCCGCAACCGGCCAGCCAGCCCGAGCCAGCCCACCCGAGCAGGCCCAGGACCGGCCCAGCAGCATCCCGCACCCCGGCCCCCTCTCCCCTCTCTTTTCCTTCTCTCTTTCTTTCTTTCTCTCCACGACGCCGTGCTCGACCCGGATTCGATCGAATCCTAACCGAAATCGACCAAATCCGTCGCCCCGCACCCACCTATTTAATCTCCTCGACGTCCGCGTTGTTTCCCCTCTAAAACCCTAGCTCCTACGCCGCCAGGCTGCTCGGATTCGAGCTCGCGCCGCCGCCATTGCCGCCGGTAAGAACTGGAGCTCCGGCCCATCTCCGACAACCCCTGCCTCCCTCTCCTCCCCCTCTCGCATCTCCTCCTCGTTGCGCAGCTTCTAGACATGCTCACCAATTTTTCCCGCCTCCAGATCGACGAGAGCGTGCACGCCCGCCCCGAGCCGCCGCCTGTAGCAACTCCGGCGAGCAATCACCGGAGAAGGAGACCGTCCCGGAGCACCACACCTCGCCACCGACACCGCCTCGTCACGCTGATCACGCAGGTGAGATCCGAGCGTCCTGGAACGCCGTAGATCGCCGGAAGCGCGTGATGCCGACGCGTCGCCGCGCGCGCCGCCGCTCGCCGCAACCCTAGCTCCGGCCAGCCTCAGATGCATCCGATCTGGACCGTTGGATCTCGATCCAATGGCTGTTTTTATTTCCTTAACCCGAACTGGTACCGGCCTATTAGATCACGCCGTGTCAGCGCACAGTCAGCAGCCACGTCAGCCAGCATTTCTGTAATTTTGGCCGAATTGATTTAATTTGGCAGTTTTGCAGAAAAACCCCTGAACCTTAAAACCATCATATCTTTTTAATGGCTCGGCCAATTTTAATGAACTTTATATTTTTGAAAACCTTGTGATCTGTAGAATATTTTAGAACTGTTAGTTCTCTGTTTTGCCTATTTAAAATTATTCAAATTTCAAATGAGAGATTTGAGTAATTTTGGCATATCTTTAAATCTATAAGTTATTTTAAATTAATTTCTTCTGCAAAAGTGTGTATTTTAGTGTCCTCTGTCCAGTAGTATTTTTGGTTTGCACTTTTGCATCATGCATTTATAATGTTTTTGTAAAAACTCAAATAGTGGTATTTTGACCATAGTAATTGTTTTAAAATTATTTAAATCACTAAAATTATGTATCATGAGCATCATGCATATAGTAAATAACAGAAAGTAATAACTTTATTAATTGTTTAACTTTGACTTGTGTTGTTAGCAAATCATCATGCATTCATATTTTATTGTAATGCCATTTATTGCTTATGTATTGATTGTATGCAATTTGTTTGTTTAGATTGTGTGGAGTGCCAAGAGTGTTGTGAGTGCTGCAACAACCTGAATAACTGTCAAGGCAAGTACACACACCAATTCATGAAGGACCTACTATTTTGTTATATTATGCACTGCAGATTATTTCAGTATCTTTGCATGATAGGCTTATCACTACTATTATATATATGCTATGCAAGCCACATGACTAGTTGACTAGTGACCTATTTAATTTAGTGGAATTGCTTGTTGCAAAACTGAAGTGTTTTATTGTAGTTGAGTTAAGAAAAATTCTACTAAATTAATGAACTACCTAGGTGGTATTGGTCCGTATGATGGAGGCGAAGTTGAGTGGCTATTCAGGGCCATTTCCATGGTTTTACCTGAATACGTGCACTTGTGAAAGGCCACCTAGGGTTTGAGATTAATGTCACACCGTGTTTGTTGCCCGACCGTGCAACCACTAGTCATATGGGCTCTGTCTTGACGGAGTACGTTGTGTGGACCTGGGTCAGTGAGATCTGATGATGTAGAGGGGTAGGACGGCAGTGATCTCGCTAGAGTACCATGGGAAAACACTTCTGAAAAGTCTCGTCTTGATCTTCTCCTTTCCTTTTCACTAAATGAGGGTTAAGGATAGAATGGGTTGATCGAGTCTAGTGGGGAAAGTGCCACAAACTCTCGAGAGTCAATAAAACTAAGATCTTAGCTGTGTCCCCGGTAACGGACAATTCACGAGTGACCAAATAAGGATGTTGACAGAAGATCTCACTCATTCCAATTTCAGTAATAAAACTTGTTGGGTGAACTCGGGTAAATGAGACATTGGATGCGTTCCATGGGAGTGTCTCATAATGTTAAGTCAAAATTGAAAAAGGTTTTATGAAAAGTAGGATAAAATTTGCTTTCCGCAAGAGCCTTGAGATCCACCAGCCAAATATGCATATAGAATAGTCTTTGCCATTTATATACCACCATAGTGCGATACTTGCCAGCCTGTCACAAGGTATTGACCCAAATTCCCTGGGCTGCAACGTTAATGTTGCAGGTTGTTCAGATGAGGAGTAAGGACGTTTGCCTATTTCGAGCTTACAACCAACATGGTCGCCAGTGGCACATGGAGATGATGGAGCTCAGTGCTACTTTATTACGCTGCTTGAACTCTGAATAATATTTGTGGAACTTTATTTTTATTTTAAGCTAGCCTCCGCTATGCAAAGTTGTAATAAAATACTTTATTTCTGGATCATTCGTACTTGCGATGTAATAACGTTTAACATTTATGCATGATATTACATCTTGTTGGTGAATGCTAGCCATACTCGATCCAGGGCCTAGCAATTCACGAGGTATTCTTACTTTTCAAAGTGAGGGTGCTACAGTAGTTGCTTTGGCCAAGTGATTGCTTATGTCTCCAAGAGAGAGTATTTATGCTAGATAGTTGGTTCATACCCCCTCTTGTGCGTGGGCACGAGTGACAGAAATGTCTAAGGACGAGGGTGTGCTATTGCGACTAAGGGTAATACAGCGGTGTTTATGTCTACGTGATTATAAATATTGCTTACTTCATACGCTTCACGTAATGCAATTGTCTGTCACTTGCGACTTAATACCGATGGGTGACAGGCTGGATAGCGATCCCTAGGTGGATTTTTTAGAAAAAGATGCAGTCGGATGGCGATCTTTGTTCCTTGTTGTGATGCCTACATGAATATTACCGTGTACACTTTGATATAGCTAGATTAAGTTTGTGTCATAATTCTGTCAATTGTCTAACTGTAGTTTGTTTATCCTTCATATGAGTGTTTTATTTATTGGAGAGACACCATTAGTGAATCCATGGCCCCCGATCCATCTTTTTACATTATTTACAACCTCATTTACTTGCTTTCCACAATCACTTGCTCGCTGGTCCGTTTTCATAAATCCTTTCACTACACTATACGTTTAACCGCTTTGTTTTCAGCAGACCGAGAAGATTGACAACCTTTCTGTCGTTGGGGACAAAGTAATTGTTTAAGTATGTGCAAGTCCGCGTTCGTTGACGATTCGGCGCCAGAGACAGTTGACGGGCACCTCGTTGTTGCTTTTAAAGTCCTACTGGTTCGATTAAACCTTGGTTCTTCACTGAGAGAAAAGCTGCCGCTTGCTACGTCCATGCCTTCGCTTGGGGCACCACACAACTATATAATTACCAACAAGCAAAGAGTCGGCCGCCCATCTCATCTTCAAATGCCGCTTCGCCTCCCGCATTTGGCTATCCTTGAAGAATTGCCTTGGGCACCACGACTTGGCTCCAAGAGATTGTCATGTCTTCAACTCCGTCAAAGATTGGTGGACCAAGGCGATCCACAAAAAAAGAGCCCATAGAAAGGCCATGGCTTCGCTTGCTATGTTGGTCGTGTGGGAGATTTGGTTGGAGATGAATGTTCGTGTCTTCCGGAACCAACTTTCCACCACGGCCATGCTTATCGCCAAAATTCAAGAGGAGGTGGCGCTTTGGTGCCTCGCCGGTGCGAAGACATGAGTAATATAATGGTGCGAGAGTAGACTTTCATGCCTCGAACTTGTAAAACTTTAAAAAAATCTTCTAATTAATGAAATGGTAAATCTTTTGTCTTGTTTAAAAAAAACAAGTGCCTTATCCAGCTCTCCCTGATATAACTCTGTCTCTATAAACAAGTACAATGATAGATACACCAGCGGAAACAACTTACTTTTCTCTGAAGGCCTGAATCCGATGGACTAATATAATTATTTGATTGTTTCCCATCAACGAAGCAAAAAAAACATCAAAATGAAACAAAATTTAATCCATTCTATAGTATTTACCCCGAGCAGAGCATAATTAGTTTCCAGGGACGGCCCAGCAAACCAAGAGGCTTCGGTTTAATACAGTTCGAAGAGATGACACCAAACGGTTCAGCTCAGACGTCGACGACGCATGGCGCGGCGCGCTGGAAGTGGAAGTACCCGTCCGCTCCGCCGCCGGCGATGGAGCCGTAGCTCCCCTGCCCTCCGTTGACGGTGAGCAGCGCGGGGCACCTGACCCTGAGGTGGTAGTGCCCCGAGACGAAGGCGCCGGCCTTCCACCTCACCCACCCGTCGACGCGCACCGTGAGCAGCACGTACCCGGCCGTCTCGTCCTGCGCCAGCGACACGGCGAGGTACGGCGGGAGCGGCACGTTGGCCCCGACCAGGAACGGCGACCACACCGACACGTCGTGGTGGCCCTGGTACACCACGGGCAGCGCCGTCGGGACGGTCACCTGCTGGCCCTTGTACTCGGCGTAGACGTCGGCGCGGTCGTAGTAGATGGCGACGCGGGAGTTGGGGTTGCGGGCGGCGATCGTGGCCTGCAGCGTGACGGTGAGGTAGGAGGCCGGGTTGGAGGTGGCGTTGAGGCAGGCGACGGTGAGGTCGTTGAGGTAGTAGCGTGGCTTGGTGGGGCGGAGGATGAGCCAGACGATGAGGACGATGAGGAGGACGAGGAGGATGATGGCCACCAGGGCGGCGCAGAACTGGCGGTACAGCCGCCGCCGCTCGCAGTCGTGCTTGTCGCAGTGCTTGATCGACATCCTCCTCTGCTCGCTGCTCTGCTCTTGTGGTGACAGCGGAGAAGAGAGGAGAGAAGAGAAAACTAGTTTGGCGAGGAATTAAGTGGGTGGGAGTGTATATACATAAGTCCGACCATGTGTGGAGCTGCCATGATCAGATTGATTAACGCGAGTAAGTTTGTCTTACTTTCACCAAGAAGCAGAGCTTTTAGGTGTAGCAACCAACTATGGATGATTGAAACGAGAGAAAAAGAGTGAGGAGTGGCGTCGTCAGGTAAGGTGTCCATATCGAGCCATCAGCTTCAGTTCCAGAGCAGGCCATGGATTTCAACATCAGAAACATGTAAAGGCAAGGAAGAAGAGGTCGACACGGACACGCACCTTGCCACCTTTCGTAATTCTTCCCAGTACACATCCCCATCACTTGTAACTGAAACGAGATAAAAATGCAAACTTGAAATCCAGGTGAAATTTGCATGTGTCTGTCTTCACCGTCAGTGAACACGGGTACTGTGACTTACTGTCGCGCTCAGCTGCATGACTACAACCCTGCTTGCTTGGTCCAGTCAAAATCACTACGTAATTTTCACAATTGACTCAAGTGAAGCAATCGAGGTATGCATCGATCAACTAATTAACCAACACTCTCAGATGATAGGTAAACTAACAGATTCAGATATCGACACTGTGACTTGACACACACTTCAACCCGGCCCCTTTAGATATGATTTGACGCGCCAACTTCTCCCCAATAGTGTCAGGAGCAACGTACTAATTGCTGATGCGCTTGACCCACAGGAATGAATGAACTCCTTGCAGCAGTCGATCGAAGACAAGTGCATTCGAGCTACCGGTGCTTCTTCTCTCTTTTGTTGGACCAAACATTAGTTCCTACTCAGTGCAGCTACCAAACATAGATTCATAATACTACACAGAATGTATTAGGACTTGACTTGATAGATGAAAACAAATCAAAAAGGTCTCAAAAGCAGCACAGTGCCTTAGTTCGATGGCAACAAAAATTAAAATGGTGGGGGGCATGCACTTGACACACTTCTCTGATCAGGTCAATAGCAAGACGCAACAACCATCATCACTTTCTGTAAAGTATGATATGATGTTGCTGTATACTCACTCCGTTCCATAATATAAGATGTTTTAGACTTTTTCCACATTCACATTTGTACCACATGTATCTAGACATGTTTTAGTGTATGTGTTCACCCACTTTCTATTCTTTTAGTCCGAATCTAGACAACATGTAAAACATCTAAAATATCTTACATTGTGGAACGGAGGGAGTATGTAGTAACAGCGAGTCATCTTTTCTATCAACCTCTGGCCTGGAAGCACCAGAAGAGCATGATGAAGACACACTAGCGTATGAGATTATTCCACCACCAACAATACTAGTAAGTAGTTCCTACGGTCTTCAGTGGAGTGTTCTAGTGAAAGAAGGAATCAAATCTCTTGTATTCTGTTGGTCTGGTCCACACATCAACACAAGCATGACATCAGAGAGGGGATGTATGTACGTGTCCATTCAAAAAAAAATGTATGTACGTGTATGCCTGGTGGAGCCACATTTAATTATCAATAGACAGAAAGGGAGCTCGATGATCAACAAGAATATATGACCTTGCATCTAGAAAAAGGAGAAAGAAAGTGCAGCAGAAAGATGGGGCTAGGTTGCAGGAAAGTAAATCCAAGTATATCCCAAACGTAGCTAGCAAGAGGAATACCAATCTCAATCAGAAACAAAGGGGAGAATATCACAAAGAGACTGCAGCCACAAAAGTGTCATCTTTCTGATGAGTCCACTTATGGATTCCTATCCACAAATTAAAAGACCAAAGTGCAGATGATTATTTGGGACATGATATTTTATTCTTCAAGATGCATATTCAATATACTTAACAAATGAAGGATTAATCAAGTGGTAAAGGCATACAAAGTAGGTGCCAACCAAGACACATGGCGCCCTCATCCAGAATAGGAAGTTTTCTTAATTATCTGAGTTGTACAAAGTTTCAGGCACAAAAGATGGATAAATATTTGCCATGTTGGACAAGAGGACACGTGATGATATTATTCAAACAAAGTGGGACACGATACGACAAAAACCACGCATATAATTGAGGATCCAAGTATAATATTACCACTTGCACATAGGAGTAAAGAAAATTTTTGGTTAAGGTGTTTTTTAATATTATTATTTTATAGAAATTTCACAAGTATTACTCTGAAATTTTATTTTCAACACTACAGCACCGTCGTCTATTGGTCTGACGAAAACTAGTAATTGTTGAACCGGAACGATAATAGTAGGTGGCGGGGGACTAATCGGTTGGTTTTAGGACTTATCGTCGGGCAGTTGGACCTTAAGTGCTAACAATCCGTCTGTTAGACAATTAATTACTTTCCGCATAATTAGCCTGATGAAAAGGCTTATCGACAACTATGAAAGTCGTTTATATTTATTGCATTTCTTCTTTCTCGCCATTTCTCTCCCGCCATG
>QRDG01000196.1:0-87106 GCA_012064385.1 Puccinellia tenuiflora
GCCTCCCCGCCCAGCATCTGTCGGTAAGCCTTTGCCGATGTTGTGCGCGTGCGAGTACGGACGCGCCTCTCCTGGAGGGCCAACACAGCGGAGCTGCTTCCCAAGCAGTCAGAAAGCCGCTTGCACTAGACGACGGTGAAACAGGCACCATGTTCGTAGGGAAGCTTCGCGCGCGAGCGTCGTTGATGGCGCCAATGACTCAATATGTGCCTGCCGCTCCACATTCATGAGTCGGCTTCTAGCCTCCTGTCTCGTCACGAACTCAAGGGACGCCTCGATGCCAACCTCGAGGATGTGGTTGTTCATTCCATCCGCCCTCAGTTGGCGCTCCACCCCCTCCTGGCGTACAATATCGAAGGAGTGGTACATAGCGCCTGCCCCGCCACACTAGCCCATGCCGCTCCACCACCTCCTCCGCCTCCGCTTTCGCCAATGGCTCTTTGGCGGTCTGGGCCCCCAATGGCCCTTTATGGGTCGTTTGGAGGGTGCCTCTCCAAATGCTCTAAACTGGTCTCTGGAGATTACATTTGTAATTTTTATTTTTGTGGAAAACCCCCTCACATTTTTCTATTTCAAAAGTGACCTTCCCCTCTATCTTCCCATATCCACCGGCAAGCCTACAACTCCAAGACCACCGGTCTGCGCGGTCGCCTCAGAGCCTCCTTCGAGTAGCACGACGGAGAGTGGAGATCAATCTGTTCGGAGTGCGCGATGTTCACGAGAGTCCCATGGGTGTGCTTTCACCGCTACACCCCCAAATGACCATATCCCCGATGGTGTTGCAGTTGACATGCTCGGATGCTTCGTTGTGAAATCGGTGAGAAGGAGTTCAAGAAGATTTGGACTGGATTATTTTTCCCATTCTGGTTCCAGGGTCCTCGGTGTAAAAATTAAGGGCCAAGTTGTATTTTCTATACCGTCGAGGCCTTCTATAAAATTGCACACCAGGAGGATGTTGTAAATGCAGCAACCGGGGTCCATCGAGCCCTTGTTCCCGTTCAACGGTTCAAGCAAAGCAGAACCGACCTGTTCTGCGGAGGAGACTGGAGCGAGCACCACGCCAAATCTTTGACCACTTTCGACTTCCTCTTCTCCCTCCTCGTCCTGCCCGTCGCCACAGCCGTCAGGATGATCGGCAGGAATTCGATGGTCGGCAGCGCCGGCAACCTCTACAACAGCGCCTTGAGGATCGGCGACGCCTACGTTCTGCCCGGCGTCGACCTGAATGCGCTCCTCTTCCCGACTGTCTCCTCGTAGGCGATGGTCCCCAACAACTCCCTCCTCCCAGTCCTCCGCCAGCCAGATCCGTCGCCCAACCGATTCTTCACGTGTGGCCAGTGCAATAGTCTCGGCGCCGTGACGGACGTGAGGGGCACCAAGTGCCCGAGATGTCGTACTCCGATGAAGGTTGCAATCCAGTGCGTGCGGCCCGATTCCGTCAGCTCCGGGCAGGCCGCCATCGGAGGAGGAGCGAAAGGGTTCGTGCAGGGCGTCGTGACCTACACGGTGAAGGACGACCTCACCGTGACGCCCATGTCCACCATCTCCACTTCTCCAGCATGACCCTGCTCAACACCTCCGGCGTCAGCGACTTCGCCGCGCTCTAGGAGAAGACAGTGCGGCTCGGCTCCAGCGCGGTGAGCGAATCTTCGAACACCATCGTCATGTCGTCCTGATTTGTTAAGATCTTGATCTTGATGAATGATTGAGTGAATGGATAATGATCTGCAGGGTCTGGCGATTCTGAAGGCGTCGCTGCAGTCCAAGACCGTTCTCACCGACGTCTTCCTTGATAGAATACGTAAATGTGTTGTATTGTAGTATTAGTTGGACTCTAACCCTATGTGTATACCGGTTGTAATTGTGATGTCATATATATACAAGTCGATACCGAGCCTAGAAGGCATCGTGTATCCTTTCTCATCATTGTCTTGCGCCGCCTCTAAACCCTAACGAGACCCTCTCTCGTACATGGTATCAGAGCTCCGATCTTGAGCTATGTCGTCGTCTTCCGCTGCAACGAGCCAGTCGCTCACCACTCTCGCTCTTCCATCGATGCCGACGTCTTCCATCGCGGCTTCCATCGTCGCCAAGACCGCCGGACCTGTCAACTTCGGGCATCTGATCACGGTGAAACTCTCGCCGCAGAATCATCTCTTCTGGCGAGCACAGGTCGTCTCCCACCTTCGGAGCAACCTGCTTCATGGCTATGTTGACGGCACTCTGCCGTGTCCGTCCGCCACCATCACCGTCACCAAGGAGGGCGGCTCTTCTGTCGAGGAGCCAAACCCTGACGCCGCCGCTTGGATCCAGCAGGACCAGGCAATTCTGTCCGCCTTCCTCGGATCCGCGTCAGTGGAGGTGGGCGGGATGATCATGTTCGCCACTACATCAAGGGAGGCTTGGACAACGATTGAGGGGAGTTTCGCCTCTCAGTCAACGGCGCGTTCGATGCAGATTCGCGATCAGATGCGCGATTTGGAGAAGCTTGATCTGCCCGTCTCCGTCTACTACAACAAGCTGAAATCCCTCTCCGACACGCTAACCTCGATCGGGCAGCCCCTTCGGCCGGAGGAGTTTCAATCCTTCGTTCTCTCTGGGCTCGACGAGGAATATGACTCCTTGGTTGAGAATGTCACCGGGCGGGAGACTGTCATGCCTGCCCACGATTTGTACTCTCGCATGTTGGCCACGGAACAGCGCAAGGCTAGTCGTCGCTCGTCATCAACGATCCACTCTGCCAATGCTACCAAGCTCGGGTCCAAACCGAACCGCCCGAGTGGTGGTGGTACTCCCCCTGGACAGTTCCGTCCTCCAAGCTCTACTCCACCACGCTCCTCTCAGCCCAGGTCGGGACCACCGATTTCCGATGGAAATTCTTCTGAGTACGGGCGCAACAACAACAATCCTTCAGGCTCGGGTCCTCGCCATGTCTGCCAGCTATGTGATGAACCTGGCCATCTCGCATCCAGGTGCTTCAAGCGCTTCAACAAAAGCTTTCTTGGCGTGGGCAATGATGGTCGTTTCCTGGACTGTCAACTTGCCATGGCAAATCACATCATTCAGACACCACAAGGGCAGACCACCTCCTTCCCGGTTGATCACTCATGGTACATGGACACCGGGGCATCGGACCATCTCACCAACGAGGCGAGCAAGCTGAGCATGAAGGAAACCTATCAAGGCACCGACCGTGTACACACGGCCAACGGATCAGGTATGCGTATTCTTCATGTTGGTCATGCAACTATTCCTACTTCATCGTCTAGATCTTTACATCTCCGTAATGTCCTTCATGTACCTAGTGTCAAAATAAATCTCTTGTCTGTTCCCCACTTTACCTATGATAATCATGTCCTTGTCGAGTTCCATCCTAACAGCTTTTTTGTTAAGGACCTGTACACGAGGGCCATTCTTCTTAGAGGTCGGCGTCGTGGTGGCCTTTATGCTCTTGATGATCATGGTGCTCCGTTTGCCAAACAAGTTTTCAGCGCTCTTAAAGCTTCCTCAACACAATGGCATGCGCGGCTAGGCCACCCATCACTTCAGATTGTTCAACATATCCTTAGTCGTAATCAGCTTCCTTCAGAGTCCAATAAAATTATTAGTGTTTGTGATGCATGTCAACAGGGTAAAAGTCATCAGTTATCGTTTTCTCTTTCGAGTCATGTAACGAACGCTCCTCTGGAGCTTATTTATTCAGATGTTTGGGGTCCTGCTGAGACCTCTGTTAGTGGGCACTCTTATTATGTGAGTTTTGTGGATGCTTACAGTCGTTTTACTTGGTTGTATTTGATCAAGCGTAAAAGTGATGTCTTTGATGTTTTCATTCAGTTTCAAGCACATGTCGAGCGTCTCCTTAAACATAAGATAATTCATGTGCAATCTGATTGGGGCGGAGAGTATATTAAGTTAAACTCCTTCTTCCAAAAATTAGGCATCACTCATCGTGTCTTTTGTCCACACACTCATCAACAAAACGGTAGTGCTGAGCGTAAACATCGTCATATAGTTGAGACTGGCATCACTCTCCTTGCTCATGCATCTATTCCTTTTCGGTTTTGGAGTGATGCTTTCACTACCGCTTGCTTTCTCATCAATCGGATGCCCACTAGAGTCATTAACATGCAAACACCACTTGAGCGTTTACTTGGTGAGACTCCTGATTACACCTTTTTTAAGGTCTTTGGCTGTGCATGTTGGCCCAATCTTCGTCCCTATAACAAACATAAACTTCAGTTCCGTTCTCAAAAATGTGTTTTCCTTGGATATAGTCCTATGCATAAAGGGTATAAGTGTCTCCATGTCCCATCCAATCGAGTCTATATTAGTCGTGATGTTGTATTTGACGAGAACGTTTTTCCGTTCTCTAATTTTCCTTCTCCTGATTCCACCTCCACATCTGTTTCTACACCTGTTGCTGTTGACCAATTCGAAGATTGTACGCATGCACCTTCGTTGCTCCCTAATCATGGCGCAGGTACAGGTCGTGGAGCTCGTCTGGAACTGCTAGAGGAAACGCTGAATTCTTCTGCTTCATTGCCTGCCCGCGGTCACGTCGATCCGGGTACTGCATCGCCCATGCAGCCGAGTGGCCCAGCTTCCCCAGCGCGTGAACCTGGTTCACTGGACCGGTGCATGGATTCCTCGGTGGCTTCAACGCCCACGCGCACCAATCAGCCTGGCGTGTCTGCGGTCGGCTCCGCTCCGACCAGCTCCGATCCCGAGGCTGCGCCCTCGCCAGCCACCGTGCACACGGATCCCGCGCCAGATTCTGCTGTTCTGGCACCGTTGGTGCCCCTTCCTACGGATTCTCTGCGCCCGGTTACACGTGGTCTTCGCGGCATTCGTCAGAAAAAGCAGCGCACTGATGGCACTGTTGCCTGGCTTACTGCTTGTGTTGCTCATTCCACTGCTGAACCAATGGCCGAGCCTCGACATTTTCGTGCAGCCCTTGGAGTTCCCATTGGCGTGCTGCCATGGAACAGGAATATGCTGCTCTTATCAAGAACAATACATGGCGTCTGGTTCCTCCTCGCACTGGTGTTAATATCATTGATTCTAAATGGGTATTCAAGGTTAAGCATCATGCTAATGGTACCATTGAACGGTATAAAGCTCGGCTTGTGGCAAAAGGATTTAAGCAGCGCTATGGATTGGACTATGAGGACACGTTCAGCCCTGTTGTCAAACCCACTACAATTCGCCTTCTGCTGTCCTTAGCTGTTCAACGGGGTTGGTGTCTTTGACAGCTTGATATTCAGAATGCTTTCCTTCATGGCGTCTTGGAAGAGGAGGTGTTTATGCGTCAACCCCCTGGTTTTGAGGATCCTGCTCGACCTCACCATCTATGTCATCTGGTCAAAGCGTTGTATGGACTCAAACAGGCACCTCGTGCCTGGCATGCTCGCCTTGCATCGGTTCTTCATCAGCATGGTTTTCTGGCGTCTACAGCTGATACATCACTTTTTATTCTACAACGTCCAGATGTTACTATGTATCTCCTCGTTTATGTTGATGACATTGTTGTGCTCAGTTCCTCCTCCCAGGCTATTGATCGTCTTGTGACTGGGCTTCGACAGGAGTTTGCGGTCAAGGATTTGGGTCCTCTTCATTACTTTCTTGGACTTGAGGTTTCTCACCAGTCGCATGGACTCTCCATCAGTCAACACAAGTATGCTATTGATCTTTTGCGACGTGCTGGTATGCTCAAGTGTGCTCCTGCACATACTCCTATGTCATCTACTACTCGTTTGTTCACTTCAGATGGTCAGCCGCTTGGTGATGCTGAGGCTACTACATATCGCAGTATTGTGGGAGGCTTGCAGTATCTTACTCTCACTCGTCCTGATATCTGTTTTGCTGTCAATCGGGTTTGTCAGTTTCTTCATGCTCCTACTGAGGTTCATTGGGCTGTTGTTAAGAGGATAGTTCGTTACGTTCAGCATACTCGCACTCATGGGTTGTTTCTTCGACCCACTTCTTCTAGCACGCTGTCAGTCTATTCTGATGCTGATTGGGCAGGTGACGTGGAGGATCGGCGATCAACGGGGGGCTATGCTCTCTTTATGGAGGTAACTTGATCGCCTGGAGTGCGCGAAAACAGGCTACTGTGTCCCGTTCGAGTACAGAGTCTGAGTACAAGGCTGTTGCTAATGCAACTGCTGAACTTATTTGGGTTGAAGCTTTGCTCAAGGAAGTTGGTGTTCGGCAGACGTCTCCATCAGTTTTATGGTGTGACAATATTGGAGCAACCTATCTCTCGTCCAACCCGGTGTTTCATGCTAGGACAAAGCATATTGAGGTTGATTATTATTTTGTCTGTGAACGAGTTGCTCAGAAGTTGCTCCAAGTTCGGTTTGTTCCATCTAAAGATCAATTAGCAGATATCTTCACTAAACCACTACCTCTTCCATTGTTCGAGGAGTGTAAGCGCAATCTCAACATGCTCTCCACAGTTGAGATTGAGGGAGGCTGATAGAATACGTATATGTGTTGTATTGTAGTATTAGTTGGACTCTAACCCTATGTGTATACCGGTTGTAATTGTGATGTCATATATATACAAGTCGATACCGAGCCTAGAAGGCATCGTGTATCCTTTCTCATCATTGTCTTGCGCCGCCTCTAAACCCTAACGAGACCCTCTCTCGTACATTCCTTGGCAAGAAGCGGAAAGCCTGAAGCCCTTAGCAAAAATTAGTGTCCGACTCCTTGTTGCTGCTTTGATTTGTTCCCGTATGTGCCATTTTGCTTTGTTTCTGCCAGCGTCTATTCATGTAAACCCAAAATACATGCGAGCCACATTATCGTTAAGCAATTTATGATTGAGTCAGTGGATGCATATTGATAGTTCTGCAGGGTTTGGCGATTCTGAAGGCGTCGCTGCAGTCCAAGACCGCCGTTCTCACCAACAGTTTCCTGGCTTCCTGATCCATTTAGCTCCATCTATGTAAGCTAAATTAGGTTAAATTAATTGATCTTCATGGTTAGTGCTCTCTTATGCAATGTTGGATATATGATGGTCGAACAATTTAAGTACAACTGCTCGGTACTAGACTGCTGACACTGCTGTTGGTCGTGGTGTAACTGTTGTTGGGTTTTATATATCGTTTATGACTAGCCATAGTGGGAGTAACACAGTATGATAATATGCGTGTTACCTACAAAAACGATAATGTGACAAGTAGTTAACGAGGAGAGAGAATGCTAATTTTTATCTCATAGTTGTGCATTTGTGATACTTGTTATCCCATTTCATAAAATAAAATCAGAAATACGTCATATATAAATTTCTGAACATGGTTTTACCCTCATTTTGGCATTTTGCATTCCTCGTTTAGACAAGTTAGAACTATGTGGTGCATCAAAATATACAAAAATCGGAGGGCATCATCGATGATAATGTCCAACCTTCCCTTCACCATGTGTTCAATTCCGTGTCGTTTTCATGGTATTTTTGAGCCTCGGTCATCACCTCACACCTTTCTAGCAGACATGCATCATAAAAGGAGAGACCAAAGTTTCAAAAAAAAAATCGGAGCAGTATGTTGCGAACATGTACGAAAGAAAAAATCGAATCTCAGTTGTCGCAAAAATAACCGACACGAAAGAAAATTGGCTCACTCACAGCTACCCTACAAGAAAAAACAAACGACAAATTTTCTAGTGCATTTCACACCATCGCGACCGAGCTCACTTGTCCCTCTTGTCACCTATGGCCCATGCACTTCTTTCGACCCGACACAAAATCGCTCAAGATCTCTAGAGGAAAGCCAATCAAAAATTATAAAGACAATTGAACTCTGCTACGACACATTCCTACCGGAAAGGTGAATGGTTAGAGGAGGAAGAACTCGGCTACGACACAATCCTACTACAATGCTAGGGAAAATCGAACTCCGCTACGACACAATCCTAACAGAAAGGTGAATGGAGGGAGGAGGAAGAATTCGGCGACAACACAATCCTACCACAATGCTAGGGCAATAGAACTTTGTTACGACACAATCCTACCGGAAAGGTGAATGGTGGGAGAGGAGGAAGAACTTGGCTACACAACACGATCCTACCACAATGCTAGGGAAATCAAACTTTCAACACACTTGTTAGGATACAAAGTCACACAATAGTGATTAACGATTGGCAGAGCGGTGATTAGCGGGAGAAGGAAGAATTTTTTTACAATGATAATTGGTAGAAATTGCTCGTATTGAAATTGTACACTCGTACGTAACACAGATTATGAGAAAACATTAATGGGCACCAAACAAACGAGATTTATGTGTTGCTTTGAAGCAACACACGAGTATTTAGTTAGATTAAAACATGGCTAGGGAAAGATTTATATATGCCAAGTAAGTGAGTGGAGTGTGCTGATGGCGTCATGGGCTGACACATGACTAAAGAGGAAGAAATTAACACGCCGACTTGTTTTTTAAGAGGCAAGGTGAAAGAAATTTATTTTTATTAAAATATTTTGAATTCTTGCTCCGTAGGGAAACACGGATATTTAACAAGTTAGAATATCCACGGTGTTGGCAGAGCTAAATTCTCCACGATAGCGTCAACGGAGGGGTATCAAAATTGTTAGAGTTCTTAACATTACTAGTTGAATTTGGCGTGGCGTCACGCCACGCCCTGGTGATTTTTTTTTTATAATTTTTTTTTGTTCACCAAAATGTTGGCTAAATTGGAATGTTCAAACATGTTTTTTTTTTAGTTTGTTGTGAATGGGTAGCATTTTTTCTTTTTTTTTCAGCATTTTTAATATGTTTTGTAGAATATTTAAATATTTAGTGGTCTGAAATGTTCAAGCATGTTTGTATTTCAACGTCAATATTTAATTGAAATTGGAAAAATCCATTTGAAATGTTCCAATATTTTGCAGAGTATGCAAATATTAAGTAGTTTGAAATGTTCAAACGTGTTTGTATTTCAGCGATAATATTAGATTGTAATTATAAAGTATGTATTTTTATTACCTCCAAATGGTGTCAAAATTTGAATAATACTGAAATAAATTCTCTAGCATAAGTAGTTTGTATGTTCGGAGATATTGATTTATGTTTTGGTTGAATTTCAAAATTTGGTGAAAGTGGGAAGCTATTAGTACATTTTTTTTCAATTTTTCAAATGCTTAGATTTGGATGCCGCTAAAATCAACGTGTGGGTCTTACAGGTGTTGAAGTAGCTGAACCATTCTCTCCTCTGTAGACCATAAAGAAGCATTTTTTTTCCGGACCGCACCGCCATTCCTCCTCCGCCATTTTTGCAGCTATTTTTTTGCCATTTTTTGTGAGTACCGTGGTGTAAATAATTGAATTATGGAAATGTGCATATTTAGATGTTTTTTTTCGAAATGCATGTAGTCAGACTTTTTTTTTGAAGTTAATTGTATTAATAGTTAATTCATTTTAGAAGCAAGCCATAATTAGAGAAAATGAATTTGCCATAAGTAGTTTTTTGTTTATTTTTATCTTTTTTTTTGCTTTTTTCTGTGAGTATCGTGGTGTGAATATTTAAATCATGGAAATGTGCATACTGAAAAGGTTCATTTAATTGGAAATGCATGTAGTCAAACTTTTTTTTTGTGAAGTTAATTATTTTAATATTTAATTCAATTTGGAAGCAAGCCATATTTAGAGAAAATGAATTTGTATTTTCTCAAAATAGTCTTCTAATAAAACCTTTGGTGTTTAATTCTAGTGTTTTTTTATGCAATTTTGCGAAATTTGAATGGACATCATATGACATAAGTATTTTTTTGTTAGGTATTTTTTTGCCATTTTTTTTTCGTGAGTACTGTGGTTTAAATAACTGAATTCTGGAAATGTGCATATTTATAAGGTATTCTGTATTTTTCTCGAAATATTCATGTAATTTAATGTTTTTTTAATGAAATGTCTATGTTGATTTGTTGCAATTTTGTGGCATTTGGCCTCATTTCATTTGGAAATGAAGATAATCGAATATTTTTTTATTAAGTGCGGTGGGTATGTTGATTTTTAAATCTATATTTCTATTTTTTTTAAGTTTATTTTAAATCAAATCCATATCTAGATGATACGACGTGTTTTTCTTTTTTTTTTTTAAATTCTACTTACCTTTCAAAAAAAAAAAAAAAACTAAATTGCAGCACCTTTCAAATTTTTTTTTAATTTGCAAAGTTTAATTTAAATCGAATCCACATTTAGGAGATACGATTTTTTTAAAGTTTAATGTAAATCAAATTCGTATTTAGAATTTTTTTTTAAAAAAAAACAATGTTTAGAAGAAGCGCATATTTTTTAATGGAACATTGCATTTTTTTTTGCTTGTTTGTATTGCTTAAATAAAAATCAGAATATTTCATATTTCTTTTATCTTTTGTAGGTAATAAAAAAAATATTTGCTGAAATTCAATCCATAATTAGTGGATATGCATTTGTATTCTATGCAATTATTCATGTAATCAAGCATTTGTGAAAAAAATTACCTCTACCATATTTAGAGGAACGTTTTTTTTTATTGAAATGTTATGTTTTCTTGGGATTGGAAAACATTTTTTTCGTCATAAGTAGCAAGTATTTATTTATTCTGATTGGTCGGATACGTTATTTATATTTTTTTCAGGTGGATATGTTTGGAAATATATTTTTGTACATATTTTTTTTATTTTATGCATATTGTTCTAGTAAAATGCCCATACCTGTTAGGAGCGCATTTTTTTTTTGTAAACACATTTTTTGAAAAGAGTATCATTTACGTTAATTCGTCTGATGTAGTCAAATATTATCGTATGAAAATTACTTTTTTTTTTGAAATGTTATACATTTTTTAGATTTTGTAATCATTTTTTTTGTCATAAGTAGCAAGTATTTATTTATTATGGTTGGTCGGATATGTTATCCAGATTTTTGTCAGATGGATTTCTTTGAAAATATTGTTTTTTTTTGTTTAAAAATGGTCCTACTTGTTAGGGATTAAACATTTTTTGTAAACATATTTTTTTGAAAAGGATTTTGTCCACGTTAATTCATCTGATGTAGTCAAATATTATCGTCTAGAAATTATTTATGTGGAGAGCTTGTATCTTGAAATATTATCCTATTTGGTTACTATTAGATTTTAAATTTAGATCAATTTTTAGAGGAAATACTTTTTTTTTCAAAATTAGTAGGTGCATTAGAAATTCGATCCATTTTTTTTGGGTCATAAGTAGCAAGTATTTATTTATTCTGGTTGGTCGGTTTTGGTATTCATATTGTTTTCAGGTGGATTTGTTTGAAAATATTGCTATTAGATTTTAAATTTAGGTCAATATTTAGAGGAATTTTTTTTTTAAATTTAGTAGGTGCATTCGAAATTCAATCCATAATTAGTGAATATGAATTCTATGCAATTATTCATCTTATCAAGCATTTGTGGGAAAATTTACCTTTAACATTTTTTGAGAAACGTTTTTTTTTGTTGAAATGATATACATTTTTTGGATCTAAAAACATTTTTTTTGTCATAAGTAGCAAGTATTTATTTATTCTGATCGGTGGATATGTTTTGAAAATATTGTTTTTTCCGAATTTTTATTTTTATTTTATGCATATTGTTTTAGTAAAATGGCCATACCTCTTAGGAGCGCAACATATTTTTCTTGTAAACATATCTTTTAAAAAGGGTGTCATTTACGTTAATTCCTCTGATGTAGTCAAATATTATCGTATGGAAATTATTGTTTTTTTAATTGGTGAAAGTGGGAAGCTATCCTATTTTTTAAATATTTTTTTTCAAATGCTTGAATTTGGAAGCCATTGAAATTTTAGAAGTTTTTTTCGAATCTGGAATTTAGTCATATTGGCCATGTGGTAAAGCTCGAAGTTAGAAATATCCTTTGCTAATGTTTTTTTTTGTTTCCTTTTTGTGGACATGTCGAAACAGTACCTATAAAGTGTTTCAAATTGTCGGAAGCATGTTCTATTTTAGAATTTGTTTCCTCATGCAAATATATTTGTTTGTAAAATATGTCTGAAGCAGTTTTTTTTTTTTTTGAAAGTTTACATTTGTGATAATCTTAATCCGTAATACAGTTGGGTAGTTGTATTTAAGTAAAATAGTTTGTACCAAATTCTTTAATCGGGTATATTTGTTTGTAAAATATGTCTGAAGCAGTTTTTTTTTTGAAAGTTTACATTTGTGATAATCTTAATCCGTAATACAGTTGGGTAGTTGTATTTAAGTAAAATAGTTTGTACCAAATTCTTTAATCGGGTCTGTCATGTTGAATGATATTTCTGATTTTATTTATGTGGTTTTTATTTGAGTATGGGAAATTTATCTTCTAATTTTTCGTAAAAGTGACAAATGAGTCTTCATGTATATTTTTTAAATTTCTAGTATTTCATATAAGTTGAAAAAGGTCCAAAAGTATTTGAAATAGCTATTTTGATTTTTACATATTGTTGGAATTTGGTCTGAGTTTTTTTGAAGTTGTATTTGGAAAATTTCAGAAGTTTTTTAAAAAATAGAAAAACAAAACAGAAAAGAGGAACCAAAAAAAAAAAAAGGAGGCCGGCCGAGGCGGGCAGCAGCTCAGCCCAGCAAGCGGCCCAACTGCTCAGCCCAGGACCAGCGTCGCGTCACGCTGGCGTCATCACCGGTCGGGCTCTGGCACGGCGGCGGCAAGCACGCCGGAGCCGACGCATCCGCGCGGGCTGGGACGCGCGCGGGCGGCCGTCGGATGCGTGCGGTCGCGGGGCGCCTGCAGGTGGCGGCGCCGCCTCTTGTAGGTCGCCGGACCGGCGGCGGCGGCCTCCAAACGCGGCGGACGGCAGCGGGCGCGGCGGCGCCGATTCCCACGCGCGCGCGGCGTCCCGGCAAGCGGTGCTGGGTGAGGAGGGAGGGGTGAGGACGGCGGACCTCGCGGTGGCCGTCGATCTGGACGGGGAGGAGCGGGGCGGCCGCGCGGCGCGTCGGCGGCGCCGGCGGCATCGCCGTCGCGGGGGAGAGAGAGGGAGGGAGGGGGGCTCTGCCGGCGTTTTTGCAGAAAAGTCCTTCTGTTTTTCGGAATTGCGAAATGGCCCCTCGCTGCGGTAGAACGTGGACTGCGGGTTCTATTTCTGGAATTTGGAGGGCTTTTTTGCAAAATCGTCATCGACGCGCGCTGGGAGCCGTCGGATCGCCGGCGGACGGCCGGGATCGCCCGGGTCCTGTAGTACTGTAGCGCTACAGGAATCCCTGTAGCTGTGAACAGTGCCCGAGGGCCTCTCCGATCGCCATTTCGTCCAACTTTTATATATAGTATAGATTCATTGGTGTGAAAAGTAAAATATTCATTTGGCACCCCTATATGACGATACATTGTGGCTGGCCGTAGGCAGAAAGTAAAAAACGAAGGCCAAGCTACATGTAACTCAGTTTTCGAAAAAAAAAAGAATCTGTATTTTATGTTTCAACATTTTCGGAAATAAAATTCTAGGTGTAGATATATCGAGGTCTACCACTATGCAAAATTTCAATAAAATATTCGTTATATTTTGGGATGGACATAAGAGACAAATATGCAGATCTAGGTGGATGAACTGTGTACCATCTCAAAAAAAATTGAAATGTTGCCATATTTATTATTTTTATGTCCAAAATAATACGAATTTTGCATTGAAAATTTACACAGTGGTATATCTCAACTTCATCTACATCTAGGCTTTTTTTCATCGATATTTTTTAAACACAAAAATAGGTATACGTTTTTTTTTTCGAAAACGGAGCCCTCCAAATCGCGGCTGTCCTATGTTTTAGTTATTTTTGAAGAAAGCTAATTTATAGTTTAAATTTGTTTGATTTCTTGTTGTTGAGAAATTGTTCTAGAAATAGACAGGTCCTCCCTGACCCTATTGGATACACGGGTCAAACCGTCCATGACATCACCGTACAGTCCATGGTCCCTCAGCTAGCAGAATTAGGCCTCAGTTTGCGTGTGATTTGGACTAGACAGGTTCATGCACGACCGAGCATGGCACGAGTCCACGAGATGCGATATCACATCCGATGTTGTGCTTGCCTACGCAGCTGGCTTGTCAAAACACTCTCCCTAGCCCAGGCCGTCCGTGGTCAAGGGTGACGTCTCCATGGCACGTCAGAGCATTGACGCCCAACGCGCAGGCGCGCTAAATTTTTTTGGGTGTCAGAATTACGATTTCTCGCGCGCGACGCCTGTTTTAGACGCGCTATATTCCAGCGCGCGCTCAAAATTTTTGCTCCAGCGGCTGCGCTAAAAATTCCAGCGCGAGCGCAGCACATACAATGTTTGCATTTTTAGAACGAACAGACAGACGAACGAACAAACATACGAACAAACCGAATCAAAGTCTCGATTGAACTGACTACATTACTAACGAACAGACGAACGTTTGTTGACTACACTACTAAATAGACTCGATTAAACTGACTCGACTAAACATACTAGAAATCAAAGTCGGAGTCCGAGCTCTCCGACGTATCGGAGATCTCGGACCACAGATGCTCCCACCTGGGGTCTTCCTCGTCCCAGGTGGTGTTGTCCATCTGCCTCTCCGCCTCGGCCTTGCGCCGGCGCCGCTCGGCCCGGAGCTCCCGCCGCTCGAACCTCCTCTCCGCCCGCTCGGCGGCGTACGTAGCCAAGAGCTCCGCCTCGGCGGCGGCTTCTTGCGGATGGGTCCGGCGATACTCCGCCACCATCTGCGCGTCCCTCTCCGCGATAAGAAGGCGGGTCTGGAGCTCGCGGTGGGCGGTCCGCTCGTCGGCGGTGACGAGGCGCGCCGGAGGCGCCCGATCCGCCGCCTGCCGGGCGGTGGTGACGTCCGTGAAGTTCATCTGGCGCCGGCTCCGGCCGAGGCGCCATGCTGCCGCGTCGTACGCGCGGGCCGCCGCGTGCGCCGTCTCGAACGTCCTGAGGGAGATCCGCTCATCGCCGGAGCGGATCTCCGCGTAGAACGTGCCGTTGGCCCGCGCGCGCACGCCGCGGTACCCGGACTGGCTCCTGCGGCGCGGAGGCATGGTGGCGACGGCGCGGGGCGCGGTGGCGGCGGCTGTCGGTGCGGATTCCGTGCGGTGGGGGAGAGAGGGAAGCGGTTGGGGGGAGACTGGGGGACGCGTGGAGTGAGCGCGCGCGCCGCGGGGCGGTGTATATAGCGCGGAACGTACCGCTTCGGCCAGCGCGCGCCGACGTTTTTTGCGCGCGCTTTTTTTTCCCGCGACTGCTGGAGCGCGCGAAATGGCCCCGCGCGCGGGAAAAGCCCGTTATTTGGCGCGCGCGCTCCATTTGCCGCGTCTGTTGGAGATGCTCTCATGCTGTGCGTTGTACCGCTCGCCTTGCAGTGTGCAGTTTGCCAGCATTTGACCGTAAGTCTGACCGACCTCCACGGGGAACTCGCCACCGGAATTGTTTTACATCTACACCCCTCTCCACATCATTATCATTGTAAAAAAAGAGAGTTAATTCCAACAACTTTAAACCGATGATCCAACTACTTGCATAAGATCATCTCTACTCGCACACTCGAGAATTGTCTCACACTTGAAAGTGTGTCCGTTTTGGGGTGTCGGACCCATATCCGGCATAAAAGGGGTGTGGTGCACCAAGGGGCACCGTCAAAATTATTTTATTCATTTGTAATCTCACCGTCGTTTGCCGCCAAGCACCTCCCCGCCCTGCCTTCCAGCATCTGTCGCTAAGCCTCCACCGCTGTTGTGTATGTACGGACGCGCCTCTCCTTGAGGGCCAACAAAGCGGAGCAGCTTCCCGAGCAGTCAGAAAGCCGCTTGCACTAGCCGACGGTGAAACAACAACCATGTTCGTAGGGAAGCTTCGCGCGCGAGCGTCGTCGATGGCGCCTTCTGCGCGAATGACTCAATATGTGCCTGCCGCTCCACATTCATGAGTCGACTTCTAGCCTCCTGTCTCGTCACGAACTCAAGGGACGCCTCGATGCCAACCTCAAGCATGTGGTTGTTCATTCCCTCCGCCCTCAGTTGGCGCTGCCCCCGCCACACTGGCCCATGCCACTCCACCACCTCCTCCGCCTCCGCTTTCGCCAATGGCTCTTTGGCGGTCTGGGCCCCCAATGGGCCTTTATGGGTCGTTTGGAGGGTGCCTGTCCAAATGCTCTAAACTGGTCCGCAAACTTTTCATTCCATGCATATCAGTCCAAATCATTCTGGAGATTATATTTGTAATTATTTTTGTGGAAAACCCCCCTCACATTTTTCTGTGTCAAAAGTGACCTTCCCCTCTGTCTTTTCATATCCACCGACAAACCACAACTCCAAGACCACCGGTCTGTGCGGCCGCCTTAGAGCCTCCTTCGAGGAGCACGACGGAGATGGGAGATCAATCTATTCGGAGTGCGCGATGTTCACGACTCCTAGGTTTGCTACGTATGTCGGAGAGAATCTGAGGGGTGTGTTCCTACCGCTACACCCCAAATGGGCTGGTGGTGTTGCGGTTGACCATGCTCGGATGCTTCGTTGTGAAATCAGTAGAGAAGGAGTTGCAAGAAGATTTGGACCAGATTGTTTTTCCCATTCTGGTTCCAGGGTCCTCGGTGTAAAAATTGAGGGCCAAATTGTAGTTTTTTTTACCGTTGAGGCCTTTTTTAAAATTGTACACCACGAGGATGGCATAAATGCAGCAACCGGGGTCTATCGAGACCCCTGTCCCGTTCAAACAAACAAAAACCGAGGAGGCTGGAGCACCACGCCAAATCTTTGACCGCTTTCTTCTGAGCAGGTAGGAGTGTAGGACAGGAGCCCGTCTTCCCCTCGCCACCGGTGAGAGATCTCCAAGATGTCGACCACCACCACTGCCGCCTCCGGGACGAGGCCGGCGCTGAGCATGAAGCTCCTCATCGACACCAAGGCGGGGCGCGTGCTTTTCGCGGAGGCGAACAAGGACGTGGTCGACTTCCTCTTCTCCCTCCTCGTCCTGCCCGTCGCCACGGCCGTCAGGCTAATCGGCAGGGATTCCATGGTCGGCAGCGTCGCCAACCTCTACGCCAGCGTCTTGAAGATCGACGACGCCTACGTTCTGCCCGGCGTCGACCTGAACGAGCTCCTCTTCCCGACTGTCTCCTCACAGGCGACAGCCCCCAACAACTCCCTCCTCTGCCTGCCAGATCCATCGTCCAAGGGATTCTTCAGGTGCGGCCAGTGCAACAGTCTCGGCGCCGTGACGGACGTGAGGGGCACCAACTGCCCGAGATGTCGTACTCCGATGAAGGTTGCAATCCAGTGTGTGCGGCCCGATTCCGTCGGCTCCGGGCAGGCCGCCATCGGAGTCGGAGGAGGAGCGAAAGGGTTCGTGCAGGGCGTCGTGACGTACACGGTGAAGGACGACCTCACCGTGACGCCCATGTCGTCCATCTCCAGCATGACCCTGCTCAACACCTCCGGCGTCAGGGACTTCGGCGCGCTCCGGGAGAAGACCGTGCGGCTCGGCTCCAGTGAGGTGAGCATTCCAAATTTCCGACACCACCGCCCTGATTTGTTGAGATCTCAGATGAAATATGCATGAGTGAGTGAATGTTTACGGGGAATGCTTTTAATATCCGCTTGTTTCGAACACTTGCTTGTCTGCTTATAAATCAAGTTAATCTATATTTACTTTTGTCAAGAAGGATTTAAGATTCTATTTGTTGATGGTCGTCACTTGAGTGAGGCGTTTTAGAGTCCGAGCTCCATGTACCTCGTTTTTTGAAAAATTTAAAATTTGCATTTTACTTCTCAAAAAATCAGTAAAAAAAATTCCTGATGTAGATATTGATAAGATCTACAAGTGTGAAAAATTTCAACTCTAAAGTTGTTGTATTGTGGGTTTGGAAAAAATGACAAGAGTGGATCTGGGTGGCGACTGGCGAATAGTACACTGTTCAAAAAATTGAAATTTTTCCGATTTGTCTTTTTTATGCAGCCCAGAGTACAACGAATTTTTGCTTTGAAATTTTGCTCGCTTGTAGATCCAGACATTCTCTACATCTGAGATTGTTTTCATGATTTTTTTAAACTAAAATATGCCAATTTTGAAATTTATAAAAAACGATCTACATGTAGCTTGGGCTCTCTTTACACTTCCCGACATTTGGTTTTATAGAAGAGCGGTTCTACAAGCGGATGCTCCTATTATAGAAATTGAATTTTAAAAATATCCAAAATATTGGAAAAAATCTGGAAAAAAACTTAGGATGTAAATCGGACCATTTATGTTGGCACCAAAGTTTCCTGAAAAAAATACTTTAACTATGTGTGACAAGGAGGTCGCATATGGTCGGGTAGAGAATGGGCCGTTCCTCGCTTCCTGTCAGAGGTCATGCACAAGTCCATGATCTCCGCGGAGACATAAACCCTTCGCTCGCGCCACAAGAACGTCAAGGTGCTGGCAGATGCCATCGTGCTATTGGAGCGGGAGGCGGCGAAGAAGAAGGCTGCCGAAACCATTTTCGTCCGGCTCGCTAACAAGTAGGCCAGTACCGTTAGGATCCTCGCCAAGCTCCCCTTAGGCGACGGCGCAACTCCTCCTCCGAGCTCTACGCCATCTTTGAGAAGCATTACCAACCTGGCACCGGAGATGACAAGGGGAAGGTTAAGGCTCCGTAGTGATCCTCTTTGGTTTGTCTGTTTATATATCAATGTTTTGCTGAACTTGTGTGATGTATATTTTGCTTAATACTCCCTCAGTTCCATATTAGTTGACTTTCAAATGGATGTATCTAGACATGAAATGAATCTAGGGACATCCATTTAGAAGTCAAGTAATATGGAACGGAGTAAGTATATCTGATGCATGTGATGTGTCCTATTTAATCCAAATAGATTTTGAACTTGTCCGATCAAAATTATGTTTCATATGTAGTGCAAGTTGAACACGGCCACACGAGACGTGTACACCTCGTTCGGTCGGTAGTGCAAGTCCGTACTGATCATAGTGGATGGTTTGTTTATGGGTTTAGCGTGATCCGCACCAAAGATTTGTAACAGGAGTAGCCGAGTAGGAGTAGGGAGTAGGAGGATACACATGAAGCTCTGGCGAGACCAGGATCTGACACAACTTAATACGCCGGGTCAATCAGTCACCTCGCCCTCTGCCACAAGAAAGACAATGAGTTTGCATTTTGCCTTCCCGGCTGCCCGACACAAGTCTCAAACAGTCCGCACGCGCCGAGATCTCTACGATCAAGGCCTTGCAGGCTTGATTTTCTTGAAAGGAACGTACATATAGCTGGCCTGCTGCTGGTCACAGATATCCATTACTCCAGCAAAGCCTGTATGTTTCTTTTGAATGGACTTGACGTCTTGACGGGACTACTCGCAACGGCACATAGTTCATCCCCCGCAACGAATATATATATTTTCTTTTCGCTAGAAAAATTCAAAAATTTATGCCTCATATGTAACACACAACTTTCACAATATTGAAAAAACAGGTAAATTAAAATGTTATGATCCACAAATCCCGTGAATAGGAAAGTTGTGTGCTGGATTTTATGGGTTTTGATAAGCTTGATTGCACGACTTGTACACGAAATGGGACTAAGTTTAGTCTCATGTTCTTCGTGATGAGAGTTGGAACTGACTATAAGGCAGCTTTTCTAGAAAATATGTTGGTGCAGTAATAACAGAGTAGTACAAGAACCTCTAATGATCGGCAGCTGATAGTACTAGACACTAGCCAAAGGTGCTTTCTAGTTAACGGCAGCAGATAATAGATTTTTCCAAAAGATACTAGGGTAATAAGCTAAGCTCTGATCTGTGCTTACACAGAAGACCAACCTGACATCCGTCCCAAAAAGATGTCATTTCTTTATCCAAATTTGAATGTATCTAACCACTAAATAGTGTCTAGATACATTCAACTTTAGATAAAGAAATGGCATCATTTTTAGGACGGAGGGAGTAGATGGATCGAGCTACAGCTACTGCTAGCCCTTACACATTGTTCACACAAAAGGACCAACTTACTTGAGCGTACTGGGTACACAGATCGAGCTACCACACATTGGATACACGTTTATGCAAAAGGACCATTAACCTAACTAAGCCTACATCGATGGAGCTCCTACTTTTTTCAATGTCAGAGGCGGAACGACCTCGCCTTCAGACGTTCTTGGGGTCTTCTTTGCGAGGAAGACGTCGGTGAGGACGGTCTTGGACTGCAGAGACGCTTTGAGGATCTCCAAACCCTGAAAAATTCATGCCCAAGCATGACTATCGGGTTGATACAGACTCCCAACAAACGAACAATGAGAAGAAAAACATATACTAGTATAGAAGAGCAAGTGCCGTTCACGTACCTCGTTGTAGCCGATCTGCACGGTCTTCTCCTGGAGCGCGCTGAGGTCCTTGGCAGCGAAGGTGTTGAGCAGGGTGATGCTGGAGATGGACGACATGGGCGTCACGGCGAGGTCGTCCATCACCGTGTATGTCACGATGCCCTACACGAACCCTTTCCCAGCCACCTTGGCCGCCGCTTGCGCCGCCTGGCCTCCGGACTCCGCCGACGGCACGAGTGACAACTGCGTGTACATCTGGCTCTTGCATGACGGGCAGGTGGTGCCGGATGCGTCCGTGATGTATTCACGTCAACTGTACGAAATGCTGGTCTGGCAGCTGCTGTATGAACCTCGGCAGCTGCTGGCACTACCATTAGCAACAGCGGCACTCCCAGTGGCCGCCGCCGCCGCCACCTCGAGGGGGTCCCTGTCACCACCGACGGCCCTCTCCAAAGCTAGCCCATCTGGCCATCCCCGACAGCTCTCTCCGCAGCGAGCCACCCGTCTGCCTCCGCTCGGACTCACCTCTCAGGTCACAGTCCCCTTCGCGCTCGGGCTCGCCGGCCGCGAGCAGCTCGACCCGTAGCAGCTGCTGGCGCCACCGCCTCGTCCAGCCCAAAGTCGTGCTGGACATGTCAGCGGTGTGGCCGGCGTTCGCTCCGACGGCTCGGGACGTGGCTCGTCCCTCTGCGTACGGCGCTCGCGAGATCTAGACGGCGGCCGGTGGCGAACCTCCGCGGCTCGACCTGGGCACGGCGAGTGGGCAGGTGACTTTGCGACTCCTGTGCCCGCGCCCAGGCCAACCACGACCAGTGGGTCACCATCGTCCAGCTCTGCCAGCACGTCCCCCACCACCGCACTTTCCTCTACCTCGAGCAGCTTCTCATTAAGCATGGCCAGGACGCCCCGGCCTAGCCGTCCACCCCGCTGGCCGCAGCTGCGTCGCGCACAGAACCCCGCGCTAGGGGGAGCAGTTCTCCGTGCCCCTCGCGCTCCACCCTCCACGCTCGAGTTCCAGGCCATAGACGTCGTGCTAGCCGCGCCTCCGCCCCACGCTCTATGCGCTGCCGGTCGGAGCCCTGCTGGTCGTGCGCGTTGCCGCTTGCCGCCCGCGTTCCCGCTCCACGCCCGATGCGTTGTCCTGGCCTGTGCGAGCTGGCCCGCCCGTCGCCTCCATACACACCAACCACGCAGCCTTCTGCGGCCACATGCTGCCGCTGTCCTGGCCGCCGGCGCGGCCCGATGCCGCCGCGCTGCCCAGTCGGGTGCCCAGACGAGCTGGTTCATGTTGTGGCTGCACACGAAGTGTTTGATAAAATGCGCACTAGAGAGGAATAGTAAGAAGAGAGTGGAGATTATGACATGTGGGACCTACATCAAATATAACACTGCTTTTTGTTTGTTTTTGCCACATAGACCCGACTGGTGGGACCGAACCACGACGGGTTAAACAGACTAATTCATGTAATAAGTACTCCGCGTCATGACCTAGCCCCAAAAATGGTATGTACTTATGTGTCAATTTCCGCAAAAATGGTAGGTATCTAACATATCTGCCCCAAATGTCGTAGTGTTCTGTCATTTTCTTGGGATGGGCTAGCTTTGGAGAGGGCCGTTGGTGACAGGGAGCCCCTCAAGGTGGCGACGGCCGCAGCGGCGGCGGCCACTGGGAGTGCCGCTGTTGCTAATGGTAGTGGGTCGTGGATGATGGTCAACTGCGCCATGACCGCGTCAATATGGTACCACGTCTAACCTGTCAGGTGGGCTCAAGCTATCAGAAAATGGATTATACTTGCTAAACGGTTGAATCAGTGCTCCGCGACACGACCTAGACCCAAAAATGGTAGTTATGTGTCAATTTCCGCAAAAATGGTAGGTATCTAACATGTCTGCACCAAATGTCGTAGTTTTCTGTCATTTTGTCGCACTGTCTAATATCTATGAAGCCGAGGAGACGAGGAGCCGAGCAACCCTGGTCCCTGGGCGATCGAGCGGTTGCGTCGTCTGCTCTGCTGCTGCCCACGCGCGGTCCGGCGGTCGTGCCGGCGTCGGCAGTACCACCGTCTTTTACTTCGGCGACACGACGTGCGACCCAGCTCCTACCGCCGGCCGTGGGCGGCGCGTTGTGTAAGTACGACATGGAGATGTTGCAAGTGTTTTGCGTTTACGGCCATGCGCTGGTTTGCCGAGCAGGCATGCGTTGTTGAGCACGGAACCATTCATGCAAAGGCGACTACCAGGAGCACGTAGCTAGTCTGATTAGACGGGACGCCTCGAGGCCGGGAATCCAGTGTTCTGGGCATGGCACGCCGAACCAGGAGATTGCAGTGAATACTTCTGCAGTACCGTAATGATTTCCAGCTCGCGTGTAGTCTGAGCGAAAGATTTGTCACAAAGACTCAGGATCAGAGCGTCTACACCAACGCCCTCAAAAATGTGTCTGGTATGTTAAAAAAGTGGCCCCTACGGTGGATATCGGAAACATTGTCGCGGATGAGGTTTTAGTTGCTAACAACGTATGCCACGTTGTTATCGGAAACATTGTCTATCGCTATTAGGCCGACTGCTCCAAGCGGCCTAAGGTAAACCCAAACCCAAATTATCTGAGCTAACAAATTAAAGGAAAGGTTTAAATTTTAATTAAAATTTGTTGATATTTTACAATATTTAAATCCGTCGCCCCAGTCGAAATCATCGTGTTCTCAGAGGCGAAGATGTTGATGAAGGCGGAGGAGGAGGTGTCCGATGCATAGTTGCGGCGTGACGACGTCTTCTGCTATTGCTGCTAGGACTCGAAAATGGCATGGCGGAATCGGGAATCTCTTTCTTGAGCTCTTGTTGAGACTTGAGGGTGGCCGCTGCTAGGCCGCGACAGTTTGCTTAGTAGACATCGTCCGTGTATGACGAGGGAATACGAATCAAAGTATAACATCAGCAAACAACCCACCCGTTGGGAGGAAACATAATTTTACTGCCGAAATGGTGTAATAAATTGTGTATATAGATGATTAAATAAACGTGTAAGCTCTTAATTTGGATAAATCGTATTTGGACAAGATGTAATAGACCTTTAAACCCTTATTTTCTACATATTTATTGTTGAATTGTGACATTGTTGTAATGGTACTGTCCTAGTGGTCATTTCTTGCTGGACATGATTGAAATTCTATTGTTGAATGACTATTATATTATGTGTTCATATTATGTTGAAATTAAAAATACAAGGAAAAAATTGTCAACTTTTTTTGTGAATTAATAAACTTAACGGCCACACAGAGGTCAACTAACATAAGTGGTACACTAGAACTATGCTACTCGTTTGGTGGCATTCTTAGAAGGATGACTACATCGATGAAATTTTCGGAACATGGCAATCAATCATGACACTTTAAGAATTTCTCAAAATAATCTCTATAACCTAACAATATAGTTACAAAGTGGAAGGGTCCTTAGAAGAAATTTCAATGCATGCATTCTAGGCGTTTTGAAGCTGCACAACTAATACATTTTCCCGATAAAGTGAATATATTAATATCCGCATAACTAATATATAAGAAACCGGAATGTCAAAGATTCGACATTTTAAAGGTAAATAGCTACGCAAAAAAATCACTAGTAAAATTCTAAAATTGGCAGAAGATACTAATATTTTCTCATTGTTTATGTTGTAGAATTGTTGGAGTGTGTTATTCAGTACACACATAAAGGTAGCCCTCCCCGCTAACTAGAAAGGAAGATAAATATAAATATTGTGTAATTTAGATACAAACATGTTAAAGTATTGCATGAGCTGTCTGTAGATCCCAGGTGGAAATGAGAAGAAGGATTCAAGAATGATACTCAACAATGTTGGAGAAGCTTCTTGTTGAAAGGTGTCTAAGTTGTGGTATTAACGTAGTTCCACATATTGAGTCTAGAATGAGACACTTCGGTACTGCATTTAGTGCAGCTCCCGGCCTCCATGGAGCCCGGTCTTTCGAAATAAATAAAATCAATATTTATATGTTTAGAAAAGTTATGGCCTTTGATATATGGATATGTATTCATAAAAAAAAGATCCGCAAAGTTTCAAGGAAACTATTGAGATTTTTTTGGCTACACAAAAATAACAAATTTGTGGCTCTAAAGAGATACAAAATTGTTTTTAATCCTCAGATTTGTTTTATTTGTCGGTAGATCACGGCTAATAATATAGTTCATTGAAACTTGGGTCGATATGTCGTACATATCATACATGTATGTCTACTTGTACGATTAGTTTCTAGATTTGTTTGTGTCTTGAAAATGTGGTTTTCAAAAATTTTAAATAAAGGGCTCTAGTGAGCTCAGGAGTCAATTGGACTTTTCAAATTTAAATAATGCTCTCTATAAGTGCTTTCACATGGGATGGAAACAACTGTATCAGTCCACATCGTCATCAACCTCGATCGGGGCCTTGCTCGTGCCCTCCACCATAATTTGGGCGCCAATGTCGATGGTTTAGATCAACGGTGAAGATACGGGACTATGTACGCGCGGGCATCGTCGATGTGGGTTAATAGACGAATGACACAGGAGACAAGATTTATACAGCTTTGGGACCCGGGAAACATCATCCGGTAATATCCATACGTGCTGTTTTGTGGCTAGGTCTTTATTCCTCTTGGTGGAAGTCGCCGATGAGGCGGCTCCTCTATTGTGTAGGTCGGGAGTTGAGGCTCTAAGCCCTCTGTTCCCTCTATCTCAGTCGTCTAAGTCGTGCCCTCTTGGGGCTCCCGGCTCCTCCTTATAAAGGCGGAGGGCCGAGTTACAAGTAGAGTCCTCTTAGGACTCGGCTAATCTATTACAAGTCGGCAAGTGAGTCCTTATCCTACTGTGGTTGTGAAGTTGACTTGCTGGGCTTCCCCTTGATGGGCCTCGTTGATCCTCCTTGCGGGTACACGTGTCCCATATCCACGACACCCTCCCCTCCCCCTCATAATCTGCTGAAAGAACGACATGTCGCCTAGAGGGGGGGGGGGTGAATAGGTGCTTTAAAACTTTTACATTTAAGGCTTGATAATGCGGAATAAAACTAGCGTTTAATTTATCAAGCACAAAACCTAATACACTAGGTTCACGTATGTGCACCAACAACTTATGCTAGGCAAGTGTAATACCCCGTAGTTCAAAGACCCGAAGGGTAGATTTAGAATTTGTGCATTCGCATGGCATGCATCTAAAAATGCGGGT
The DNA here is from genome assembly GCA_012064385.1 of Puccinellia tenuiflora. NCBI lineage: Eukaryota > Viridiplantae > Streptophyta > Magnoliopsida > Poales > Poaceae > Puccinellia > Puccinellia tenuiflora. Next base: position 25,488 of record QRDG01000196.1, read on the forward strand.
TGTCGGAGATTATCCCCAGGAACTAGGGGTGTCTCCAAGGTGTCGTGTAAGGGGCTGAACACGGAGTCAAACAGTCCACGACGTGCTCCGGCGACGGTGCTCGTCAGGCTCGCTGCGGACGACACTGCAGAGGTGGACACAGGGTATTACCCAGGTTCAGGGCCCTCTTGTGGAGGTAAAACCCCTACGTCCTGCTATGGTGTATTGCACTGCTTGGAGAGTTTACAGTACAGGGAGAGAGCTTGTCGAGCTCAAGGTGGCTAACAATGGCTACTTGCTAGTCTTTAGATCTAGGGTTTTTGAGCAGGCTCCTAGACTCCAAAAACCGAACCTATTGAAGAGTCGAACAGGGATCCGACCCTTTGCTTGGGCGTGCCCCTCCTCCTTTTATAGGAGCCCTGGGCCTCTTCTGCCCAAACATTTGGGCGGGAAGGGCTACCACATGGCGACGAAGGAGGAGGCGCGGTGCACCGTAAAGGTGAGGTCTACCATAAAGGTAAAGCTCGTGGACGCGGTCCACGGCAGGGGAACGGCGTCACCAAAGCTGAAAAGGGGCACCGACCAGCTGGACGGCGGGCTGGCGCTTGCCGAGGCGGGAGGTGACCCACAGTGACGTCGTCCTTGGAGCGTAGCTACAGACTGTTCCCTTGTCACCAAAGAGGCAATACTCGTTGTCCGCTTTGCTTGGCTCCGCTTTGTTGACTGCTTTATACATGGAAACGGCAACTGCGGCGTCGTCGTCACCGCGCGTAGGCACGCGCGTCACTCTGCACACGGCGCAGAGCCCATGTGCGCTCTGCCGCGGGGGCAGAGATGGCTTCACGAGGAAGGCGCTTCGCGAGGCGAAAAGCCTCGCCAAGCCCTTCAGCTTGGTCCTTAGTAGAATTGCGGGCAGCATCGGAGACGCCTTGTCGAGGAGCGATTCCTCGCCGAGGAAAGAACCCTTGGTGAGGAGAAAACCCTTCGCGAGGGGAGAAAACCTCGCGAAGCTCGCCAGGCTTGGAGAGCCTGGTCCTTAGCGAAAATCATCCAAAGAATCTTGTGGGCCCTGGCAGGCCGGCCCGTGGTACCCTGGTTTCCACTGTGCCGACAGTAGCCCCCGGGCCCGCGATGGGCACGCCGAGGCCCATGACGAAGGCGAAGCGTCGAGGGGCCAAAGATGCCTGACAGGGCCGCGACACGTGTCACGCAGCGGTTGCGCCCGTGGCCACGGCCTCCTCGGCTCCAACGGGCGACGTGGTGGGGCCCGCCACGACTCGAGTGCTGGTCAATAAAGCCTGGGCGCGCAGGCGGCGCCCATTACTTCTCCCGTAACTCCTCCGCACACTTCTCCCCACGCCTCCAAACTCTCCAGAGAACTCCAATCTCCAGAGCACTCTTCTTCCTCTCCGGCGACCAATGGCGCCCAAGAAAGCAGCCACCGACTTGAAGGGCAAGGCCTCCATGCGCAGGCGAGCTCGTCGGCGGCGACGGCGCGGGCGGGCAACGTCGTGGCGATGGCGCGCGCTGCTGCTCTCGAGGGAGCGCTGCCGAAGACGCGCGTCACCGCTGCGACGATAGCGACGGTGCGCCACCTGGCGGCGGCGAAAACCAACGAGCACGGCGCCACCGAACTGAGGCCGGCCGGTAGCAGGCTCACCGACACCTTCTACCCCATCTTTCTTCATACTCTCTACGCCGGCCTGGTACCACCATTCTCTGATTTCCTCCTGGCGATCTTGGAGACGTACCAGATCCAACTCCTTCATCTTCATCCCAACTCCATCCTCATCCTTGCCATCTTCGCCCACTTCTGCGAGGCCTACGTCGGCATCCGTCCCTCGGTGGCGCTCTTCCGCAGCTTCTATTCCCTTCGGAACTCCGCCAAGGGCGAGCGGCTCGGATGCGTCTCTTTTCGCATCGTCGACGCCCGGAGCGACAACTACATCCCCATCGCCTGGCATGGGCGAAGTCGCCGTCACCAAGGTGACGAAAAAGGTCGACAAGTTCCGCGAGAAGTGGCTCTTCATCGACGCCAAGGCCACACACCCCTCTCCTGGAGGTGCCCGAGGCGCCGCCGAGGAAGTGGGCGCGCTGGGCGAGCGCGGACTTCAGGGGCTCGAAGCTTGACGCGGTGTACGTGTACATCCGTCACATCCGCGAGGCAGGGGTCACCGGCCAAATGGTGGCAAAGGACTTCACCAGGCGCCGCATCGCTCCCCTCCAACAGCACGCCGAGCCGGTGTGGCGATACGACGGCAAGGATGACGCCATGCGGCTAAGCAGGGACGGCTTCGAGCCTGATGTGCTCCGCCAGATTATGAACGTTCTCTTCACATCGCCGGAGATCCCGTCCGCCAAGAAAGAGGCGGCCAAGCCGCTCATTGTCTTCGCCGAGGAGAGCATAGAGGAGCAGCGCTCGCATATGCCCACGTTCGACGAGTGGGGAATCGTGTCCGCGGGGCACAGCGGGCCTCGCCCTAACCCGTGGGCGGCGGAGCCGGAGTACGTGGATGAGACTCCTGAGGCTGAGGAGGCCGAAGTCCGCCGAGGAGGAGGCCTCGAGAAGCGAGGACCCCCTTGGCGAGGACGAGGCTTCAAGGGGTGCTGACCCCGTCGGCGAGGGCGCCGGATCCTCGAGGAGCGCCCACGCCGAAGTGGACCTCCAGGTGCTCTCCTCCAGCGACGAGGAGGACGCCTTCCGCATCGTCCGCTCCCAGCGCGCCGAGGAGGAGGAGACGAGCGGCGGCGGAAGAGGGCGCTGCGAGCCCCGCTCCAAGGCGGTCCACGACAGGAGGGCCGCAACCGCGGGAGGCATCCCTCGCGCGGAGACAGGAGCGGCCCGGGAGGAGACCGGAGCAAACCTCATCCAGCCTCCAAGGCGAAAAAGAGGGTGTGGGTGATGGCTGGCGAGTAAGCCCTCGACTTCTCTTCCTCCTCAATATTTCACTTTAATAATTCCCCCTTTGAAGGATTTTCGACTTGTCTTCCTTTAGGCAGCCCGCGGAGCCAAAGAGACGGCGGCTCGGCGGGGCTGGAGGGACCACCAGCATCGCCATGGAGACGCCTGCAGCCGGCGAGCCGCAGCAGGCAGTTGCTTCTCCCACGGTCGAGCACCGCGCGGAGACGGTGATGGCCGAGGAGAGCGTAGCGTCGCCGATTCGGGCGGCGACTCCTCCAGCGGCGGAGCACCGCGTGGAGGAGGAGACCGCAGAGGCGGCGGCGTCGCCAACCAGGGCGGCGACTCCTCCAGTCCAGCAGGAGGCGGAGGAGGAAACCGTGGACGAGGACATCGTCGCGGAGCCGCCTCCAGAAGAGGGGGCCTCGAGAGGGGCTGACACGCCTGGGGCCGCGGCGGACGCGGCCGTTGCAGAGGGGGCCGGAGGCGCCCCTGTGGAGCAGGAGGCAGAGACACCTCTGGAGCCCCCAAGCGACGGGGCCAGGGGCGAGGAGATGCCCAGCCCCCTGAGGGCTCCCGATGCGGGCGGCGAGGACGACGCCCCCGCAAGCCCCCGAGCCGCGGCGGGGGCCGCTACAAGTTCGGGGCAAGATGCCCTAGGCGCCTCGACAAGCGTCGAGGGAACTGCACCCAGCGGCGGCGTGGGAGTCTCCTTGGCGCTGCAAGCGCCGCATCGCCAAGCGGCCTATCGCCGGATCGTCCTCAACCGGGCGCGGCGAGCGCTCGACGGGCTGGAGGAGCAGCTCGCCAGGGAAGAAGACGCCCTGGCGGAGGAAAGGGCGAGGCTTGGCGACGCCTAGGATTCTTCTCCACGAGAGGGTGGAGATGTGTCGCCGGCAAGACGCGTCGGCAAAGGCGGCTCGCGAGGAAGCGATCCGCTTCGCCAAAGAGACCCGCGACAGCGTCAAGCGGGAGGCGCAGGAGGTGATGGAGGAGCTCGACGCCGCCAGGGAAGCGCTCGAGGCGGAAACCACCTCCAAGCATGACGAGCTGGCGGCCGCGAAGCAGAAACTCGCCGCCGACTCCGAGGCCGCCAAGGCCAGCCTGAACGAGCTCCGCGAGCAGCTGGACGCCCGCGAGGGGCAGCTGGCGCCTCGCGAGGCCGAGCTAAAAAGGCGTGAGGAAGAGCTTGCCCTCCAGGAGAAAGAGCTGCAGCGGCGCGAGGAGCAGGTCCAGCTGCTCGCGAAGGACCAGGCCACCCGCGAGGGGCAGCTGGAGGAGCGTGAAGGTCGGGTGGCCACCGACGAGGCCAACCTTGCGGCGGAGCATAAGAGGCTCCAAGAAGAGGCTGACCTCAAGGTCAAACTCGTCCGCGAAAACCTCTCAAAAGAATATGACGAGAAGGTCGCGAAGCACGAGGACCGCCTCAAGACCAAGCGCAAGGAGCTCGAGAAGCGCGTCAAGGAGCTTGAGCAGGAGGAGAAAAGGTTGACCTCCTGCCTCGAGGTCTCTCGGGAGGCCCAGGCGCGCGCCGAGGGGAACGCCTTTGCCTTGGAGAGGGACCTGGACGAGCTCCGGCAGCAGGTGGGGCCGGTCGCGGCCCTGGTGGAGCAGGCACGAGACCAGCGCCAGGTTGACCGGTTCATGACGCGCCAGCGTCAAAGCATTCTCCAGAGCCTGGTGAGCCGCGTGCGCGCCGTCGGGAGAGATCTGAGGATCGACGTCCCCTCCTTCTCCGCAGCGACCGACGACGAGACCTCGTACTCGCACTTCTTCGAGCAGTTCCTCGGAAAGCTTGAAGGGGTCGCGAAGAGCTTCGACAAGCGTGTCGTGGAGGAGAGTCGCGACCTCCTCGTCGTCGCCGTCACCAACGTCTTCAGCAACCTCGTGAGGCTCCAGTCCTCACTTGATCTTGAGGACGTGATGGCGCCACCGCGCGCCATCAGCGACAAAGCGCGGGAGACCGCCAAGCAGGCCGCCATCGCGTATGCCAAGAAATTCGACCAAGTCTTGGTCGATGAAGACGAAGGCGACGGCGAGGGGGGTGCCCTAGGAGCAGGAGCTGGCGCGGATGGAGCGGGGACCTCGGGAGGCGCGATGGCCTGAACTCCTTCCTGTAGCTGAACGTGCCAAGGGCACATTTATCTTAGCCATTTTGATTGTAAACTTTGTAAAAACCTGTCAAGTTATATTTGAGTGTGCTTGTGAATGTCCCTCGGGAAACCTTTGTCCTTCCCCCTCATGTCTTTTTCGCTCTACGTCTTAGGACCCTCTCTTAGCGCTACACCACCGCCGCTTCGGTATGTGCGAGTCAGTGCTCCACAAGTCCGGGGGGTGAGTGAGGCTTCAAGAAGTAAGAGCTCCGCGAAGCGCGATGCTTGGGGCTCCCCTTTGACGTGCAAGCAGCCCATGAGGCGTGGGAGAGAGAAAAGAGACTCGAGGAGCAAAGACCAGCAAGAGGAAATTCTACCAAGTTCTTGCACTTAGCTTGACGAGGCGTTTTTCGCCTTGAAGAGGGTGTTGGTGCCCTGGCGAGGCGTTGTTGTCTTGGAGAGGGTGCTTGGTGCTTGTAGGGCCTGTTTTCCTGCACTTGGAGAAATAGGCATATCCACAAGCAATAGATAGCTAAAGAATCTTATGGTGCTCGTAGGTTCCTTCATGTGTGTCTCGCGAGGAGAAACAGGCACCAAGGTTTTGGTGATCCTTGGTGAGTTGACGTGCGCGGGAGCTGACCCATGAGTTCAGAGCTCCTTGGGAGTTGACATGCATGAGAGCTGACCCGCAAGTTCAGAGCTCGGATCCCTTGGGTTTTAGGCGCTGCCGGGATGCTCCCGTGGCATGGCACCCTGCTAGCCCCCGCTCGTGAGATGCACAGGAGGGATCATACGAGCGAGAATAAATAGTAATAACAGCTTTGCCGAAGTCGCAAAACATGCTGGCGCGATGCGCAAAGGTTCAGAATGACCTGAAATAGGTGTTCATTACACTGGCGTGGCCAGGAGTTTTTCTTCTTTGATGATGAAGTGTTGCTCCTCCGGGAGCGCGCTCCCCTACTTAGGAGGCAGGTTGGCGCCGATGGCGACGCAAGCCCCCGAGCCACTTGCCTCCAGAGACACTTGTTTTGTCGCGGCCTTCTCCTGGGAGAATAGCTGCTTCTTCTTCGCGGGGGGCCTTGGGAGGGGTTCCTCGTCCTCGTCGGCGGGTGACGCCACCGCGGCAGCCTTGTAGGCCGCCTGCGCAGCGTACAGGGCGTCCGAGACCACGCCGCGGATGACAATGGTGCCACCCGAGCCAGGGAGCTTGACGAGGTTGTAGGCGTGGTGGGTCACCGCCATGAATTTGGCGAGGGCGGGGTAGCCGAGTATGGCGTTGTAGGGTAGGCCGATGTGCGCGACGTCGAAGTCGATCAGCTCGGTGCGGTAGTTGGCCTGGGTGCCGAAAGTGACGGCGAGCCTCACCTGCCCCAAGGGGGTGGTAAGACCCTCTGTCACTCCCGAGAAGGGCCTGGTAGGCATGAGCCGCTCGTAGGGCACCTGCAGCTTCTCGAATGTCTCGACGGAGATGACGTTGAGGCCAGCACCCCCATCAATGAGCGTCTTAGAGACGGCGATGTTGTTGATGGTGGGGGTGCAGACCAACGGGATGGTGCCAACGGTTGACGTGGACTTGGGGTGGTCGCCGGAGTCGAAAGTAATGGGGCACTGGGACCACTTGAGGGGCCTGGAGGCCTCGACTCCAGGGAGGGCTGCCGCGACCTCGCGAGCGAGTTGCTTGAAGTGGCGGTTGGAGCGAGGGGCCTGAGCCCCGCCAAGGATACAAGCTGCCCCACGAGGCACCTGGTAGCCTTCGTCAGCCTCGGCAGGCAGGTTGTCGTTTGCGGGCTGGGCAGCGTTGGCCTGGGGGTTCTGCTGGTAGTTGTCGTTGTAGTTGTTGTTCCAGCGTCGCCCCCCGCGGCCGCTGCGGCCTCCGCCGCGGCCTCCGCGGCCTCCGTTTGCCTCGCGAGCCTCGCGGCCTCGCGAAGCCTCTTGATGTCGAAGCAGTCCTCGGTGGCGTGAGAGTGCCTGTTGTGGTAGATGCAGAAAGGGCGATCATCCTTCTTCTCAGGTCCTGCGGCTGGAGTAGCAGCTTGGCGAGACTGCTTGGCGTCAGGCTCTGCCGCGAGGACCGCAGTAGTCTTGCGCTTCTCAGAGGATTTCTTCTTCTTGGACCCCTCGGCGGGGTCCCCTGGCTCGTTTTTGACGAACAAGCGGCCCTCTTCAGCCTTGGCGCACTTGTCCGCAAAGTCGAAAAGCTTGACGACGGTGGTGATGTTGTCGTGGATGCCGAGCTTCTCGAGCATCCGCACGTCTGTGACCCCAGCCTGGAAGGCCGAAATGACCTGTGCGTCGGTGGCGTTGGGGATCTTGTTGCGCACTTGGTTGAAGCGCTGGATGTACTTGCGGAGGGTCTCGCCGGGCTTCTGACGCACGGCGCGGAGGTCATTGTAGGTGAGGCCGCGCTCATACGTGCCCTTGAAGTTGGCGACGAAGCACCGGCAGAGCTCCTCCCAAGAGTTGATGGACTCGGCGGGAAGGTTGGTGAGCCATGAGGACGCAGAGTCCTTGAGGGCCATAGGGAACCAGTTCGCCATGACCTTGTCGTCGCCCCCGGCGGCCTGGATGGCCAAAGAGTAGAGCTGCAGGAACTCCAGGGGGTTGTTCTTGCCGTCGTAGCGCGGAGGGAGGTCCGGCCTGAACTTGACCGGCCAGACGACGCGACGAAGGCTGCGAGTGAACGCGGCCGTCGTGCCGTAGGTGACCGTGCCGTTGGCAAGGGTGGCGCGGAGGTGGCGCCCGGCGGTGGCGATGTCCTGGACGGCGCGGTTGCGGCGTTCTTGCCCGCGCTCGATGCTCACGCGTGCGTCCTCAGGGGCTCGCTGCACGATCTGGCAGTCATGCGGCGACGACGCGTGCGATGCAGCGCGGCCGTCGCGAGGAGGAGCCCCCGCTGGAGCAGGTTGCGGTGCAACCGGTGGAGCCGGAGCGGGTGTGGGTTGGAGAGGAGGCGCGGGAGGCGCGCCGTGCGCCACGTCCCCCACGAGCGCAGAAGGAACCAGGGAACGAGACGGCGCAGGCACCGCGGCGCGAGCGGCGCCGATGAGCTCGGCAACGCGGTTGAGCCAGGCCTCCTGAGCCGCCGGCGTGGGGCGGTACTGCAGCAGCTCCTGCGCCATGAGGAGCGCAGTCGCCGGGCTAGGCGCAGGGCGGCCCAGCGAGGAGGCAGCACGGTCCCGCGACGGGGGCAGGGAGGAGGCCTCCTCTTCGCCGAGGTCGTCCTCAGCGTGGTCGATGTCGTCGTCGTCGGGGTGCTCGACGCGGGGCTCAGGGTCGACACGGCGCTCCGGAGCAGAGCCCCCACGCGGGCGGCCACGCGGGCGGCCTGCGGGAGCGGTGGCGGCGCTAGCCGTCCGGCGAGCGAGACGTTCGGCACGAGAACCGGCCATGGCTGTGTCGAGGATGAAGACGCGCCTCAGCCCCCTACCTGGCGCGCCAAATGTCGGAGATTGTCCCCAGGAACTAGGGGTGTCTCCAAGGTATCGTGTAAGGGGCTGAACACGGAGTCAAACAATCCACAACGTGCTCCGGCGACGGTGCTCGTCAGGCTCGCTGCGGACGACACTGCAGAGATTGACACAAGGTATTACCCAGGTTCAGGGCCCTCTTGTGGAGGTAAAACCCCTACGTCCTGCTATGGTGTATTGCACTGCTTGGAGAGATCACAGTACAAGGAGAGAGCTTGTCGAGCTCAAGGTGGCTAACAATGGCTACTTGCTAGTCTTTAGATCTAGGGTTTTTTGAGCAGGCTCCTAGACTCCAAAAACCGAACCAGGAATCGAACCAGGAATCCAACCTCCTGCTTGGGCGTGCTCCTCCTCCTTTTATAGGCGCCCTGGGCCTCTTCTGCCCAAACATTTGGGCGGGAAGGGCTACCACATGGCGACGAAGGAGGAGGCGCGGTGCACCGTAAAGGTGAGGTCTACCATAAAGGTAAGGCTCGTGGACGCGGTCCACGGCAGGGGGACGGCATCACCAAAGCTGAAAAGGGGCACCGACCAGCTGGACAGCGGGCTGGCGCTTGCCGAGGTGGGAGGTGGCCCACGGTGACGTCGTCCTTGGAGCGTAGCTGCAGACTGTTCCCTTGTCACCAAAGAGGCAATACTCGTTGTCCGCTTTGCTTGGCTCCGCTTTGTTGACTGCTTTATACATGGAAACGGCAACTGCGGCATCGTCGTCACCGCGCGTAGGCACGCGCGTCACTCTGCACATGGCGCAGAGCCCATGTGCGCTCTGCCGCGGGGGCAGAGTTGGCTTCACGAGGAAAACGCTTCGCGAGGCGAAAGGCCTCGCCAAGCCTTTCGGCTTGGTCCTTAGTAGAATTGCGGGCGGCGTCGGAGACGCCTTGTCGAGGAGCGATCCCTCGCCGAGGAAAAGAACCCTTGGTGAGGAGAAAAACCCTTCGCGAGGGGAGAAAACCTCGCGAAGCTCGCCAGGCTTGGAGAGCCTGGTCCTTAGCGAAAATCATCCAAAGAATCTTGTGGGCCCTGGCAGGCCGGCCCGTGGTACCCTGGTTTCCACTGTGCCGACAGTAGCCCCCGGGCCCGCGACGGGCACGCCGAGGCCCATGACGAAGGCGAAGCGTCGAGGGGCCAAAGATGCCTGACAGGGCCGCGACACGTGTCACGCAGCGGTTGCGCCCGTGGCCACGGCCTCCTCGGCTCCAACGGGCGACGTGGTGGGGCCCGCCACGACTCGAGTGCTGGTCAATAAAGCCTGGGCGCGCAGGCGGCGCCCATTACTTCTCCCGTAACTCCTCCGCACACTTCTCCCCACGCCTCCAAACTCTCCAGAGAACTCCAATCTCCAGAGCACTCTTCTTCTTCTCCGGCGACCAATGGCGCCCAAGAAAGCAGCCACCGATTTGAAGGGCAAGGCCACCGTGCAGGCGAGCTCGTCGGCGGCGACGGCGCGGGCGGGCACGTCCGCGGCGATGGCGCGCGCTGCTGCTCTCGAGGGAGCGCTGCCGAAGACGCGCGTCACCGCTGCGACGATAGCGACGGTGCGCCACCTGGCGGCGGCGAAAACCAACGAGCACGGCGCCACCGAACTGAGGCCGGCCGGTAGCAGGCTCACCGACACCTTCTACCCCATCTTTCTCCATACTCTCTACGCCGGCCTGGTACCACCATTCTCTGATTTCCTCCTGGCGATCTTGGGCTCGTTGGAATCACCATACTCTCTACGCCGGCCTAGCCAAAACGGCGAAACTGAAATTGCAATATCTTTTGCATCCGGACTCCGTTTTCGACGATCTTGGGCTCGTTGGAATCACCACAACGAGCACTATAATATTATGCATAGAAACATCATAGTCCAACAAAATATTATAATAACAAATAAGGAAAGGTTAAACCTCTCTCTTGCAACCCGGAACCGTCATATCTTTTGCAAATGAAGTCCGAAAGAGGTGAAACCAATTTTGTTGGAAAGAGGATGATAGTAGCTATCCTTGGAAATATTTGAAAACAACTAAGAGATAAATTCTCAACACGTGTATATGTGGATAATTTCTCAAGGACAAACCGACAATATTTCTAATATCGAAAACGCAATGGAAGACGCATATGAAAACCGTTTTCGATGAGCTTGGCCTTGTCATGACAAGCACGACAAGCACCAAGACCACACCACGATAAGAAACAAATAAGAACCAATAAATATGATGTCAATGATGCCAAGGTTTGAGCTCTCTACGACCGATACGCTAAAGCTCACTTGAGAGCCCCTCTTGATAGTACGGTTACCTATCCTAAAACCCGGTCTCCCAACTACACCGCGAGACCGGTAAAATAGAAACCCTATCAAGATCATACCTTTGTCTTGCGCATTCCACTTGAGCTAGATGATGACGATCTTGATCTCCTCTCAAGTGGATCACCTTTCATTATTACGCTCCGCTCGGTGAGGCCTCACATATTGCTCCCCCATACACCAATATGGGAGACACGCTCATTCGCAAATCTTCACTTGCCCTTATCTTGTATGTTGATCAACTTGCACTTAGCCTTGATCAACATATAATCTTCTTCTTTTAGCCTCGACTCCAACATATGGAGATCAAGCACTGCAAATGGACACACATGTTGCTCCCCCCATACACCAATATGGGAGAAGCACTCTTCGGCATATCTTCACTTGGACTTGAGTGTTGATCAACTCGCACTTAGCCTTGATCAACAAATACTCTTCTTTCCTTAGCCTTGATTCCAACAAATGGAGATCAAGCACTGCAAATGGACACACCTACAAGTAGCTTAATACAAACATTAGTCTATAGAGATTGTCATTAATTACCAAAACCACACATGGGGGCAACCATGCACTTTCAATCTCCCCCATTTTGGTAATTGATGACAATCCCTTTTAAGAGGGTTTATATAATGAATAAAGCATCCTTGCAAGACAAACAAGCAAGGATGCAAGCGCATTATAGGCAAATGCAACAAAAGCATAAAACCCAAATTCCCTTAAACCCTCTAAACTTCTCCCCCATTGGCATCGATTGCCGAAATGGGAAGAAAAATATAGAGAGCCAATATAATATGAGTTCCTCCATGAAGTGTGCATTTTTCAAGATATGAGTGAAATCAAATGCACATATCCAATGATGAATAGTTAGAGGAAATCAAACTATATTGAGGATCAGAGATTGCAAATAAGATGAAGTCATTCTAAACATCTCCACAAAGGGGATAGGCAATCAAAAAGATCCGAACCGAGAGTTCTAAATAAAAATAGAGAAGCTCCCCAATGTTCATGCGCTATTGAGGAGTGCACAAATATGGAATCCTCACTCCCCCAAAATCATCTAGAACACTCACCAGGTGCAAGGGTGTAAAAAATTAAAGCAAAACCGAGCACTTGCACCAAAGATGTGGTTGAGCCATAACGAGATACCAATTAATAGAAACTATCAATAAAGGCCCAACCAAGAGTATGTGTGTGTGACAAGATAATTAATTTGGTAAGACACATAGTCTTAACCAAATGGAGATAAGTTATATATCAAGTATTGACACACACAACTTACAAAGAAGATTTTTCAAAAAAATATGTTCACAGGTTCAAGGACACCAATTGGAAATTAACACCAATCGAAAAAACCAAGAGCTAGTGAGAACATTTAGCCAACATACTCACTGTGATGAGCATGAAGAGAAGAATCTTCAATAAAATGTGAGTGCACAAAGATGCGAATAGAAATAAGACAAGCACTCACGAGACAAACTTGGAGCCACCAAAGAATTATAGATAAAAGACAAGGTGGCTTGAAAGAAAATAGGATAAATAAAAGGTGACCTCTCACATATGTATAGGTTTCTAAGTAGATAAATCGTTAATGATATATATATCGACAAAGAAACTTACACATATAAGATGGTCGAAGAAAAAGAGACCATGGTAACCAAAGGAAGTCATGAATATACAAAAAGAGATTATTGCTTAAAAGCATAGCACATAGCTCAAATTTATCTCATTGTATATAAATGAACTTCAAACACATCAAATGCATCACACATATCACTAAGTGAACAAGAGATAGTGGAAATGCTTTGAGATAGGCAACAAGTATCACAAAGAAATAATACCAATTGAAGGAAAGGTTTTTGCAATTTCATCACAAATATCACAAAGACATACCAAGTGAAGGAAATAAGCCAAAACCACAACAATTGCACATTAAAGTTTTCATGCCAAGAGGCAACCTACACAAGGTTGAATACAAGAAAGATATACATGAGATAGATACTTGTTACCGAGATGCATTGGTGATGACGAAGATGATCCTTTGTTAGTCATCATAGCTTGACTCCTAAATCACATGGTGATACCACCTTCCTTATGAATGAGGCAAGCATCCAACTCTTCTCAATTGTACCTAAAAAATAATTCAAGTACAATATGGTTCCCAAACTCATTGGGTTCCATAGTAGTTAGATACACTACAATACATAGGAAACACTCCACATAAATATGTGCATATAGATATGAAATTGAATTTCATGCACATCTTACCCGATTTAGGATTTGGTGTAGTATCCCCTATATATTGGATCAAGAAAGACTAGCATGCCATAAAATAAATATACTAGTAAATATGCATGCATGGACTTAGAAGAACCAAATGAGATACGATTTGGACAAAACACCAAGTAAACCAAGAAGAGAGCACACCAAAGTGTGACACAAAAAGGTTGTCCAAATTATATCAAAATCCAAATCAACACATGATTGAGGAAAATAAAATCAACATATGATTGACTCCAAAACACATCAACAAATGAATTGTGATATCAATAGGAATCAAATCAAACAACACATGAGAGATAAGACACCAATTGAAATAAGATACCAACTAGGAGAAAAGATACCAATAAGAGGATAATGCTTGACCGGAATCAAGTAAAGTAGAATAGAGTAATAAGGTATCAAAATTCCCAAATAAATATCAATTAAACAAATATCTATGTAGGAGATATTAAATTCCAACTAATTCCAATTGATGGTACCTAGGCAAGGCCAATGAGCATATAAGATGAAAGAAAGAGACATGCTCAAAGGGGTTTTCTCATTCTATAGGATAAATATAAAAACAAGAAATGAGAAAGCAAGACTCCCAAGGGAGAGCAAGGTTACACCAAGTAAACCAAACATCCTCTACATTTTTCATGATGGCATAAAGCATCAAGAGAAAAAGATTTGTCTTCCATAAACACCTACGATAGAAATCAAATGCCAACTGAAAGGATCGAATATTGATAGATAGGATAGTGTTCTAAATAAAAAGGAATGCTCCCCCAAGATTCATGCATTATTTTGATATTTGCATTTGAATACAAAATGCAAGCACAAGGGATCATTACTCTTCATATTTTATTTACAACACTAAACACTACCAATTTGAAAATTAGGATCCATGCAAGAGGCAATGAAGGCAATGGAAGTCAAGATAAATATTTTGGCGAGAGATGGGGCAAATAAAAGCCAATGCCAATGTAAGGATAATCAAAAGTATTCTATCACAAATATAAATATGGATTGTCCAAGGACAATGACCATTTGAAATTATTTTCCCGGTGGTAGGGGTATCCAAGAATATCCTCACAAGATAAAACATATGGCAAGAGATAAGAAATAACACACCATATTTAAATAAGGTTTGTTGATAGTTCCAACTATTCAAACCAACCGGCAAGGCCATGGTTAGAATAATATGGAACAAATGGTTTCTCAAATAATATATAGGAATGCATATTAGAGAGAAACCATACCAAGCAAACTCACACAAACAAGAGCCAAAGGTTAGCTAAAAAGCAAATTGGAACTTGTTCGAACTAATATGCCACATAGAAATAAGATAATTTACAATATCACATCTAGGTGGCAAAACCTCAAATGTTCACATTTTATGGGATTGTAATATGCACATAGCGTATTGCTCCCCCACAATGTGATAATTCATTTCTTCTTAACAAGAGGCAAATAAAATCAACTAGAGATGATTAATGGACATTATAGAATTTGAATTTCTCATGAGCATGACATACCACATAGTGACTAGATAAATTGAAATATCAATACTAGGTGGTGTGGCCTCATGTACATACATATTTAGGATTGTGAAGTGCACAAAGCATATCACAACCCCAAAATGGGATAGTCCATTACACTACAAGAGAAATGACTTTTAATGACAAAACGCCTGATGACAAAGTTCCAAACCGTCATTGATCCGGCTTGATCGATGACAAATTAGTTATTTTGTCACGGATGTACAATAATTAATGACAAATGCTTATTTTGTCATGGCAATCTGTCATGGATTAACCGGCGGAGCTGGGCATTAGAATAGATGACAAAATTGAGACCGTGGTTGTTATAAACTGTCACTGAATTTCGTGCTAGACCCACTAGTCAGGTTTAATAGGAAGAATTTGTGCTATTTTAAATATTGTTATACATTGTGGGACCGAGCAGTCAGGTTTGTACAGTGCGGACCCCACTTGTCAGGTAAAGGAATTATTGGTAAAAATTTGGGTCTTACGCATGTCGAACCCGCGACGTATGTAACGCGCGCGCAAGGTGGTACCGCTGGGATAATCGTGTGTTGTTGTCTTAGCAATCGTATTAGTTATTTTTGTAGTTATATTCCATCGGACGCAAATTTGTAATCATGTCCGGTTAGGACTCTTATGACTATGTATAGATATAGATCGTACTATCTTTTCTCGATCAGATCGCGTGCTACGGGACAGGTCGGGGCGTGGAGTCCATGGTCATCGTCGAGGCGATCTGGTGATTATCGTACACGATCGTGGTCACCGACGAGTCAACCACATACGTTGGGGGATCACGTTTGTAGGCGCAGTAGCGGTGAGTTTCTTGTAATTTTTTTGGGACTAGATCTATCTGCAATTCAAATTATTTTCGTTCTTAAGATATATTCTGGTGGACATTGCGATGAATTGTAGGTGATGGATCGCAGTTGGATAATTCAGGGGAAAAAGATGACACCTCGCTACATGAANTGTTGTTGTCTTAGCAATCGTATTAGTTATTTTTGTAGTTATATTCCATCGCACGCAAATTTGTAATCGTGTCCGGTTAGGACTCTTATGACTATGTATAGATATAGTCTACTGTCTTTTCTCGATCAGATCGCGTGCTACGGGACAGGTCGGGGCGAGGAGTCCATGGTCATCGTCGAGGCGATCTGGTGATCATCGTACACGATCGTGGTCACCGACGAGTCAACCACATACGTTGGGGGATCACGTTTGTAGGCGCAGTAGCAGTAGCGGTGAGTTTCTTGTAATTTGTTTGGGACTAGATCTATCTGCAATTCAAATTATTTTCGTTCTTAAGATATATTCTGGTGGACATTGCGATGAATTGTAGGTGATGGATCGCAGTTGGATAATTCAGGGGAAAAAGATGACACCTCGCTACATGAAGGTGTTAGTGAGTTTATGGAGTTTGTGCGAGAAAAAGGGGGGCGTAATGGAGAAAGATTGGGCTCTGATGAACCAATATTATGCCCATGCATTGACTGCCTTAATCTGATACAGCAGGATCAAGATGAGGTTGAGCGTCATGTGAATTGCAGAGGTATGTCCATTACTTATACTAGGTGGATTTTTCATGGGGAAGATTTCAGTGATCAGCAAAGCCATAGTACCCATGATGGTTCGTATCAAAGCGACGACGATGCTGATTTTGAGGAAGAAGCTGAAGATAATTATGTTGAAGATAATTACGTTGACGACGCATCTGATCTGGTACATGATATGCACAAGTCTGGAGATCAAGGTCCTAGTAACCGAAATTTGTATGCAAAATTAGTAGAAGAAGCAAAGAAGGAGCTTCATGAGGGATGTGACACTTTCACTAGGTTGGCCTTCATTATAAGGCTACTTCATGTGAAATCATACAACCGGATCACAAACAGAGCATTTGATCTACTTCTTGAGACTTTATGTATAGCTTTGCCAAACGTGGACTTTCCTAAATCTTTTGCTCATGCTAAAAGTGTTCTTTCAGATGTTGGGCTTGGTTATGAGACAATTCATGTTTGCAAGTTTGATTGTGCTCTTTTCTGGGGAGAGCACAAGGACAATACACATTGTCCTGTGTGTGGAATATCAAGATGGAAAGATCCAAGTGGAAGGAAGAAGGTTCCTCATAAGGTGCTTCGGTATTTTCCGATAATTCCGCGTTTACAAAGATTTTTTGTTAAAGAGGAAATGTCAACGCACACAAGGTGGCACAAAGAAAAGAGGGTTGCTGAGAAAAATATTCTAAGGCACCCAGCAGACGGTGAGGCTTGGAAGCACTTTGATGAAAAGTTTGGTTGGTTTGCTGAAGATCCTCGTAACATAAAGCTAGGATTTGCTACAGATGGATTCAATCCCTTTGGTAGTATGACAAATGCATATAGTATGTGGCCTGTTTTCGTCATTCCGTACAACTTCCCACCATGGATGTGCATGCATCAATCCAACTTCATGATGTCGTTGCTAATCCCGGGAAAGTACTCACCCGGGAAGGATTTTCATGTATTTATGCAGCCACTGATAAAAGATATGATGCTCCTATGGAAAGGCGTGGACACGTATGATGCATGCACAAATAGAGAATTCAAATTGCATGCTGCGTTCCTTTGGTCGATTCATGATTATCCTGGATATGCCACCATGTCTGGGCGTAGTACTAGAGGATTTTTCGCATGCGTGCATTGCGACGTAGAACCTTGCTATGAGTCTTTAAAAAATAAGATTGGATATATTGGTCATCGTCGATTCCTTCGGTCGGATCACCCTTATAGGAGAAGCAAACTTTTTAATGGAAAAGTTGAGGAGGGAGGACCACCAAGGAAGTTCACAGTGGAAGAAATAAAGGAGAAGGTAGAAAGGGTTAAGGATTTTATACCGGGCAAAAATCCTAATTTGAGAAAGCGAAAGCGTGTTCCACAAGATGAACCAACTTGGCATCTCAAGGTCAGCTTACATTATCTACCATATTGGTCAGAACTGAAATTGGCTCACAACCTCGATGTGATGCACATTGAGAAGAACATATGCGACAATATCCTTGGTACCCTTCTTGAAATTGAGGGAAAGAATAAGGACACTATTAATTCTAGACTTGATTTAAAGAAATTGAACATTAGGAAGAATTACTGGATGGAAGAACAGGGAGAAAAATATGTGAAGCCCCCAGCACCGTGGACTCTTGTGAAGGAAAAAAAGAAACAACTGTGCAGATATTTGGCCAAAATTCGATTCCCAGATGGTTATTGTGCAAACTGGGAAAGATGTGTTGATATCGATGGTGGTAAAGTGACTGGAATGAAGACACATGATTGCCACATACTTCTGCAGCGTGTTTTGCCAGCTGGCCTTAGAGGAATTGCAGGAAAGGAAATGTATGAGGCCATTGCCGAATTGGGGAGATTTTTTAGGGAGTTGTGTGCGAAAACCCTAAGAGTTGATGTGCTTCAAAGATTGAAGGTTGACATTGTTATAATTCTATGCAAACTAGAGAAGATCTTCCCCCCTGCTTTTTTTGATGTAATGGTGCACTTAGCTATCCATCTTCCTGATGAGGCTATTCAAAGGGGTCCTGTTCACTACGGTTGGATGTATCCAGTGGAGAGAAGACTAGGATACCTTAAGTCCACTGTTCGTAACAAAGCTAGGCCAGAAGGTTCAATTGCCGAGGGCTACATCGTTGATGAGTGCTTGACCTTTTGCTCTAGATTTTTCAAGGATGACATAGAAACGAGATTTCATAAAAAAGATAGGAACCAAGATAACCATCGAAAACCTGGTCCAGATGAGTTGGACATTTTTTCAGACGGAGCGAAAGGGTTTGGGAAGTCCATTTTGAAGCTTTTTGAAAAGGAATTTGACAAAATGGTTTGGTATGTGCTGAACAATTGCGAAAAGGCAGAGTCCTATATAAAGTAAGTTTGCTTCACCTTATGAGTCATAATTTAATCTGTATGCGAATTTTGATTGGTAATGTTTTTTTTTAGTGTTTGCCGGGAAGAATTGATGGATAGGGGTGTGAATAACATCGACGAGGCGATGCAGAAAGAGTTCCCATCATGGTTTAAAAAACATGTGAGACATTTGAATAATGTATCTGAAGATTTGAAGTTGCTTGCTGATGGGCCAGACAGACGTGTAGTGGTACACTCTGGCTGCAATGTAAAGGGTGCTAGGTTTCGAACTGTGACGCGTGAGAAGAATCTAAAGACTCAGAATTCTGGCGTAATGACGAAGGCATCTTTTGGTGATGAAGAAGAAACTGAGTTCTATGGTGTTCTGCAGGAAGTTCTGGAGTTGCAGTATGGGAGTAACAAGCACGGCGATAGATCTGTCTACTTGTTTCGTTGTGATTGGTTTGACCTTGCGAGCAGGAATTCCAAGATGAAAGATGATGGATATTTTAAAAGCGTTAATACTTCCACACTTTGGTACAAGGATTCCCCCTTCATATTGGCAAGCCAAGCGGAAACATGCTTCTACTTGGATGACACAAAGTTTGACAACCCTTGGAAAGTTGTCCAGACTTTCAGTCACAGACATGTATATGATGTTCCAGAAAAAGAGAGTGGCGATGACGACGCATATGTAGGGAACGAAGACGCGTACCAGGATGAGATGGGTTCATCTGATCATATATTTATCAATGTTGAGGGTGAAGACCAGGATGTTGAGTTGGAAGATGAGGACGCTGATCGATCTGACGATGTGGAACTTGTTGATGCTCGCACTATGCGTCGACTAGAAGAGGAAGATGAGACAGACTATGTTGACATGAGCGAGGACGAAGAAGACACTTTGGCAGAGAATAGAAGGGATGATGGGGACATAAATTCTGATAATGATAGTGATGTTTGAATATTTAGATTGTGTAATGGAACCATTTATATATTTGCAAACATTATGAGTACTTGATATAATTAATGATTTATGCAATGTAATGTGACAAGCGTACATGACACGATAAAGGGCCATGCAAAAAAAAACTTGAACTGATAAACATACATAATTTAGTTCCGAGGATAAAACACGACTCTTTCATAACACATAGAAATGCATGTATCTATAAGTTCAGCAAATAAAGTCTTGACAGTACATCCGTGGATCAACGACTAACATGAGTGCATTTTAAAATATTTGAACATCACCAGAAGGTAACTACTGAACAGCTACTTCAGGAATGTATGAAACAAACAGGAAAGCCCCTGCATTTGCTACGAAGAGCAGGAACAACATCTTGTCACCCATTTGCATAAAGTGTTCTTCCTCCATGAACTTCTTCCATCCAGTGACGCAGAGACGTCCATCATCAGCAGAAACAGTGTATGACCCAATCACCTTAGTGAAGGGATGACAAACAATGGTGATGTCACCATATTCATGCATTCTATCAGGGACAAGACGGCGTGGGAATTTCTGTTGCAGCAACAAATGTTATAGTCAGCTATACGATTAATATTTCACATCTATATTGTAATGACAAGATGCAACAATATATGATGACAACAAACTATAATGTGTAGAAACTAGGATATTAAGTATGTACCAGGTGCTTGCTCTGATTCATAGTGTTTGTCCAGTTCAGGGTATGCACCATTGCAACAACTGTTCCTTCTCCATAGATACCAGCCTCATGACGTGCCACAAGGAAGTCAAGATTGTCCACATGTTCTACGACTTTCTCCATCATCCTCCAATTTATCTCAGTTCCATCAATGGAGATGATGGAGTCAATAATGTCACGTTTGTCACGGGACAAATGGTAGTAAGCTGTACAATCATAGTACAAATATATAATTAATATGACATAGGTACCAAGTTGCAAGCAATTTTATAAAGATTATTCGTATGCATAAATCTTACTTGGATGAATTATTGGGTAATTTCCAGTGGTGACAAGAGTGTCAGGACCATAGTCGCCGATAGTGAAATACATCTCATGTCCAACTTTTAGCCCGTATACTCTAATAAATTCCTTCCAATTTCTTCCACTGAGATAAGTTTCATCATTGTTGTTTGTAACTTTGACACCGAATGAAAATCCTTCATTGGTTGTAAGATTTGCGTAGAAGACTGTTTTGTCTGTCTTTGCTATAGTGTATTTCATAAGGAAATATGCCCTACTGTAGCATGGGATGATCTGAAAGAAGTAAAATTCATCAAAACCATATCAAGTAGTGTGTAATTAACTGAATTCATTCATTTATTAAGTAGTGTGTAATTAACTGAATATTCATAAACATTCGTATGCATAAACCTAACTATAAGTAGTAAAATAAAGCAGGTGTCCCACGAAACTAGAGGAGACTGTACTAATTTCTATAAATAGATGAGGCAACATTGTTGCACAATGCAGCCAACTACCAAACAAAGGCATGTGTTGTACCATCACACATACCCACCTAAAGACTTTCAGAATTACATGTTAGTACAAAACAAGTGAAGATAGCAAACAAACTCCTGGTTTATCAAGTCCACAGTAGCAACAAATCAACTTCTCAGTACTAAATGAATACAAGTAATTGCAAAACTTTAGTACCGTAACATCCTCAAACCCCTGTCGCAGGGTTAGCACAAAGAAGTTCTTCATCCGATTCCCCCGAGGGCACAACCCATTGGTGTCCCAACAAGTAGGACACTACAAATCGAATTGGGGAGATCAATATTTTCAGATCTAAAACAAGTAATACGCCGTGGATCCAGGGTATATTTTTCTTACCGGCGGAGCCATCCTAACGGAGATGAAAATGCCGCGTCAAGTGGATAAGAAACGGCAAGGAGGGTTTTAGGCTAGCCTTGACGAAGAATAGAGGGGGACGACGACGGCGAGAGATGGGTAGGGCGAGCGATCGTCTGGCGACGGCGGCAGCCGCCCTTCGGCCTGGAGCTTAGGATGGAAGGAAGAGTTAATTGCGGTTGGTATCTTGGAGAAGCACCCCACGGGTCAAAGAGAATATAATGCCCTGCACAGTTGATATGACAGCGTAAAAAAACCTTTCACGACTCAGGCGTCCACTTAGGCCCACTGTCAGCGACGATACGAATTATCTGGACGGTTCCCATTTTTTCCCTACCGCCCCTCCCCTATTCTTCTGCCTCGTTTATTTCTCCCCTTCCCCTGTTTCTCTGCTACGGTTTCTCCACCTTGCTCATCCAATCCACCGCGCAATGGAAGACGTCGTTCTCTTCACGCAGAAGCTTACCCCAACCGCGCATGGGAGCACGGTGCTCGACGTCACGTACACGAACGACGTGCAAGTGGTCGAGCAAACCATCGGCGAGTTCCGTCGCTTGCTTGAAGAGGAGGAGTACAAATTCCTCGGCCTCGACTTCGAGTACATCGGCGAGTACGATGACTTCGAAGAAGAGGTTGCGGTGATTCAACTTGCATTGCGCCGCAAAGTTCTGGTGTTCCAACTGCCAAGGTATGTAGGAAAACCTCTTCCAAGTACAGATTTGGATTTTGCCTATGAGAAAACCCTCTTCCAAGTTCTTCCGATCTACTTACTCTATCCACTCATGAGGGATGTTTTAGAGATGAGTGAATCTACATATTAAAAGTATACTAGATGAATCTATTATTAACCTAAAACGTCTTGTATAAATAAACGAAATAATAAGATGTTTTCGTTGGGGTATTTACGTTGCATCTAGTACTACTTCTTTTATCATTCTAGTTGATGTGTTGATATATGTTTTATCCAGCCTTAGTCTGTGTAGCTAAGTAATCTGCCAATTAGTTAGGATGAAGATGCTTTGCAGGACACAATATGCATGACATCGTGGTCATGCAGCACTATTAGAATTATCGAATCTGTATGCTTCAGCAGGATATAAGTTATGTTATATGATAGCATGAGAATGATGCTTCCAAATG
Organism: Puccinellia tenuiflora; assembly: GCA_012064385.1. NCBI lineage: Eukaryota > Viridiplantae > Streptophyta > Magnoliopsida > Poales > Poaceae > Puccinellia > Puccinellia tenuiflora. The sequence goes on from QRDG01000196.1 coordinate 47,889, forward strand.
TTTGCTTAAATGTATTTTGCATGAATTTTTCAAAAAATGTTTATAAGTACTACCTTACTAAGCTTCATATGACAAGTACATTATGTATTTCCTTGAAATATGTTTTCATTGTTGTACATATTGATCCGAGAACATCTAGTTATTACAATTTGATTGTTAATTACATTTACAATCAAATTTACCATTACTAATATCTTCCAACCGCAGGCGTGGCACGGTGTGTCCGGTGCTATTCGAGTTCCTGTGTTCATCAAATATCAAATTTGCTAGCGTCGACAAAAGGGGTGACAAGAGAGCGATGAGGAGATCCTGGTCCATTAAAATTCCAGATGAGTTCCATATTGATTTGCAAAATTTGTTCCAGTATGAAGGCCGTTACAGGACTGGAATGAGTGTGATGGCATCCATTCTCATCGACGACTCCTACAAGGACATGAAGAACAACTTCCCAAAGGAGCAGCATGACTTTTGGGAGAAGCAGCCACTTGATGACATTAACATCCACTATGCTGCTGTTGATGGCTTTGTTTCCTATGAGTTGTACCGTAAGATCACCGATTTCATGAAGGGGCAACGACACCTGATGCCAAAAGAACCAAAGCCTCCTCAACCAAAAGCAGTGTATTGTCCTAGTTGTGTGCATGCCATAGCAGAAGCACAGCGCAACAGAAAGCGTTCAGCCTGGGCAGATCCTGATGCAGCATGGAGAGGTGGCAGCACTTCGATAGAGGGGCAGTCCAACGACTGGGGGTGGAATGAGGCAGGTGGGTGGAAGCCCGACGTGTCGTCCGATACACAGTTTGGGATCGGCACGAAGTGGTGAGCCGCATCAAGCGGTCCATGTTAATATGTAGTTGCCTGAACATAACTAGTATGGTGGATGCTTTTGTGTAAATAGTTTACTACTAAGACTCATAGCAAGTGGTGAGCGGCAGCAAGCGCTCCCTGTTGATGTACCAGTAGCTCTGATACTTTTGTTAGCAAAGTTTGGTGTTGATCCCCTCATGTGACACCTCACCCCTTATGACATCATAGATGGGAATTCCAGTACAAGTGAGAATGATTAAAACATATGCAAATTGGGTGTCCCATAATTTTTATATGATTTCACCACCATTGGCATGATTCATGTGATATTCGTTGATTTTTCACACATAATTTGTCCAATTTACATGCATTTACCTAAATTTCTACCCTTTTTCTTAAAAAAATGGTAGGGACACCTATAGTTGGTAAAAAGTTTCACCTCCTCATTCAACTTCCTTGAACCATTTTGTCCAATTTTGATTCATTCAAATGATTTTCTAACCTTTTATTTCAAAAATAATGGTAGGGACACCTATAGTTGGTAAAAAATATTTTCAATGACCATAACAAGTTATCTAGACTATCCAAGCACACACAAAAAGTTTCACCTCCTCATTCAACTTCCTTGAACCATTTTGTCCAATTTTGATTCATTCAAATGATTTTCTAACCTTTTATTTCAAAAATAATGGTAGGGACACCTATAGTTGGTAAAAATATTTTCAATGACCATAACAAGTTATCTAGACTATCCAAGCACACACAAAAAGTTTCACCTCCTCATTCAACTTCCTTGAACCATTTTGTCCAATTTTGATTCATTCAAATGATTTTCTAACCTTTTATTTCAAAAATAATGGTAGGGACACCTATAGTTGGTAAAAAATATTTTCAATGACCATAACAAGTTATCTAGACTATCCAAGCACACACAAAAAGTTTCACCTCCTCATTCAACTTCCTTGAACCATTTTGTCCAATTTTGATTCATTTAAATGATTTTCTAACCTTTTCTTTCAAAAATAATGGTAGGGACACCTATAGTTGGTAAAAAGTTTCACCTCCTCATTCAACTTCCTTGAACCATTTTGTCCAATTTTGATTCATTCAAATGATTTTCTAACCTTTTCTTTCAAAAATAATGGTAGGGACACCTAAAACATGGTAAAAACTATTGGGAATGACCATGACATGTTATTAGGGCTATGTAAGCACAAACACAAAGTTTCACCTCTTTTCATTCATCTTCCTTGAACCATTTAGTCCAATTTTGATTCATTCAAATGATTTTCTAGCCTTTTTCTTACAAAAAATGGTTGGGCCACCTTAACTAGGTAATTTTTTTTGTCAAATGACCATAACAAGTTATTAGGGCTATCCAAGCACACACAAAAAAGTTTCACCTCCCTTCATTCATATTCCTTGAACCATTTTGTCCAATTTTGATTCATTTAAATGATTTTCTAACCTTTTCTTTCAAAAATAATGGTAGGGACACCTATAGTTGGTAAAAAGTTTCACCTCCTCATTCAACTTCCTTGAACCATTTTGTCCAATTTTGATTCATTCAAATGATTTTCTAACCTTTTCTTTCAAAAATAATGGTAGGGACACCTAAAACATGGTAAAAACTATTGGGAATGACCATGACATGTTATTAGAGCTATGTAAGCACAAACACAAAGTTTCACCTCTTTTCATTCATCTTCCTTGAACCATTTAGTCCAATTTTGATTCATTCAAATGATTTTCTAGCCTTTTTCTTACAAAAAATGGTTGGGCCACCTTAACTAGGTAATTTTTTTTGTCAAATGACCATAACAAGTTATTAGGGCTATGTAAGCACAAACACAAAGTTTCACCTCTTTTCATTCAACTTCCTTGAACCATTTTGTCCAATTTTGATTCATTCAAATGATTTTCTAACCTTTTCTTTCAAAAATAATGGTAGGGACACCTAAAACATGGTAAAAACTATTGGGAATGACCATGACATGTTATTAGAGCTATGTAAGCACAAACACAAAGTTTCACCTCTTTTCATTCAACTTCCTTGAACCATTTTGTCCAATTTTGATTCATTCAAATGAGATTTTCTAGCCTTTTTCTTACAAAAAATGGTTGGGCCACCTTAACTAGGTAATTTTTTTGTCAAATGACCATAACAAGTTATTAGGGCTATCCAAGCACACACAAAAAAGTTTCACCTCCCTTCATTCATCTTCCTTGAACCATTTTGTCCAATTTTGATTCATTTAAATGATTTTCTAACCTTTTCTTTCAAAAATAATGGTAGGGACACCTATAGTTGGTAAAAAGTTTCACCTCCTCATTCAACTTCCTTGAACCATTTTGTCCAATTTTGATTCATTCAAATGATTTTCTAACCTTTTCTTTCAAAAATAATGGTAGGGACACCTAAAACATGGTAAAAACTATTGGGAATGACCATGACATGTTATTAGAGCTATGTAAGCACAAACACAAAGTTTCACCTCTTTTCATTCATCTTCCTTGAACCATTTAGTCCAATTTTGATTCATTCAAATGATTTTCTAGCCTTTTTCTTACAAAAAATGGTTGGGCCACCTTAACTAGGTAATTTTTTTGTCAAATGACCATAACAAGTTATTAGGGCTATGTAAGCACAAACACAAAGTTTCACCTCTTTTCATTCAACTTCCTTGAACCATTTTGTCCAATTTTGATTCATTCAAATGAGATTTTCTAACCTTTTATTTCAAAAATAATGGTAGGGACACCTATAGTTGGTAAAAAATATTTTCAATGACCATAACAAGTTATCTAGACTATCCAAGCACACACAAAAAGTTTCACCTCTTCATTCATCTTCCTTGAACCATTTTGTCCAATTTTGATTCATTCAAATGATTTTCTAACCATTTTGTCCAATATGTGACACATCTCTATAATCATTGAGGTTGAAGGTGAGTTATGTACATAGTACACCAAGCAAACAATCTTTGTTTATGAGACAAGAATTTTGAAGCCCCAAATTTACTTGCAACTTTTGGTGTTCGTTCATGTCATAACCCAAGGTTTCACCATAATTTTTTTAACAATATGAACTCATAGATGAAACTTCGACACATAAATATGAATCAAACGAAACATGTGCAATTTGGTTGTCCCGGATTACTAACATGATTGTAGGAACATATATAGTTTTAAACTTTTAATGATTCAAATCATTAAAAGGGATTATATACGACATTAAATTAAATAATTAAAACATGTAACCTACGCTCAAATATTAATTTTTCCCCCCACTTCTGACCCGGTAGTCGAACTTCCCTCCTAACTTTGGGAAAATTTCGTTCCCTCCACTTTTCCCCGCCGCACGCAACTAATTTTTTTCGCCCGCGATACTATAAATACATCGTGCTACCCAACCCCCTTAATTCCGTTCCCTCTTAATTCGCACGTACAAATTCATTCCCTCCCTCATCGCTCTCTACCTCGCCAGATCCACTCTCTCCGCCGGCAGTTCGTACCCTCGCTCCGGCAGGCTATCCGGCGGCCGCCATGACCGGTCACCGGAAACCACCCAAGGCTCGCGATCCGCCCAAATCTACGCCGAAGAAGGTCAATCACAAACGCCAAGGTGATAAATCTATCCCACATTTCAGTACGTACTAGATCGATCGTTCAATAGTTAGACTAGAATTGTTAGGTTTACGTACGGTGTACTAATTTACATGATCACATCTAGGGTTCTACGAACATTTGATTTTTGTTCTTACCACGATCGCATCTAGGGTTTAAGAAAAGGAATTCTTCACGTTATATCTTCATGTACTACAGAAGAGGATCTGCCATATTTATCAATCTTAGATCTGAAACATTGCATGAACTTTTAAGTTAGATGAATGAGATCATATATTTGTTATGTCCATTACTTACGGGAAATCATATACTCGCTGAGATCTGCAACATTTACGTGAAAAACAAACTTGTCATGTATACTATAAATTAGGCCACTTCATTATTTATGGAACGTACCACATAATTCTGAATTTGCGGTCACGAATTCCATCACGCTAATACACACAAATATTTTCCTTCTTTTTTCAGCTGCTAAACAAAAAGAGGTACTAACTACAATAGAGTTAGAAAGGAGAAAACAAATGGAGGAAAATGCAACTCGTCTACAGCAAGCCATGGAAGCCAAATTTCTTGCTGGAGGTCTTAATCCACAAGATTTCAGAGAGGTTGCACGTACCTTCGTGTATGGTCGGCCACAAGGCGGGATTAATGACGAAGAAAAGGAGCCAGAACCTCAAGACAAGGAAGCTGACCCTGCATATGAACCAGATGATGAAGACCTTGCCAATGAAGATGATGATTTGCATACAGATGACGAGCGCAATGCATCAAAGCGGCCGTCTCAGGTCTAACATGTTTATTAATTCGCAAATTGGTTATCTGATTCATGGTAGTGGTACTGCATTCATACTTATGTCTTCATGCATTATCAAACAGGCAGTGGATGAAACGGCATCTGCGGCACATAATAAGCGTGTCAAACAGATAGTAGCACCTTCATCCACCATTTCAACAAGATCAAGAGTACCTGCTTTCACTGAACCTGCAGCCTCAGATACGCCTACGATGACAGAAGACGCCGACGTTGAAGAGCAAACCACACCTACGACGCAGATTCGTACTTCTGATGGCAGCAACTCATCACCTGATGACAATCAACTAGTTCCGTTCCAACGCAAAGGTACGACCATGGATACTTTACATGTTCTACTTGTACTTATTTGCTAATATTTGGACAAGTTTAGCCTATTTTCTGTCTGAATTTCAGATGCATTGTCAGTCTCTGTCAAGTCAAAGCAGAAAGGACTTGGACGGAGACCTACCATGGGGCATTCACTCCATGAATGGACAAAAAAAATGGTGGCAATAAAATGCAAATTGACTTCACTGCAGGCGTGAGAAGACCCAAAAATCCTCTACATGCAGCAAAACTAAGCTCTGAGGTTGGTATACACATCCGCAGCGATAAGATGCCCCTTGCAACGCACTGGAAGCTCTACGACAAAGATAAGAGTCTACAAGATGCTGTTCCTTCTGCGATTAAAAAAGTTGCGGTGAGTCTACTCTCTTCATCTATATTCAGACTGTAACATGGTTAACAACCTAATTTGTGCATATGCAAACCCTCTTTTGCAGGAAAAGTTTGTGATGGACACAAATGATGATGTGGCAAAAACTGTGTGCACAGAAATGATACAAAATAGTGTTCGACAACAACGCTATAGGCTTAAGAAGGTGTACTGGCCCAAGATTCAAAAGCTTACTCCTGAGCAAGCTTATTTGATGAAGCCAAGAAATGTAGACGAGAATAGTTGGAAAGAACTTGTGAACAGATGGTTTGATGACCACTACCAGGTACATAATTCATATTTCTTTCACCTACAGCTAGCAACTTAATTCATACATATTTTATTTTTTGCATCACCTAATTAGATCCCACCTGCTTAATACAGGAAATGTGTATGAAGAATGTAAAGAACAGAGAAAATGTGAAGCAGCACCATACCACTGGATCAAGAAGCTACATTGCCCACTACGAGCATGTTGTAAGTATTTCAACTAGGTCTACGCAATTACTTAGCTACTTGTACTGCAAATATATAATTTATAGAACTGATACTCAAAATGTACTAAACCTTGTAGAAGGCTCTGAACAACGAGGAGGAAACATCACCAATTGAATTTTACAGAATTACCCACACTAGCAAGGATGGTGTGATGCCTCAGGAAGCACAAGAGGCTTATGTACGAAATATTTAACAACAACACAAATTTATTATTACTGTCTCGGCATACTAGCATTTGAAACATTTGAATCTAATTGCAGGAACAAATGCTGCTAAGAAAGATGGGACCACATCCAGAGGATCATCCTGAAGAAACAGATGTGATGATTGTTCAACAAGTCCTCAAGGAACAGAGCTCCTCCAGCTCTAGCACATTCTTGTCAAGATTGGGCGTCTCATCATGCTCCCAGAGATACACCATTTCCAAAGAGCGCATTAGAGAGCTAGAAGAGAGGCTTGCTGATCAGGAGCAACAATCAGTACTGGCAGCTGAAAGGTATAAAAACGATCTGGAGTCAAGGATGCAAGCCCAGGAACAGAAATTTGAAGAAATGAGAAGAAAGCAGGATGAAGAACATGCAGCTCTCAAGAAATCTCAGGAAGAGAAGAGTCTGGCTTATGAAAAGAGGCAACAAGAAATGGATGCGCTGCTTAGTTTGCTCTTAAGGACGTCACAGCAATCATCGCAGCCCAACTGATGACCACCATCCTGATGCATCTTTTGAATAAAGAACAATGCTAGATACTACTATTTCCTCTTTTATTCACCTCAGTGTCTTACAAATGTTTGTGTCTTTCAGACTTATAGTATGTGTGCCACTATAATTCCTATAATACTGATTCGGTTCCAATTATATATTTGTTTTCAATTGTATTTCTCTGCTCAAAATTGCCAGAAAATTACATTTTTACAAAATAATTTTCCGTTCCAACAATGACGGAAAATGTGACACCGTCACCACATTCTGGGCCCACCAAACAGCAACGTATGGTCCCACAATCCTAAAATGTGGGTCCCACTTCTCGAAAAACGAAATGGTCCCACACGTCAGCATTTGTGGGTCCCACATACCAGAAAAAATTGGGTCCCACTCACCAGAAAAAATTGGTCCCACATGTCATGAATAAGTGGGTCCCACTAGCCAGAAAATATGTGTCCCACCTGTCTGGATTAAGTGGGTCCAACGTGTCAGCACGGATCTAGCCCACATGACATCATCTGACGTCACAGCATCTGGACCCACTCATCAGCATCCACGTCACCACAGCTGGACCCACATGTAAGAAGCCACGTCAGCTAATGTTGACCAGTCGTACACTCAAATTCAACCAATTAGTGACAAATTTGCATACAAACGATGACAAATCAGGCTGTCACGGATTAAACATGATCATTGACAAAAATTCCCACCGTCACGGATTCATCTAAATCAGTGACAAAAATTTTCATCTCGTCATCCCCATGAATCTATGATGGTCAATCAATGACAAACCTAATGACGCACCATTTTTGTCATCCACAACTAATCAGTGACAAAAATGGGCTAATAAGTGACAAAAGTACTTTGTCACTAAAGGTCATTTCGGTTGTAGTGAGGGCAATGCTTGTTTAGGCCCGTGAAGTCGATGCACATACGCAACTCTCCTGTTTTCTTTGGTACTAACACTGGATTGGCCACCCACTCTGGGTGAAAGACCTCCTTGATGAACTCGGCTGCGAGGAGCCGAGCCACCTCTTCTCCTATGGCTTTCCTCCTGTCATCATGAAACTTGCGCAGACCCTGCTTAACTGGTCTTGCATTAGGATTAACATGTAAGCTGTGCTCGGCGAGTTCTCTCGGGACTCCTGGCATGTCAGATGGCTTCCATGCAAAGACATCCCGATTCTCACGGATGAACTCGACGAGCGCGCTTTCCTATTTATCAGAGAGGTGTGCCCCAATGGTGAACTGCTTGGAAGAATCACCAAGGGTAAAGTCGACTTGCTTTGTGTCCTGAGCTGACTTGAATTTCATCTTCTCCTCTGTGGCCGGCTTCTTAAGGACCGAGTTGTCCTCCGGGTCCATGTTTGCCTTGTAAAACTTTAGCTCCTCTTGAGCGCAAGCTGTCTCGGCCATAGCTGCATCACCTAACTCACACTCCAATGCCATCTGTCTGCTACCATTAACTGTAATGACTCCTGCTGGACCTGGCATCTTGAGCTTCAAGTAAACATAGCATGGTCTGGCCATAAACTTAAAGTATGCTGGTCGACCAAAGAGAGCATGGTATGGACTCTTAAGATCCACTACCTCAAAAGGCATAATCTCTGAACGAAAATTCTCTACTGTGCCAAAAGCAACCTCAAGGTAAATCTTACCAATGGGTTTGGCCGACTTCCCTGGTACTATCCCATGGAACACTGTCTCTGTTGGAATTAGCTGTCTATCTTGCAGCTGCATCCTCTTGAATGTGTCATAATATAAGATGTTGATACTGCTTCCACCATCCATAAGCACTTTGTTCAATGTATAGCCCCCAACTTGAGGTGCCACTACCAAGGCTAGCTGCCCCGGGTCGTCGACCCTTGGAGGATGATCTGCCCGACTCCATGTGATGGTTTGCTCTGACCACCTAAGCCACTGTGGAAGGGCCGGCTCTACTGCATTAACTGCTCTGACCTTTAATTTCTTGGAACGTTTGGACGTACTAGTTGTGAAGACATGGTAACTGCCACGACTCGGGTTTTGCTGCCGAGTTGTGACATAATACTGCCCATTGCCATCATGGAGCTGCTTCGGGTTCTGCTAGAACCCGCCCTGCTAGTTACCTCCTCCTTGAGGTTGGTTTGGATTATTGCCGGCTCCTCCACCGTTATTGCCGGGTCCTCCGGCTCCATTGTTTCCTCTATACCCACCATTGTTGTTACCTCCTCCTGGCCCTTGGAACCTGGCGCGCTGCAAATCTACGCACTGTCCCAAGGTATGACCGCATCTGCCGTTCTTGGCGTGTTTAGGGCATGGAATCCTCAAGACCTCCTCTGTGCTTGGAGTACGGCCTTGGTATCCATTAGAATTATTGTCCTTGCGTCTGACACCAGTGTTTGTATTAGCCACTAGGTCAGAGTTGTCACCATATGGCCGCTTGCCACCACCTTGATTCTGGTTTTGATTCTGGTTCTGACTCTGACCGTTGCCACCTTGTCCTTTAGTCCCTTCCTCCTGATCCTTTGTTTTGTCTGTGGCAGCATGCTTATTAGCACCTGCCATGATCTCACCAATCGTAAGGGGAATACCTTGATTCAGGCTCTCCTTCATACGACCTAGCTTCCAACTCAAGGGATTGTAACTGCAATTTCTCTCCATCGCCATTAACACTGAAACTGGTGGGAGTCCTTGTGAGGAGTTAATGATCTCTGAGACTCGCTTCATCCAGTGCCTTGCCGACTCGCCCTTCCTCTGAACACACCGCTCTAGGTCCTCGATGGTGCTGAGCTTTTTGCATGTGCCCTGGAAGTTCTGAATAAAAGCCGCCTTCAATTGCTCCCAAGAGTTGATTGATCTAGGAGGCAAGTTGCGCATCCAAACCTTGGCTGCTCCCTCCATCATAAGATACATGAACTTGGCACACAGATTACCTGTGGCATTGCGAATACTCATCGCCATCTCGTATGTACCCAACCAAGAGGTTGGGTCCATGTTGGGCTCATAATTTGGAACCTTGCGCGGCTCCTTGAAACTGCTGGGGAAGGACTCGGACCTGATGGCATCAGACAGGCACTCTGGTCCTGTTAACGCTGGGGAAGCACCAGGAGAAGTCACCTCCTCGTGCACCCGGGTTGGCTGAGGCGGGTTGGCTGCACCCACCAACGCTCTGTCCCTCTCTGCCTCCCGAGCTCTTGCTGCTTCTCTATCTCGTCGTTGCCTTGCTTCATCCACCACTAACTGAGCTCGTGAAGTAGTTGGTATGTTTGCACGATTCCTCTCTTGCTCACGACGCCTTGCACTTGTAGAGTTGGCCGGGTTGGACTCACCGTGCCGACTCCTCGTACCTGAGTTAAAGGGTGTTGAATGTAGCCTACTTGCATCTGGAAAAGTTGGATACAAAGCTTGCTGAGTCAAAGCTGTCTTCAGTAGCTCGATAGCATCACGAGTCTCCTGACCCGCTGGTCCCTCTGGTACCAAGATATTCTCCAATCTCAGAGTCGCCGCATGAACGTTGTCCATAGGATTGGAGTAATGTCCCTCTGGGGTATGAAATCTGTTGGGCTGAGATCCTAAGCCACCAGGTGCTCCTCCTCCGACTCCTCCTTCAGGCGGTGGTCCGTTGGTACGGCTGCCTCCCGGTCCTTCTGGGGGTGGTGGTGGTGGTGGTGGTGGTGGTGCTCCTCCTCCTGCGGCGCCTCCTGCTGCCGCTGAACCTCCTAGTCCGGCTCCTCTGCCTGGACCATTAGGTGTGGTGAATAGATTGGTTGGATTGATGTGGACTCCATCATGCAAGCGACTCCTGGCTCTGCGGTGTTGAATTGAAGTAAGCTCCTCGCGGCGCCTCCGCACGACTTGAGCTTCATCCTGGACTCGGGCCTGCTCTTCGGCCAGTCTACGGTTTGCCTCTGTGATATCAGCTAGTTGCCTCTCCAACGCAGCACGAGCGTTGGTTAACTCAGCCGCCCTCTCTGCGGCATTATTTGCATTAATTTCCTTTGTCAACAGAGCCGGATCAAATTGATTTCCAGCGTTTCCAGACATGTAGACTCCCACAACACGAGCGCGTACTGGCGACTCCTCATAATCCTCTTCCTCTATCCCATACCCAAGCCGATCTTCAAACAAGGGTAAGATAGACTCTGAATCTGCATCGTAATCTGAATCTGACTCTTGCAGCATCTCTGGCTTCTCAGCTTGAGGCTCCTCAGATTCGGCGATGATGCCGACCTCTGAGGTTCCGACTGACTCCTCTCCATCGGACTCGACAACAACGGTTGGCTCTGATACTGATTCCGCCGAGTTCGCGCGAAGACCTGACGCGCAGACCATCCCGACGAACACGTTGATTCCTCCAAAGACAAGCTGGTAGCCCTCGTCGACTTCGTTCATCTCCGAGGTCCAGCCTGAGTCATCGATCTCGGTCTCTCCATGTTCATCAGTGTAGACCCGCCCGATGGCGAGTTTCTCCATAGCCCGACGAGCAGCTCCAACGATCTCAACTCCTTTCGTCACCATAGGCCCCACGGTGGGCGCCAACTGTCGTGGGGTTGTCACGGCAAGTTCTTCCTCAGGGAAGATGAGTTCTGGGGCCATTGATGACTGAAGTACGTGGGAACGGTTAATCTCGCCGGGGAACAAGGATTTACCCAGGTTCGGCCTCTCTGATCGAGGTAAAGACCTACTTCCTGCTTCTATGTTATTGCTCTTGATTAGATCTCGATTATAAGGATCCGGCTCCTACAACTCAGGAGCCGGCGACTTCTCTCTGGTGGCTAGGGTTTCTCTCTACTGGTCAAAAACTCATTGATCTAAGGTCCAGGACCCTGCTTATAAAGACTGCCGGGTCCCTGAACTTACAGTCTATACCGAGTCACATTAGAACACGGAGTCCTCCTCTACGTCTTGGTCTTCCAAGTTAGACTCCGGGTTGTACTTGGACTCCTTCTCGACGGGTCCTTTCTCCATCATGGGCCTTGACCGGCTTGTCTCCAGCCCAGCCCATGCAACTCGACGCGTGACTCGGCTTTGGCCTTCTTGGTCTTGGCGGGTCTACTTTCCGGGTCCATGGGCCTACCTATAAAGTATCCCCCCATCAACGACCGTCGTGGTTGGGGAAGAGAACGGGATAAGACAGAGATTTCCTATTCTACTGCGAACCGCCTAACTACTGTGACGCATGACACGCGTCACAGATGGCCAGAACGAGCGACACACTGACCCATAGCTTAGTCAAAGTCGGTTTGTAGCCCGGGGGCTCCCAGCGCTCCAATCCCCGGCACCGTAGGTGTTGGAGAGATGAGGGAGCATTGTGATCACATTGAAATTACGTTTTCTATAAAAACATGGTGCTCTCTAAGAAATATAAAACGTTGACCAACGGGGAAGGATCCCTCCCTTAGCTATACGTTGTTAGAATAGATGAGACCTCTCCGGGCGATTTTTAATCACGGATAGCACCCCGTTCTTCAACGGCGACTCTAATACTCTCTAAGAAATATAAGTCATTACCAGGCTATATATATGCATTGCATGATTACGTACGTGCGTATAGTTTGTGCCTCCGAGCAACGCCACGTAAATTAAGGCGGAATATTGCGTAGCAATCAAGCAAGAGAAGATAGGCGCGTGCTCAGATATTCCTTGTGAGAGGAAACTAGTAGTAGTAATTTAACGATCGAGAGAGAAAGAAAGGAAGGCGATCACCTCCTGCAGCCTAAATTAACGAACCTAGCTAACAATCGGCAAGTTAATTGATTTCGAAATGAAATATGCATGGCTACGTACGGAAAGAAATCAAGCAGATCACGCGCGCGTGTGCGTATAAATGATCAGCAACAGATCTGAGGAAAATAAAGATGCCATGTCGATTTGCTGCATGATTATTGTTTCCATTTTTTCACAGCCCCCAAGTCGGTGCACTCGATCTACGCAAGGATATATATACAGCCCAATGCAAGGATGATCGATCGATCGACTTCAGCAAGGTTGCTACCATCGTGAAAGCAAGCCCAAGATCTATCCTCGATCGAAACAAACCTAGCTAGCTAGCAATGGCCGAGCCGCCGGCGGTTCTCCTCCAGATGGAGATGCCCTCCCGCCGGTCCGTCGACCGGATCCCCAGCGCCCTCTGGAACGTGCCCGGTACGTCCTAGCTACCATGGATGATGCATGAATTAATCTCGATTCATCATGATTTATATATATACGTACGTACGTGGGTGATGGATCGCGCGCAGGCGTGATTAGCGTTTCGGCGTCGGACCGGATGGCCATGGTGGTGGTGCGCGGCGACATGTACATGGACTCGGAGACGGTCAAGCGCCGCCTCGAGTACGCCACGGGGAGGCGCTTCGAAATCGTCGTCGACGCCGGCCGCTCCGAGCGGTCGCACCACGTCCAGGCGATCATGCCGTACGCGCCGCCGGCCCCGTACGGCCACCTGCCGCCGCCTGCCCCCTACAGCTACGGCTACCCGCAGGCGCCGCCCGCCTACCCGTACCAGTACGGCCCGCCGGCGCCGTACTACGGCCGGAGGCAGTACGGCGGTCCGCCCAGCGTGTTCGACGACACGATTCCGGGCAATGCCTGCACCATCATGTGATGGACCGATGGATGGATCGACACATCTGCTAGTAGCTCCCATGATTATCCTAATACACTGTCCTTTGCGTTTTGAATCAATCACATCCGATTATTTTCACTAGTTACCTAAGGTTATATATTTTGTTAGATCATCATGTTTCAGTTGTGCGTGTGCATGCAGTACTGTGCAACATCTATCTATATATCAATGTGTTTGAGTACGTTTGCTTAATAATCTATATATAGTGATCGATGAGAGATTCTATGACCTCCACGGGTGGTGGTGTGATGTCTCTCCTACTCCTCCTCCCTCTTCTCCGCGGCGGCGAGGCCTACACGCCCTACTCCACGGTGTACTCAACTCTCTCCTCGGGCACGACGTCAACCCTCTTCTACGGCACAACGTCAACGGTACATGAAAACGACTAAGTCCAGCCCCACCCACCTCCTTTTCCACGTTGAAAAATTGCCAAGTCTTGGACGATTTTTCCTTTGTTGCGCATGTCTTGTAATCTTGTTAGAGTGGATCGAGTTGGTGTAGAGACATAAAGGCATGTACAATGGTTATATCATAGTGTTGCCACGTAGAATAATTACTGAGGTGGAGAAGAGAGAAATAAAAAAAAACTCTTGTCTTCTCTTAGCCAAGAGATGATCTCTTAGCACAATTTGTCTCACCACAAATTTAAGGATATCTGGTATTAGAGATAAGACAAAATAATCACCATTGTATATCATGTTTTATTGACATATCTAGATTAGGTGGCGGATCTAAGATAAGACCGTCTTATCAACCATTGTGCATGCCCTAACTGAATCATATCAGTTAGCACAATGCATGTTTTTCTTACGTACAAATAATTAATGGACGAGTAAGGCTAAGGAGCTGATGTACAAGGATAATTAATTAAGCCTATCTTTTGACGGGAAGGCCTTCAGGCTAGCTTACTAATATTTTTGACGAAACCTCGTCAGAGGGCGGGGAGCTCCCGCACTGCATTTAAGAAGAAATAGAGTTGATCCAGTTAATAGGGGAACCGGACCCAAAAACCATACAACACACGGTTAATTAAGGAAAACCGGCGAAAACCAAACACACTACTAGCGGCAATCAGGGAACATCGTCCGAGCCGGATACAAGGGTCCCTAGTCCCAGGACCATCGGGAACACCTCATACCCAACAAAGACAGATTCTGCCACAACAAGAGCACTCTCGCAACAAGATGAGTACTCGCGCCTAGCCACATGGAAAAAAAGATTAACCATTAGCCTCTACCAACTCACGAATTGCCTGGGTCGTCATTGGCGTGTTAGGCTTCTTCGACATTCGCTGATAATTCTTGCACCTCCTCCTCAATGCCTTTCTTTGAGGATGAGTCCTTTGGCAATTCCCCGAAAGCCTCAGCCAACCGAAATTCAGCCAGTTTGGCAGTCGGAATGTTGCAGTTCTTGTTCTTCTTCTCCAAACGTCCACTATGCCTCGAGGCACAAGTGGAATCCCCTTCTAAATGCACAATAATTGGTGCATCTAGCAAGGAAAGTGGCGCGGTGCAATTGAAGCTGCCCAAGTACTCATCCAGCAAGGTAGACGAAGACGGGCCAAGCGGCACGCTATTGCCACCACTCGACTTGTTGGACTCAGAAGTGCTAGCGAGAGAAGCCGCCTCACTTAACACCAAGTCATTCTTAGCTTGCTCCTCCACGCCATGGAACACCATATCGGGCAAGGCAACATCTAAAGCCGAAGATTGCGCCACCACATCCAACAACTCAGACGAGCAACCAGCCACACTTGCACCCTTACCACCAGTCATGACCGGAGGCACAACTTCATCATGCTTGCACGGCTCCGAGGAGTTGGCAAGCTCAAATCTTCCACCGACGGTCTCCATTAGCTCCAGAAGGCTTGAAACCTGATCAGTCCAGCCTTGTACCGCTGATACCAAGTCGCGAAGGGGCCGAAAGACCTCCTCTAGCCGAGAAGCAAACATGGCCTGCAACTCGGTGCTCAGCGCCTCCGCCTGAGCCGCAAGGATAGGCTGCAATAGCCCCACAACAACGGCAGGCAGGCCAGGGTCGTCAACAGTGACCTCCGACCACGACTCCTCCGAAATGGGTGCATCAGGGTGGGCAACAACGGAGACCCATGAGCGATGAGGCTGAGACGGAGGGGCTGGAGGCGACTGACTGCAAGGGCTAGGCGCTCTGGCAGCTGGCGTGTCCTTGGAGTGACCGGAAGCTTCTGCAGGCGAGCTGGAGCGGAGGTGAGGATCTTTACCAGCAAAATGGCGTGTTATGCAGTCCCACTTGCGATGGCCGGCGTGCCGGCAACCCAGGCACCGGACGGGGCGTCGGCAATCAGCGACGAAATGGTCTGGATCCAAGCAACGGAAGCAGAGACCAAAGGTCCTCCGCTTAAAAGCGAGAGAGAGTCGAGACTCCTTCCTGGAGGCGGAGCAGGTGGCCAAAGATGGCAGCGGCCCCACCACCTGCGGCCTGAAGTTTGGCGGGAGTTTTTCCGGCGGCGGCGGCAGCTGGATCGGGGTGACCGGTGCAGCCGGGCCGCCATTGGATGGAGCTCCGAGTTCCCCATCCCCGGCACTGAGCGTCACCGGAGAGTTGGCTCGATCTGGATCAAGATCCAGACCGCCAGCATCATGGGGGAAGGGACTAGGAGGTGGATGGGCTGAGGGGAGGTCGTCGGAGGATGGGAAAGCCATGGGGCATGATATGGAGGGAGGAGGGGCGGGGTGTGTGGAGCTATGCTGCGGGGGCGGCGGCGGCAGCCGCGAGGTTGCCAGCGTCGCGAGAGCCTTTCTAACCTAGCCCTCCGTCAGTCCAAGTGTTTAGGATCCTAGCTTATTAATATCAAATAACACTTACATCGTCAACGAGGAAACTCGAAATAAAACCAGGGTGTTCATCCAACCACAACGACGGTGGATCTGAAGCTAGCATATGAGCAACCATATTACTCTCCCTGTTACAATGCTCTAATAAAACCTTCCCAAAATCTCTCAACAAAAGGAGCAGCCACCATAGCTTTTCCCGTATTAAACTTCAAAACCTCCACAAAGGCTATCCATTTGCACAAAATAGAGTTGCATCGGATATATAGTGCCAGCTTCAACCCCTCCACGAGCACTACAACCTCAGCAAAAACTATATCTGGAACATGTAACAACTTAGAGGTAGACACAACAATGGATGTACCTCCACAATCTCGAATAACGGCACCTCAAGAACCAGCTGTTTGATCATCTGTGGAAAAAGAAGAATCAACATTTAAGGCAAATTGTCTCGTTAATGGCTTCTTCCATGTATTAGATCTTGGAGCCGACACGGGTTTCATAGCAGCACGAACGAAGTTTAAAGCACAGGCAATAATTGTTATTTTATGGTGATCCAAATCCGTTTCTATAAGTGAGAAGGCTAACGACGGAGCGAAGTGAGGCCCGTCGCTGGTAGGCTTGGGCCGAAGCGAAGTTTTGCGATGGCATCGATGAAGTTTGATCTACTGTTGCTGGACTACAAGACGAGGTTTTCTCTGTGGCAAGTCAAGATGCGTGCGATCCTATCGCAGGCTTCGGATCTTGATGAGGCGCTGGATGCGTTCGGGAAGAAGGACACGAAGGAGTGGACTCCTGAAGAAAAGCGCAAGGATCGTAAGGCTTTGTCATTAATTCAACTTCATCTATCTAATGATATCTTGAAAGAGGTGCTGCAGGAGAAATCTGCGACAGCGTTATGGCTTAAGCTGGAGTCGATCTGCATGTCCAAGGATCTAACCAGCAAGATGCACGTGAAGATGAAGTTGTTCTCGCACAAGATGCAGGAAGGTGGTTCTGTGATGAACCACTTGTCAATCTTCAAGGAGATCGTGGCCGACCTAGTGTCGATGGAGGTAAAATATGATGATGAAGATTTAGCTCTTCTATTGTTATGTTCGCTGCCTAGTTCTTTTACAAATCTGCGAGATACCATATTGTTGAGCCGCGATGATCTAACCCTCGCGGAAGTATGTGAGGCCCTACAGACCAGGGAAAAGATGAAAGGTATGGTGCAGACTGACGCATCACCCTCCAAGGGCGATGCATTGCAGGTTCGAGGCAGGCCTGAGCAGCGAGATAACAACTACAACAACAATAATAACAACAGAGATAAGAGCAGAGGCCGTTCAAAGTCCAAAGGACGAGACAAGTTCTGCAGGTATTGTAAGAAAACCAATCACACCATTCATGATTGCTGGAAGGTGCAGAACAAGGAGAAAAGGAACGGTACTTACCAACCGAAGAATAAATCTGACGGTAATGGTAATGGTAAGGTTGCTGTTGTTGCTGGTGATAATAGTTCTGATGGTGAATGCTTAGCTGTTTTTGCTGCATGTGTTACCCGTGATGATGAGTGGATTCTTGATACTGCTTGTTCGTTTCATATTTGCTGTAACAAAGATTGGTTCAGTTCTTATGAGATTGTGCAGACTGGAGATTTCGTGCGTGTGGTGAACGACAACAAATGTCATATTGTTGGCGTTGGATTTGTTCAGATCAAGACCCGTGATGGGATGACACGCACGCTGACGGGAGTGAAACATATACCATCCATGGCGAGAAACTTGATCTCATTGAGTACCCTTGACTGTGACGGGTACAAGTATGTCGGAGGGAATAAACACCTGAAGGTATCGAAAGGTTCTCTTATTGTCATGGTTGGTGATATGAATTCCGCCAAGTTATATATTCTTAAAGGTAGCACTTTGTCTGGTACTGCTGCTGTTATTACTAATGATGATCCAAGTACAACTAACCTTTGGCACAAACGACTTGGACATATGAGTGAACTTGGTATGGCAGAATTGGTCAAGAGAGAACTGCTGAAGGACTGCAATATGAGTAAGTTGCCGTTCTGTGAACACTGTGTGTTTGGTAAGCATAAGAGAGTTAAGTTCAATGCTTCCGTTCATACCACTAAAGGTACATTAGATTATGTACATGCTGATTTGTGGGGGCCTTCACGTAAACCCTCTTATGGTGGTGCTCGTTATATGCTTACTATTATTGATGATTACTCTAGAAGAGTTTGGCCTTATTTTATGAAAAATAAAGATGATACTTTTGCTGCTTTTAAAGAGTGGAAAGTTATGATTGAAAGGCAAACTGAGAGGAAGGTGAAGTTGCTTCGTACTGACAATGGTGGCAAATTTTGTTCGTATGAATTTGATGATTATTGCAGGTAGGAAGGCATTGTCAGGCATCACATCATCCCGTACACACTTCAGTAGAATGGTGTAGCGGAGCGGATGAACAGGACTATCATCTCCAAAGCTCGTTGCATGTTGTCCAACGCCCGCATGAACAGGCGTTTTTGGGCTGAGGCTGCCAACACCGCCTGCTACTTGATCAACAGGTCACCGTCCATTCCCCTTGACAAGAAAACTCCTATTGAGGTATGGTCTGGTGAGCCGGCTGATTATTCACAATTGAAAGTTTTTGGTTGCACTGCCTATGCTCATGTTGATAATGGAAAGTTAGAGCCTAGAGCTGTTAAGTGCTTATTTCTTGGTTATGGTTCCAGAGTGAAAGGATATAAGTTGTGGAATTCGGAAACTAAAAAGACTTTCTTCAGCCAGAGTGTTGTGTTTAATGAATCTGTTATGTATCAAGACAGTCTGACTACTGATGTTGTGCCAGATTCTTCTGATAAGGACGAACCACATGTTCGTTTGCAGGTGGAGCAGATGGAGCACCTAGATGAGGAGGTAACAGAAATTGTTGATGAGGAGATTGTGCAAACCTCACCTCCTGTTTTGCAGCAACCGTCCATTGCTGCTGATCGGCCAAGGAGAAATATTGTTCCCCCTAACCGATTAATTGAAGAATGTGATGTTGTTTATTTTGCTCTAAGTTGTGCTGAACAGGTGGAGCATGAGGCTGAACCAGCTACATACACTGAAGCTATTGCTTCGGTTGATCGTGACAAGTGGATTGGTGCAATGCACGAGGAGATGCAATCACTTGAGAAGAATGGCACATGGGATGTTGTGCGCTTGCCTAAACAAAAGAAGGCCGTCCGCTGCAAGTGGATCTTCAAGAGAAAGGAAGGTTTGTCTCCTAATGAGCCTCCAAGATTTAAGGCAAGGTTAGTAGCTAAAGGTTTCAGCCAAATTCCCGGTATGGATTATAATGATGTGTTCTCCCCGGTTGTCAAGCATAGTTCGATTCGTACATTCTTCAGTATTGTTGCTATGCATGATCTTGAGCTTGAGCAGTTAGATGTGAAAACTGCATTTTTGCATGGAGAACTTGAGGAGGAGATATACATGGACCAACCAGAAGGGTTCATAGTGCCTGGTAAGGAGGATTTCGTGTGCAAGCTAAAAAAGTCCCTTTACGGTTTGAAACAATCTCCTCGACAGTGGTATAAAAGGTTTGATTGTTTTATAATGTCACATGGCTTTAAGAGGTCTGAATATGATAGCTGTGTGTACATTAAATTTGTTGATGAATCGCCTATATACTTACTGCTATATGTTGATGATATGTTAATTGCTGCCAAGAGCATGAAGGAAATCACTACGTTGAAGAAACAGTTGAGTAGTGAGTTTGAGATGAAGGATCTTGGTCCTGCTAAGAAAATTCTAGGTATGGAAATTTCAAGAGACAGAAAATCTAGATTGCTATTTCTTAGTCAGGAGAATTACATTAAGAAAGTTCTTCATCATTTTAACATGCATGATGCAAAGTCTGTTAGTACGCCTATTGCTCCTCATTTTAAGTTGTCAGCATTGCAATGTCCTAGTTCTGACAAAGAAATTGAGTACATGTCTCGAGTTCCATATTCTAGTGCTGTTGGTTCCTTAATGTATGCCATGGTGTGTTCTCGACCTGATTTGTCTTATGCTATAAGCTTAGTCAGTCGATACATGGCTAATCCTGGTAAAGAACATTGGAAAGCTGTTCAGTGGATTTTCAGGTACCTTCGCGGCACATCCAACGCTTGCTTGAAGTTTGGCAAGACTGGTGAGGGACTCGCAGGCTATGTGGATTCAGATTTTGCTGCCGATTTGGATAAGAGGAGGTCCCTCACAGGTTATGTATTTACTGTTAGTGGATGTGCTGTTAGCTGGAAGGCTACCTTGCAGGGTGTTGTTGCACAATCTACTACTGAGGCTGAGTACATGGCTATTGCTGAAGCATGCAAAGAATCTGTTTGGTTGAAAGGTCTGTTTGCTGAGCTTTGTGGAAATAATACTTGTATTAATCTGTTCTGTGACAGTCAAAATGCCATTTACCTTACTAAGGATCAGATGTTCCATGAGAGAACAAAGCACATTGATGTCAAATACCATTATGTGCGTGATGTTGTTGCACAAGGTAAGCTGAAGGTATACAAGATCAGTACTCATGATAATCCTGCTGATATAATGACAAAGCCAGTTCCTATTGCTAAGTTTGAGCTTTGCTCGAGCTTAGTTGGTATAACTGTTTAGCCCAATGGACTAGTTGGCGCCGAAAGTGTTTTCTTTGATGTTTCAGGGTGAAGGATTGTTGATGCTACAAGATGGAATTTGGCTCAAGGTGGAGTGTTATTTTATGGTGATCCAAATCCGTTTTTATAAGTGAGAAGGCTAACGACGGAGCGAAGCGAGGCCCGTCGCCGGTAGGCTTGGGCCGAAGCGAAGCGGAGGCGTTAGCCCACCGCGATGCCCCGAGACAGGAGGACTGCCGGGGGTACGGTACGAGTTGTAACCGACCAGGACACCGATTGTTGCCGACCTAGTTTAGGTCAGGACCACTATAAATACGTCTTGTAAGCCGCCGCCGGAGATAAGCCACACATTGTAAATCCCGGCGCGTTTGTAACCTCACCCCGAAATAGTGAAGTATTGCTGGCTGGCGCCCGTGGTTTTTCTCTTCCTTGTTGGAAGGGTTTTCCACGTTAAAATCTCGTGTCCTCCGTTGGTTTGATCTTGCTTAATTTCATCGTTGTTTTGCTATCGCTTGTAACAATAATCGCCGGACCCGACCGTACAGGAGATTGCACCTCTTCTTCCCTTTTAATTAATAATGGGCATTGCCACCAAATATACCAGCTTGTAACTGCAAACATCTCGGGATAATTTTGCCTCTAATCTTGAACTTTTTTTGCTTCTGTGAGGTGGGTGTAGTTAGCTAAGGATAAGTATTTAGGCCTTTAATTGTGCATCTAATTCTTGTTTTTTGGGTTTGTGTATGGGTGTTTTATCTTACTTTCTTGTGACATGTGTGGGAGATCGAGTTGTATAGGACGGTCTGAATGCATCTAGCACGTATGGGGAGACATACCAATGTACCTTGATTGACACGTACTTGATCTCTTTTTCCGAAGTAAAAAGGTAGGAAGAACGTCCTGCATACAACCAGGGACAGCTCATGCGCGCATACGTACATGTACAAAAGTTGGTCGTCGCGTGCATAATATATTTGAGTCCATTTACGTACGTATTTAGCTAAACGTGATCAACTACACAAATTCACTAGCTGTCGGACTTGATCCATTGCTTTGCTACTATATACTGTACTCCCTTCGTTTCTTTTTACTCTGCATATTAGACTTATCTGAAGTCAAACTTGCTAAAGTTTAACCAATTTTATACGAAAAAATATCAACATTCGTAGTATCAAACCAGTGTCATTCGATTCATAATGAAATATAGTTTATATCAATTTGATATTAAAAATATTGGTATTTTATTATGTATACTTGGTCAAACTTTAAAACGTTTGACTTAAGACAATCCTAATATGCAGAGTAAAAAAGAACGGAGAGAGTAATTATTAATGGGGCTCCGAGCTTGGGAGTGCGCGCGCCGTCTCCTCTCCGTTGTAGCCCACCGGGCCTCCGTCTTTTCTGCGCTCATCCCCGTCCCTCGCCGTCGCCGAGACAAGGATGGTGGGGACCGCCGTGGAGAGTGGAGATGAAGGTTTGACCAGCAGGAATGGCCGCTCCCGCTCTCCTTGCCGGCAAGGGGGTGGCGGCTCTGATCGGCACGCCTTCCCTCCAGCCGCGCCTTGCGCGAGCGCTCTTCTTGCTGGCAAGGGGTGGGGGCCGGCTGCTGCTAATGCAAGGAGAGGACGACGACGGTGAGGCGATTGAGCTGGACGTGCATAAGCACTTATCACCGACTGTGATAGGGGAGGTGTTGTCGCGACATGAGATGCTCGACGAGGCCCTGACGCGGGTCTCACATCCGGCTCTGGTGTGGTCCCCATTGATGACTGGTCGCGACATGCTACTTTCTTCGGGTACGGGCCTCACCACATGGTGCTGATATCGCCTGGCGACGCGCCGTGCGAGGGGGGGGGGATTCTAGTGTGGATGAAGAGGCTGAGGCTGCGGATGGGGAGATGCAATAGCTCTCGCCTTGCCTCGCCGAGATGGGTCAGCAGGTGATGCTGCTGGACGGCGAGAAGGTGGCGTGTGAAGACGGCCTCGATAACGACAACGACTCGGCGAGGAGCGAGTTTTCAGCCCATTATGGACGTCCCTCATGCTGACATGGAGGCCACTGCTATTGGAAACCTAGCTCCTCATCGCCGATGCTGAGGACATCGCCGACGACGATGATGATGCTATAGACGTTGGTTGTACTGCTCAACTCGCCTCATCAGCTCATCAGGCACTACGCTGTGCAGTGTTGTAGATCTGTTCACCCTGTCGGCTATGCCGTTGCTGCCCACACTTCTTCCGTCGATGCCTCAAGCTCCTGCGACCACACCCGCCCCTAGCAGGCTCACGGTGAAGCCACAACTCCTATCGGTCGACAACGTGGTGCGGCTACTCCACAAGAAGATGGGGCTCGAAGTCGGCGATATGCCCCTGGTGCACACTATGAATGAATTTACGAGCACCGTCAAGACTCCACTCTCTGATTCGGGAATCGACGTGCTGATGACGCTCGTCTCGCCGCTTCGACCTGTCGTTTCATAAGTTGAGAAAATAACGATCTTTCTTTCAGATAGGTTGGACGGAATAGGTCGAACTGGAGCATCGCGGGCGCTAGATTTCTAGCATTGATATTTTCTTTTTGGCCTCAACGATATCATGTTTGCTTTCTCCTATATCAATATAAAAGGCAAAGCTTATGGTTCGTTTAAAAAAACTATATAATGGGGCTAATTATAATGATGTGAAATAATATGGGACGGATCAGCATGATCAATCAGAATAAAACAGGGATATTAATAATGCAACAATACCATATTTCGTGATGTTTTTTGCCACCGGTTTCGGTAATTTTCTTTGAAATTGCGTGATTGTAGCTAATGGAAACCACGTACGATATTTCATATTGATGGGTACGATATATAGTTTCCTACTATTTCATATTTGTAATTTCGTGATTGTATCTAATCTTTCCGACACAATCTTTGCTTAATTGATGCGCAATTAAATATTTGCCTTATTTCCCTACGCGGCATGGCCTCTTTATAACCCCCCTTGAGCCCTGGCCGGCAAATACCCCATCCCCTCTCCCGTACGTCGCTCTTCATGCAGGTGTCAACAATGGAGGAAGGCCACGGCCGGAACGTTCTCAACGACAAGGTAGATGAGATGCCATCGTCGTCCTTGGAGATCGAGGAGGCCGGCGGTGGAAGGAACAAGAAGAAGACGTCGTCGCTGCTGAGGCTGTTCCTGGCGTGCATGGTCTCCGGCGGCATCCAGTACGGCTGGGCGCTGCAGCTCTCCCTCCTCTCGCCATACGCCCAGGCAATTAAGTTACTCCCTGATCTGCGTAGTACGTACGTCTATGCGTGCATATGTTAGCTGCTTCCTGCTTCTCTCTCACATCCATGGAGCCCGCGTGTTCATCGCTAGAGTAGTTCATGTCAATTGTCAATCCATCGTCGATCTTACTGCTAGCTATTAGTGCTTTGGATTCATCTTACTTTGGTTTGCAGACTCTTGGGATTCCTCACCAGTACGTGTCCCTCACTTGGATCTGCGGACCCATAGCCGGATTCGTGGTAAGAGATCAATTTCATACTATCGTACACCCCCGGCCATTAATTTCTTTCCTTTTTCCATTCCAAAAATTAAAATCTGCAGCAGTCTCTACAAGGTACCAGCAGGATACTATATACTATACCGTATAGAATATACCCGGACAGCAATTAAAACGGAGATCTACACGATCTTTTCTTTCCTAAAAATCCATATATCCAGCTGGCCGTAGATCGACCTTAATTTCTCGATCATCAATCAATATTTACGTGCCAAAAATGGGTTTCATATTGACGCGTTGTAATTAATGACGATTCGGCCGCATGCATGCATGCAGGTGCAGCCCCTGGTGGGGTACTACAGCGACCGCTGCACGGCCAGGATGGGCCGCCGGCGCCCCTACATCCTCGCCGGCTGCCTCGTCATCTGCGCCTCCGTGCTGCTCATCGGCTTCTCGGCCGACATCGGCCGCCGCCTCGGCGACACCAAGGAGCACTGCGGCAAGAGCAGTACGGGCCCTCGCTGGGCCGCCGCCGCCGTCTACATCGTCGGATTCTGGTTCCTCGACTTCGCCAACAACACAGTCCAGGGCCCCGCGCGCGCCATGATGGCCGACCTCGCCGGTACGTGCCATGGCCCCAACGTCGGCCAGGCCGTCTTCTGCCTGTGGATGGCCATCGGCAACGTCCTCGGCTACACCGCCGGCGCCACCGGCAACTGGCACCAGTGGTTCCCCTGGCTCAAGACGGCGGCGTGCTGCGACGCCTGCGCCAACCTCAAGGGCGCCTTCCTCACCGCTGTGGTCAGCTACTCTACTCACTCAGTGTCGTCAAACACCTACGTACACTCGATCTGATGCATGTGTACTTTAATTAATATTTTTGTTGTCGCTCGCTCGCATGCTTGGATGTACAGATCCTCATCGCCATCAGCATGACGGTGACCATGTTCGTCGCCGACGAGAAGCAGCTCGCCGTCAAGCCCGCCTCCGCCGACCGCGGGTGCATCTCCGTCTTCGCCGACCTCTTCAAGAGCCTGAAGAAGATGCCTCCCTCCATGTTCAAAGTGCTCGCCGTCACGGCCATCACCTGGGTACCATCTACATCCTAGCTGGCTAGCGCTGCCTGTATGCACACCCCAAAACCTAGCTAGTAAACCCTAATTAACTCGATCGGATCACTCTGTTTCTTCCAGCTGGCGTGGTTCCCCTTCTTCCAGTACGACACCGACTGGATGGGCCGGGAGATCTACCACGGCAAGCCGCAGGGCCCCAAGGAGGACGTCTACGACGCCGGCGTCCGCGAGGGCGCCATCGGCCTGCTCCTCTGCTCCGTCGTCCTCGGGGCCACCTCCTTCCTCATCCCCACGCTCTGCCGCAAGCTCACCTCCAAGGTCGTCTGGTCCATCAGCAACTTCATGGTCTTCGGCATCCTGACCTCCATGGTCGTCCTCGGTCTGGTCTCCACCAAGGGGTACAACGCGTCCCTGACGGCCGGCCTCTCCGGGCCTGACCACACCATCAAGGCCCTCGCGCTCACCCTCTTCGCGCTCATGGGGATCCCGCAAGCCGTGAGTTGAATCTCCCAAATCTTTGGTTTGATCTGCGTTATATATATATATATGCTTATTGTTCTTGGCATAATCTCCTGCTTGCAGGTGCTGTTCAGTGTTCCATGGGCTGTTGCTTCCGAGGTTACGACCGAGGAGGACGGTGGCGGCCAAGGCCTCGCCATTGGTGTCCTCAACATCGCCATCGTCGTTCCACAGGTGAAAAGATGAACACTACTTGCACACCTCCGACAGTCAATCTTTGCGCACTTGATCCTGATTTGTAACTTGGTTTTGCTTAGCTCATAATCTCGCTCACCGCTGGTCCGATCGACAAAGCTTTCGGGAAGGACAACACGCCGGCAATCGGCATAGGCGCCGCATTCGCCTTCATCTGCGCGGTCCTAGCACTCGTCCTTCTCCCCAAGACGAGAGGAACGTCCAACGTCATCGCCGGCGGACACTGATATATATGATACGACGACCACACAACTGCCCGATCTCCACTGCCGTCATAGCTAGTTTGTTCCTATCTGTGCTGAGGTCGTAACGTGCTTTTTTTTATTTATTTAGACCTTTGTTCCATCGTTAAAATAAATTAGCACTTTCGATTATTTTTCTAGTTGAATTGAGTTGGGAGTTGACAGTGCAATGCAGTGGTAGAGGATAAGAGGTGTTTCCTAGTTGCCATGTCATGGAAATTCTGTTTATCTAGTAATACGAATTTTTTTTCTCTCTTAAAAATACATTTGCGTGTCATGGACTACTCATGGTGAGCGCTTGATAATTTTTTTTTCCAAACCGGAGGCCAAACAACTTAAATGACGTACTTTTTCCCCTGCTTAAGATAAACATTCATAATCCATCAATGTTATCATTTTGTATTTTTTAAACAAGTATTTGTTACAATAATAAGGGGATTATCATTCGTGCAATCTCCTCTAACGTATACATGGTAGTTTTTTTGTTCGATAAAAGGCGCTGATTTATTAAAAACTCATAAATTAATATCACGCTCAACACAATTCATAATAGCTCACACTTTTACTTAGCAAGTTAGGATGCACACACCCGCTGAAACAAAAGAAAACAGGCGCGATACAACTACGTAACAAACTCGTTGCAACACCTAAAAGGTTGAAGGGCCGATCACATGCATGGTAGTTGTGACGTGCACAAAACAAATTGCTAGGTACACTACGATATCAAATCTAATGGACGAAATGGATCACATCAGCGCGGTAGAAGTTGATTTTAATTTTTTGTGTGGCTGCAACCTGCTGTCGCGAGGACCTTAGAACTACATCACACATGTGAATGTTTTCACAAAAATAAATCGAGCTAATAATACGTAAGTTGTCAATTATTTTCATTTATCATCGACGATCGCTGATAACTTTGAAGGCGCAAAAACACCGTTTAAACATGTTGACATAGGGTCTATTTTAAAGACCCCGGCGAAACAAAACTGACCGTCACCACATGTATAATGACTGTGTTCCATTTTAATTAGTGCTCAATAGAATAATTTGGCACAAATGCTCGTGATAAATTTAAAGGGTGAAATAGTGCAGGCCAGCAGCCGCCATGTCCATAATGTATATTGTCATTCACTGCGTTTTACATTGATCTTGATCTGGGGTTTAAGGGTTATAAATCATATGAACTGAAATTACCTATGTTACGCGGATTTTTTTCGAGGACCCATTGGAGATATGTGTGTATATCCATATATATATATATATATATATATATATATATATATATATATAATATCTTTATTATATATATGTGTAGGGATGCGCTATTTGACACCCAGGGAGCAGAATAGTTATTCTGCACCCGGGCCGAACCACACGCGCAGCGGCGCGGCGCGGGACAGGAGAGCCGCTAGCCAGTGCCCGCAACTGCATGCGATGTAAAAAAAACTTCACGCGCGACGTAAAAAAGCTGGGCGAGTCAACTGCGTATCCGTCCTATGCGCCCACGCGGCCAGACATGATCCACCCGAACCGACTCAGAATCGTGCATGTGACGTAAACAAAAGTTGGGCCAACGTAAACGAAGTACGTCGCTTTACTTGCCCATCCCAGCCACGCAATCTATCAGATCTGCTTGTTTTTTTTTTCGCTTCCTTTCGCTCTAATCTCTCTAGCTTATGTCCGTATAATAATTCTATCAAACTGGTCACGAGGGAAGGGAGTTCTTTTAGGTAAGAACTGGTGACGTGACGTAAGACTGCTTAATTGCATCGCCTGATTATACAAACATAAGTTTTTTTTGACATGGCACAAACATAAGATTATTTTGGATTAAATTGTTTGATTACACGACATAAGAATTTGACCGATGACATTGGCTGATTACACAACATAAGAATTTGTCCTATTACAGCCTGATGAACTTCTGACAACTCTGTCATTGATTCAAGGGTATGTAAAATAGATACATGTGGGCGTAGCCTCATGTGCCCATAGAATAAACATCAGCATGGTGTAATTAAAATGCCTATAAAAAAGCAAAAGGAACTAATCTTCGAACATGTAGTGAAATACATGACTCGATGTAATCTACACTGCACGGCACTTTCATGGTTCATTTCCATCTTACTAGGCAGAACGCTGCTGAAGACCAACTCATCAGCACACTATCATGTCAAGCCTTTAAATAACTTGCTTTTCATCAGTTTTGAACTCAAATGTCTTATCACCATCATGCCCTTTCTTGTTCAGGGTTTGTTGCGAAAAATACGCCAAATGGATGTTAAATCTGCAAGTTTCATGAGAAAGTAGAGATTGGAAAATAAGATTATTGTTTCAGAAGTACGTACAAAATGTATGTGTTTCAACTATGAATCGTACAATAAGGAAAAGAAAAATCATCAATTTATTCCATAATGGATAAGAAATTATGCCTTGGCTACATGCAGAAGGTGAGCCAAACTTTTTTTCTTTTTTCTTACATGTGAAGCTAAAAAGCTAGTTAACACTTAGCTGGCATCTATGAAAGAAAAAAGACAAAGTATATCAAAATAAATGGCAGTCAATGAGCGCCAGTACAATATGAATGTGCAACAAATTAGGCAAATGCTTATAAGTGGACCTGACAAATTTGCACCTCCCGAACAAATTAGTACTGGAAAAATGAAAAGAATAGATTTAAATTGCACCAAAAACCAGGGTAGTAATATAAGACCAGCTGTCAAGATTTACCTACGTAGCTGAAACCTGATAACAGGACATGGATTTCCGTAACAAATATGTGCAAATGCTAGACTTGCAGCAACATTGAATCAGGACTAGGAAACAATTGTATTTGTCATTGGAGTAATGACAAAAATTATTGATGCAAGATTTTAAATATCATGGTTCCAGTTCAGCAAACTGCTAGGTGTTAGGGGAGCAGGTGTCAAATAAGGATTGAATCTCCAGCCCTGATTAGCCACTGACATCAGAAAAAATAGTACAATACAGAATGTTATATTCTTATTATCGTCGGAGCTAGATGCCATGGAGAGCAGGATATCTTATATTGACCGCCTAACACACTAGCAGAAATTGGCCAACGTGCCACTTGTTGTTAAGCTCTACCAGGTTTTTGCTTCTACCTACAGTTACTTTCTTGCAAAGATTGTTGTTTGGCCAAATGTGCATGCATATAAAGTTATTACACTATCATATTGATGAACTGCCTGTGCTAATAGAAATGTAGTTCAGTGTGTGTTTATCTGCTGGTGCAATTTTTGTATGGCGCTTGCTAAAAAAAAACATGATGTGAAGTATAATAGCATTGACCTACGGAGACATTGTGACTTGATACAACAATAATCAGTTTTTCCAATTTTGAATTGCCTTATGTTTCAAAATTGCACAGTGCATACCCAAAAATTACAATCAGTTTTGCTAATACTCAATTTAATGTAGTTTTTATAAATCTTGTCAAGACTGAATCATGAAAGAGTTTCTGGATAGCTTTTTCTTTGAACAAAGGTCTCTTTACCGTGGTTTTGTAATCCTATGTCGTCTTCAAGAACATAACAACCAGCTAGAATGTATTGTCTCGACAAAAACACTGACCCTTTTTTGCCTGCGCAACATTGCCTCACTGAATTCAGGATTGAGCTCACCTCAGGCAGACACCAGGCTAGCTACAAGCCTACAACATGAATATAAACACTTACCCTTTTTTGCCTGCCGCGAAATTGCCTCTAGTTACTTGCTATCCGTCTCCAAGTTTATGGCGTGCATCTTTTTCCGTCCCTCGATTTCTTGTTAGAATCCTGAAAAATTATTATTCCTTAGGCACAAACAAGGATTCTGAAAAGATACGTATCAGTGACAAGCTAGAATTCTTTTTACAACTAGTGAATGGAATTTAGAACCTGCATTATCCCTGATTTCTCCAAAATAATATTACTACTACAACAACGATCCCACTCAGGCATTAAAACAAACACCATGGTGGCAGTAATATTACTGAATAGCACACTGTAGCTACCAAACGGAATTATAATGGCAAAATATACTAGCAGAAGGAAATCAATCTGTACAAGTAAACTACGTAGTGGAAAAGCTAGAGCAGGACACGTTCCCTCAGGTGCACACCCAGCCATGTATAAAACGGAAAGGAGCATAATTAATTGGCCAGCAGATCGGATACGATTGATAGAGGGGAGCAAGGGATTCACATAGGTTAAGGTTACAATGGATTATAAACTCACTGTAGGGGGGATGCCGCCTTGAATCACCACCGGCCGCGTTGTCCAAGCAGGATGCTGCTGCTGCCCGCAGCACCGACCGCCGCTCAGCACGAATGCACGATACCATTGCCTTCGATTCAGCAAGCTGAGCACGGCGCCGCTGATGCCGCCGGGCGCCGGCCGAGCACGACGGAGCGGAGGACACACCGGCCGATGGAAGCAGGCCGACCACGCCGCTCGGCGCTCGGTGCTCGCCGCTCGCGCCGCTAATGGCCGCAGGCCGACCACGCCGCTCGGTACTCGCCACTCGCGCCGGCCGATGGCCGACCACGACGGAGATGAGACCACGACGAATCCGAGGACACGAGCACACTCGCCGCTCGCGCCAGCAGCCGGCCGGGTCCGCTCACGAGCTCGCCGCCGCTGCTCACCGCCTAGTCGTTGTTGCTCCAAAATCCAACCGCTCAACGCCCGCCTGAACTGGAAACCACGATTGGAAATAACGAGGTGAGGGGATTAGTGGTAGCTTCCAAAACCAACCGCACGACCAAACTGGAAAAAGATACCGTAATATTACGACGGTCGCGTGCAAGAGGGATCTGGACCCGGAAGGTCTGGCTCGGTCGGTCGACCCGGGTGCAGAATAACTTATTCTGCACCCAGGGGTTTAATAGAGCTTCTATATATGTGTATATATATATATATATCTATAATATCTTTATAGTTGTTGATCCCAGTATTTTTATTTAATGTTTGCAAACTCTGTATGTAGAGTGTCAACATCGTCAACCAGCCCCACATAACCATGCATGTCTTTTCCTTGGCAAAGTGCATGCAAATTTAATATTTGCAAGATGCTATGAAAAATGTCAACGTCATCAGCCAGCCCTTGAAATCCATGTGACTATGCATGCCTAGATTTTTCTGACAAAGTGCATCCAACCCGATTTATGCCATTTTTTGTACATATGAAAACCATGTTTTATTCTCACGCAGAACATCTATAAAGTTAATCCCTACTATATTTTATTTATATTTGTAAAATCCACTTGCAAAGTGTCCACATTATCAACCAGCCCCACATAACCATGCATGCATATCTTTTCCTTGGAAAAGTGCATGAAAATTTAATGTTTTCAAGATGTCATGCAGAATGTGTACGTCATCAGCCAGCTCTGTTATCCGTGTGACTGTGCACCCCTGAGTTTTTTTTCTAACAAAGTGCATGCAACCCAATTAATGCTACTCCCTCTAATCCAAAATAAGTGTCGTATTGTTGAACTGAGGTCGGTTCAAAACTGCGACAATTATTATGGATCTGAGTAGTATCTTTTGTATATATGAAAATCCTCTTTCATTTCCGTGGCAACACGCGGGGTATCAACTAGTTTAGGGGGAGCAAATTCATTGCACATGGGAGAATGCATGTGCAGATCATAGCCGTGCCATCCAAAATAAAGATCCCCTTTCCTAAGTTCAGTATAAATTCTAATTCACATCAAATGTCCCATTTTTCCCAAGTGAAAAATGTGACTAAAACTGCACCCACGGTAGGGAGATTGAAAGAAACTTGGTTGCTGCCCCGACCTCCAACCTCCTGCTTCTCCATCGTGGTACTGGTGTCGCTGGTCTTGGGTTATCCTGCTTCTCCATCCTGGTACGAGTGTCACTGGTCACGGGTTATTGTTGCGGCATAACGATGGAGGGTGATGATGGGACCTCTGCGCTGTTGCTGCCCGGGAGTCGGGCCTCACGCGAAGGCTGCCCCATTCTCCATCAGGTGCTCCTCTCCGCCTCTCCTCGGTCAGGCAACGACACATGTGGATCTGTGGGATAGTGTGATGTGTTTTCTTTGGGTATAAACATTTTTCGGTCCTTCCCAACACCTATGTTGGCCCTGCGATGGGTGTTGTCTTCCTCGTTGGAGGCGTCGCTGGAAAGCTTGCACTTCCCGTCCAACCCATGTGTGTTCTGGGAGAAATCCTAGATCCAGTACCTGGACAACGGTAACGTCTCCAACACCATTCCCTCGGGGCATCGCTTGGGGAACAAGACCTTGTTGGTTGTTTGAGATCCCGGTAGTTAATGGGTCCGTTCTTCATCAAATTCGCTTATTTCTCCTAATGTTTGTCCAAGAGACGATGGTGAGTGATGTGTTCGCTAGAATTAGCTGGGTTAGCGAGCCCTCATTCGTGTTGACGCCTCTCACTATCTTCGATTATTGTGTGGCGACGAGACGACCAATGCTCATGGAGGGGCTAGTTAGATTAAGATGAAAGCTCAATCCTACCGCTATCTTTGTTGTTTCGTCAGATCTTGATGTCGAGCTCGTATCCCCTCTTCTTCCTTTGTAGTTTTAGCTTTTGTTTTTCGGTGCGACTTGTAATCACCCCACCATGTATGATTTTACTCGTCTTAATTAAATGGAAACATTTCTGCTATCTGTCGTCAATAATTTATTTTGCTAAAGCAAATACCAGTCGGGCTAGCTTTGCCAAGCAAGAAAGAATAGACCACAATGCATGACACGATAAGAAAAACATCCTACATGAAAAAACCTAATTTAAAAAGTTTTCAATGGACAGAAAAATCATAAGAAACAACCTTTTTTTAGTTTTGCAAAGAGAGGAGTGAACCATTTTTTTGAAAAATAGTAGAGGGAGAAAGAGAGAGAGAGAAACAGCTATAGGCAAAGAAAGGGAGTGCTGCGTGGGTCCACATGATAGAGAGCCTTATAGCTGTTCCAGTCCCTTATAGGCAAATGGTATGGATTGGGCCTTATTCTACTCCGCACCGGTTCCAGTCCAGCCCAACAAATTCCGCCGAGAGAAGCGAGAACATGAGCCGCCGCCGCCGGAGCCGCTGGTGGACGTCGACCTGCTCTCGGAGATCCTCATCCGCCTCCCCCCGTATCCCTCCATCCTCCCCCCGTCTCCGCCTCCGACCGCCTCTTCCGGTCACGCCTCCGACCGGTGCGGCCGTGCTTCGTCCTGGGGCCGGAGATGCCCAACACTTCTAGGTAGTCTTGGTATGCACCAGCGACGTGCAACTTACACAGGTGGTCGCCTCGGTTTACTCGTCCGAGACCGGCCAATGGGGCGATCTCATCTCGACACCCGTTCCGTCCGACGATGATTGGGTTCACGGTGACATGCCCGCTGTCATGGTTGGGGATTCCCTCTATCTGGAATGACATCCTGGAATTTGATCTGTCACAGGCGGAGCCTATCCTTGATACCTATTCAGCGCCCGAGGAAGATGGATTGTGATGGTGATGCTTCATGGGTACTCGGAAGAACTATCGCGCTGGACACGCTGCTTTCCATTAAATCAGGGGAAGACCCTATCGTCCTCGCGTTTGCTGAGAGCAATAATGTGGCCTTACTGTGGACATCTATTGGCGTCTTCACTGTCCAACTTGAGTCATTGGAGTTCAAGTAAATTTTCCATGCCCCAGCCTGGCATTGCTTTTATCCTTTCGAATGTGTCTATACTGCGGGTATAGCGAAACCAAGTTACTGGCTGATACTCTTCTAGTATTATTGTTGAAGTTAGAGGTAGCAAACTCTCTTCAGCTGTTTAATTTATGTGCGTGCGCAAAACGAAAATCAGTAATTGATAGAAAAATTATGTTTGAGGGTGATATGCAAATTCTTTGTATCTGAATGGAACTAAATCTTTATTGTTCCTTGTCTGTTGTCGACATATTCTATAATTGTATAATGTAGCCAATATTGGTGCATAACTGCAGCTCAGATGTTTCTCACCATGAGATACTCAATGGTTGGAACCGAAAAAAATTACTTTACAAATTTGAGAGAAATTATCATTTGAATTTATTAGTTTGACTATATTTTTATTTTATCCTATAAAGCATGGACCAAGCTTAAGAGTAACTTTTGATAGCCTATCTCTACCTATCAGCTAACAGTCATGCATGTTCTTGATTTTATGATGTACGCGAGTATATATACTGCTTAACTGAAACAAGTATATACTGTTATTGGGGAATTCTTGTATTTGATAGTAGATATGTTTTTTTTATCTGTTCCATTGTCGCACCAAGACTGAATTCCTATTTGTGAAGTTTCAGCTATGTTTATCGAATATCTCATTAATGCCCCCGCATATCGTATCTATTTGACTGTTGCATTGGAATCTCATTGGTTCCTTCACTTCTTATTCTTGTGGACATGGGCATTGATGGTGGACACGATGGAGCTGCACTTCTGCAAAATACATGATATGATTTGTCCAGATGGATTTCCTATCATGATGTGTTGATTGATTGAGCAGGTAACTATCATTAGTGGTAGCAGAATATAAGTTTTCCCTCTATTTCTGTTTTAATTTTGCTGCTTGCTACATTGCATTTATTTTATTTTCTTTGATTATGGATCAAGTTCAATTCATTGGAAATACACATGTGTAAGCATGCTAGTTTCAGAGAAAACCATATGATAGACGGGGAATTTCCGTACTACCACATACTGTGCTCATCTTATAATTTTCCTATGACCTTGAGACTTCATGTTGAACGCACAACATGAGTTTTCTTGAGAATTCCATTATGTCCAACCTCTGCAATGTACTTCAGTTGTTTACCTGAATCACACAAGAATATAAAGGCTCATTCCCAATATTTTGTCTAGAAAACAACAATACTATTGAAACTGAAAAATAGAAGCAAATAATTGCAGAACAACGCTGGTGGTTCTCACCATCGTAGATCATCAGATGGGGGCAATCTGGCAGTGCAAATGAGAGGTGGATGGTAACTGAGTTCTCACACTCATGCGTTGTTGCAGGTCTTACGACGAAGACCTAACACTGATGGCTGAAAAGATGTTTGGGAGAGAAAGGGACGAGGCAGTGAGTGCAGCGGGCGGCGCGCTGCATTGGAACAAATACGGCGGCACCTCAGTCCCAGGCATGGCTCGATCTGTGCGTCGTTGGTGAGCAGCATCAGACCAAATCGATCTGGCAGGCAGAGAATGGAGCAAAGGAGAGGCGCTGACCGGGAGTATGTTGAAGTTGTGGCGTGTAGCGGTGTCTGCACTGTGGAGGAGGGAGAGGATGGAGGGTGCGGCCGCCGAGGAAGAGACGGCAGGCGGCGCGCCTAGGTTTCGCCCGCCAGATGCGGGATGCGGGCTTCAGGACGATGGGTGCGGGCTTCGGGTAGGGTGGGGTGCAGAAAGGTGCACACGTGGTTGTATCACAACCGTGTGTCCGATACCAAACCACAGGCCTCCGATTTGTTTTGCAGTGGAGCAGCCCGAGGGATATTTGACCCAGGAGCGAGCCACGCAAGAGGAAAGAGCGCGTCAGACGAACATCCATGACCGGAAAGAGCAATCGGATGGCTGAAAACGCTGAGGGCATGAGAGAGCTCCCTCTTGTCCCAGTTATAATATCCCTAATTTGTTTGTTGTTCCCTCAATGCAGTTAATTGATAATAACATGCACTTGAGCATTTGGCTTCAAAATTCCATTACTAATATGGATTTATCGTTTCACTTTATTGGTTATTTAGGGAAAACATTTCACATTATTGCTCATTCAGAATCGTCGTAATACCTAGTGCTTGCTTGCAGATATTATTGTACAATATGCTAGCGTTAAAAAGTTTGGTTAAATATATTCTCAGCATATCTCTGTCAGTCAGTCTAATTCACATAATCTCCAATATAGTTTGTCTGATCCAAAGTATCTGGTTGCTGTTGTTATGGTTTCTGTGCAGTCTAATTTTCTTTGATTTTTTTCACTGTAAATGTTTATTAATTTATACTGAACATGCTGCAGCTAGAGCTTCCTATTAACATAACAGAGTAAAGAAGGATGATCAATATTTCTGACAACAACAAATCTTGTGCTAGAATGTAGAAGGAAGTAAATGTTAAACGCTACACAAGTGGGGGCAAAGAAAAAAAATCTGCTGTCCCACTGCCGTCCTAAACCTTAAATCTCAAAGTACAATGTACATCATCTTTTTTATTTCTGGCATGGATGGGATATAATAATTATTCCACAACTAAAAGAATAAGAAAATCTTCCTTACACAGCTGAGAATGCACTCACGGTAGAACTGTAGAAGGTGTCATACAACGAAACAGAGATCTGGAGCTGCAGATTGGAGGGGGAAAACTTCGGCGGGGCGCTGCCGGTGTGGTCTTCATCTCCCCCAATGACATCTCCACCGTCTCCATGATGAAGAGGGAGTAGTCTACCCCTGAACTATGGGTTTGTGAAAGATACTTATGTATCTCTCCTCTCTCTTGAGTTTCACTAATTAGTACCGTATGAGCTGTCGAACATGATTACGGTCATCTATGTAATTCCTTTGTGGTGGATCTCTTATGAGTTAATATATGTTTGAAGATTGCAATTGTTTTGTTTCAGTTATGAAAGTAGATGCATATCATGTACCCCGTTCTTGTCTACTTGTTTTGATCAAGCTTGTTTATGAGAGCATGTGAGGGGGAACGTATGCATTAGTTGGAGTAACGGGGGGTGGCTAGTGCGGTGAAAGTGAGAGAAGTTTCGCGATTCACTTGGGTATTTTTACCTTACTTTGTTGCCTCACTAGGGATAAAAAAATATACCATGCTACCGGAGGTGTGGGTGTGACCATTGCCACTTCTCCATGACTAGATCTAGCATGTTCTTATTTTAACTTCATGTCATAAGACTTAAAGCTATGCTCTGATTTATCTTAATTACCGAGGTGCTAAGATTTAGTTCACATCTTGGTGGAGTATAAGAGAGATTAATAACCAAAAGATCTCTATGTTAGGACGTGATGCCCATATAATTAGTAACTTGTCATGAAACCTATTTGTTGCAATCTCATATGTCAATTCCTATGTTCCATTATCTACCATTTTATTAAAGAGAGAGTGCATTTGTAAAACCATGAACTCGGTCCATTTTTAATCATAAGAAACACCTTTTCAACAACTTTTAAGCATTTTCCATTTTCTGCCATTTAAAAATCCAAATATACAAAAATAATTTTATATCTTGCATTCACATATCAAAACTCAACAATATCATCCATCATTGTTTACACCATCCTTGCATATTTATTTACCACCATTGCATCTTATTTATTGTTTTGCATTTGTTTATTTTGATATCATTCTCACACCTTGTGCTTGACAACCACTTGGTGAGGTTGAGGGCACAAAACAATTTATTTTGTTTGTAGGTTCTCAAAGGAAGGATAAGAAGATAAATCTTTCACTACTGATTCCCCAAGGAGTTTGATATTAACACTAGAGTCATCCTTCGTGGGGAAACCGTCTTCCTACACTATACACTTTACACTTGGAGGCTCAACCTAACCATTCTTTTAACGCAGGTAACTACACCATCAAGGACGTTTTCTGGCACCTTTGCCATCAAGTGTTATCTGGTGCTGTTGCTGAGTTAAAGGCCATCAACGGGGCATCGAATCCTCCCGGGACCCTACAGCCCACGAAAACGGCCAGAAATGCCCAAAATCACGAGTTTTGACGATGCCGCTAGGGTCATGTATTGGGGGTCACGGGGCTTCGAAATCCTCTCGGGACACAAAAACATGGAGTATAGCCCACGAAAACGGCCAGAAATGCCCGAAATCATTTGTCACAAATGTTATGACCAAACTAAATTGGTCGCAGTGTGTTTTAAATTTGGTCGTAGATGACTACCATCTGCATTATGGCCTTTTTTGTCCAAAGGAACCGTGACCTTTCTCGCCAAATTGGTCGTTATATTTTTAGGTTTGCACACTCCAAAACAGTCTGTCACCAATTGGTTCGAATGGTCACAAGATCTATGACCAATTTTTTCAAGGTCACTGACAGAAGGTCACTAGTTGACATATTTCTTGTAGTGCAAGCTCTTAGATCGTCATCTTCAAGCTATGTTGTCGCTAGCTGAGCGGGACCATCGAGTCTCCGTCGACTCCAACCATCTACATCTTCCATGCGCCGACGAGGCGAAGTCATACTCCACCGACACATCTTTCTCCGATGAATCAAACTATCACTTTGCTGCGCTGATGAGGCAAAAGCAAGTCACCCTGTCCGACAACCGACGAGGCGGACACTACCAGGCCGGGCACCGACGAGGCGAAGGCCGCTCACATCTTCATCATCGGACATCGACAAGCCAGAGGGATACGGCTAAGTATGCCGGAGCGACGGTCATACCGCTCCACCCCTTCCACTTCACCACCATCTACCTGAAGAAGACAAGACTCGAAGACGACGACCATTGCAGCAGCTTAATCGGAG
>QRDG01000196.1:91606-160303 GCA_012064385.1 Puccinellia tenuiflora
AACAACAAGGCAGCGTTGGTTACAACAATGGACACACACAGTCTGCATTATTGGCATTTTTCTCACCTGTCTTCTGGCCAGAGGGTGTTGCAATCTTTGCCTTCTTATCAGAAGAAGGCGTCTTCGGCATGCTGTCAGCTGCTCTCTTCTTCCCAGTCTCCACCTTCTGCAAGGAGAATCACATTGGAGTTGTGACATGTAACATAACAAGGAAAATTTGTAACAGGCAAACAACAACATCAAGCTGTAAACAGACCTTGGGTGTTTCCTCATCCTCCTCGTCATCACTCTCATCATCATCATCAGAATCAGAGCTATCATCATCATCAGAACCCTAATAAACAGTTACAGTCAAGCACCAATCTTGCAAAATCAAAACTAGACCATAGCATCAGCAATGTTATATAAGAAACTCACAGAATCATCAGAGCCTTCAATAGGAATCAGTTGTCCTTCAGAATCATCGTCGCTATCATCACTCTCATCATCATCGCTGTCGTCATCCTTCTTCCTCTTTCCAGCGGCAACCTTTGCATCAGCCTTTGGTTTTGCAGCAATCTTGACTTGCTTTGGCTCCTTGGCCTTTTCTGCAGCTTTGCTAGAGAAATTGGTAGAGATGAGTTAGGCAAGCGTTAATACATGATATAAGTGCAACAGAAGTATCAAAGAATGAGCTGAAAAAAAAAGTAAAAAAAGGAAAATCTGTATACCATTTTCCTTGGCAGCGGGAACAATCTTCTCTTCCTCCTCTTCAAGACAGACCACATGTTAATTCCCCAGACAACGGGTACATAAAACCGAAGAGCACCTACTACAAGTAGAGCAACATGTGTGTGTATATATATATACCTTCAGATTCTTCTTCTTCAGAGTCAAAATCCATCTCATCTCCATCAGCTGGCTGGAAAACCTTATAACCAGAGAAGAAGACGCTGGCGGACTTGGAGGTGTGTGACAGCTCGAAATCCTTCTCAAAGACGAGATCAAACTGGAGCTGGGGGAACTTGTCAGCGGAGAGGGTCCCGACAGCAAGCTTCTGGTTGTCGACCTTCACGAACATGGTCGCCTTGTCGTCCTTCTTGACCTCGCCAAAGGCACCCTGTGGCACAAACAAGATAAAAGAGCGAGCATCCATCTCAGTGACCAGAGGCACACAAAACAGGGCATAATTAATTGCATGGTGTGCCCTAGGAAACAGATACAGGAACAAAGAAGAACATCTCATGCTGGAGGGGGAGAAGGGCAAACCTGGGAGAGGTGCAGGAAGAAGTCATCATCAGGTGAGACCTTGACTGACTGTCCAGGCTTAACCTCAAGGCCTAGAAAAGTTACACATGAGGAGGCTCAGTTACACATGTACTACATGTTTACTTAAGGTTTCCTATCCATGAGGATTAATAACATTTTTAAACATCAACATCGGAGGTTTTGCTACAGCAATTTTAGAACAGAAACTGGGTGATTAACGAACACGAGTAAACGAAGCGCGGCTAAGATTAACAACAGTTCATGGCACTTGGCTATCATATATATATATATATATATACAACAGCGGCAGCTAAACGAAGCCTAGGATTTGACGGTTCCGGCCGCTCTCACCGATACCAAACACGGAGTCGCAAATCGAAAACGGAACGGGCCATACGAGGGGATGGAAATCATCGGGGAGGGAGAGAGATGTGCAAGCGTTACCCCAGAACTCCATCGGAAACGGCGGCGGCGGCGGCGTTGACGGGGAAGAAGAGAGCGCCGCGCTGGGTAGAAGCTAGGGTTTAAGCCGGAGCGGTGGATTGGGAATGAATGGGGTTTGGAGGGGCGGTGCCTTTTAATAGGCCGAGGACGCGGCCTGGCCGTCCGATGCGCGCTGCGCTTCATCGGAGCCGTTCGTCCCTGCTAACCTAAACCCTGGCGGGCCACTTGGGCTGAACTGCATGGGCCGCCGTGTGCAAGGCTTGTCTCAAGCGTGCAAGGCCCAGGTATGGAATATCAAGTTGTGATCTTCCCTGCTCTGAAAAAACAATGTCATCTTCACGCTTCCAAGAGCAGCGGAGCGTGGGACAGAATTAAGGAGGAACAACAGTCATTACTTGATGAACTAGGCCATAATTTGGATGTCCAATTATGCGAGTTAACCCAGAATAAAACATGGTTCACCCCCCAAAAAAAAGACGAAACACATCGCCCCGTCGCACCAAAGTTCACTTCGGGTGCGTTGGATGGCCGTTGTGTGTAGAACTCGCTTTTGCTTCTTAAACTAAAAGCAAACTTGCAAGGACTGATGCGGCATCACGACGCGTCGTACTAATGACACGTCGTCGGAACCAATGCACATTTGGACCCATCGGTGTTAGCACTTCACCCACCATTGGGAGTCGTCTTTGATTCGTCTTGAAAAAATCTTTCACTTCATATATGTATACTAGCAAAAATGCCCGTGCATTGCTACGGTTTAATTTTTTTTTTGGCATCTCACGGTCTCATGTAGCAGCTGTCTCGTTAAATTCTCGATCCCAAAATCGATCGACCCCCGTAACCCTAGCCCCAGTTTGCCCTTTGCTTATCCTCTCCTAGATGAGAGCACATACGACAACTTTTCTTTTTGTAGCAAGCCTAACTAAAGTATTTTTTTTGTTAAACCTACATTGTGACAAAATATCTAATGCTCAAGCTTTATATTTCACCTATCTATATTTCTTTATATTCTTGTGACTACCAAACAAATTGTCAAACCTACATTTTGATGGAATATCTAATGCTCATGCTCCATATTTACTGATCTAATTTTTTTTAATTTATTGTGATTACCAAATAGATATACACAATATTCAACACGCATGCAAATAATAATAATTCATATAACGGAAAAATAAAAATAAATAATCAACAACTAAAATATGTTTCGATTTGATCTAGAACCTTTATTTTTATAGTATTAAGTCATATAACGGAAATAAAAATAAATCATCAATCTTGATATAGAACATTTATATTTTTATTAGATCTAGCCGGCACAAAAAAACATTGATCTTTCTCTCGCATACATGATTAGCTTAACACCACATTGAGCTCCATGGTTGTGTTCTGTATCGGCACTGTGTAGTTGAAAGGCAGGTTAGCAGTCCGTCGAGATGTGCATGTAGGAGTACAAGCTAGCTAGCAGGCTGGTTAATTGATCAGGTGGACATGCACGTATTGGCTAGCTTGGCAGGTACATGCCTTGATGAATTCACGGTCGATTAAGTCGGTGTACTGGACCCTCAGCTTGCTCGCTCGGCTAAAATTTTCTCGGCGATGATGGCGCGTGACGGGGTTGACGCACATCACCTGGTTGGTCTCCGGAAACCGTGTCATTTCAGTCGACGTACGTGCCCGGTGCGGGTGACTTTGTCGACTTCCACACGCAGATCACCTCCTCGGGAGCACCTTCGATGGTCTACCCGAAGTCCAGAACACGTCTTCATCCTGATAAATCTGGTTCTCCTCCTAAAGTTGCTCCTCGAGGTACTCCCTCCGTTCCAAATTACTTGTCATCCAGATACATCCACTTTTGGACAAATGGATGACAAGTAATTTGGAACGGAGGGAGTAGTTGGCAAGTTCACCTCGTGGCCATATATATGCTTCCTACCGGCCAGCTTGCTCGAAGGTCCTCCCTATGCTTGCTAAGGCCTTGTCCTTCTTGCGCGTCTTGTCGACTGCCATGCTAAGTTTTCAGTTGGGAATCGAGGCAGGGGATGGATTGGTTCGATGACAATCAATCTGATTTCGAGAGGAGCCGGCTTGGGCTTGTTCGATCGTTCCCTGGCTATATAGCTGGAACGATGGGAGACAGCCTGACAGATGTGGTGTTGCGCCCGTCGATCCGTTTCGATCTCCTTGCGTGGTGGACGGATCCGTTCACGATAGGGAAGCGATGAGCTACCTACGTAGCACGTAGGAAATCCACATCAGATCGGTTTGACGTACGAAACGATGTGAAGGACGGACGTAGGTATGGATATAGATTATAGATTTGGTGGGAGGGTAAAACTGTAAAAACTACGACGGACCGACCAAAGAAGGCTTATTGCTTTTATTATTAGGTATATAGATACTAATTTTATGGACATGTTATACGTACAAATCATGGTCAAAATTGTACGTGTTGACCAGCGAAATTAAAGGGTGCCTTATATTTTTGGGATAAAGGGCGTATTTATTGCATGTGCATGAA
This sequence comes from Puccinellia tenuiflora, assembly GCA_012064385.1. Classification (NCBI taxonomy): domain Eukaryota; kingdom Viridiplantae; phylum Streptophyta; class Magnoliopsida; order Poales; family Poaceae; genus Puccinellia; species Puccinellia tenuiflora. The sequence continues at coordinate 95,820 of QRDG01000196.1, forward strand.
TATTGGGCCCATTTCTCTTACATATATTTGGACCAGCAGCAACCTTACTGCCTCACTTCACTCGACAGCCACCTCCCATTTAGGATCACACCTTGTTCACCTTATCGGAGACGGGGAACGGTAGATCTATCGGCTAGATTGAAGATGATGTCGTTCAAACATTCATAACGAAGGGCCAAGGTGACAACGGTGTCTCCGGTCACAACGCTACGCCGTCACCCTCTCCGTGGCGACTAGCACAATGCCCGTGCTTCACTACGGGCAACCACTGACTAAATGAACGAGGTGAGATGTCCACCATCGCAGCAGCGGCCGCAAATGTCCATAATGTTTGCCTCGATGCAGGATGAGGCTCTGCAATTTAGTAAGCTTCGTTCCACCTTACACCAGTGAACGACTTCGTTCCAGTACCTACTCGTCGGTGTCTCCACCCTCCACTCCTCCACTCCTTATCATCGTGGTAATTTGAGGTCAAAGGTCGGACGTCTCGTGAGGCCTGCACATCCTCGTCCCCATCCTCATCTTCGCCCTTTGCTTACATGGAAAGTACATGGAGGATTTACTTAATTAGCACGACTAGCAGCATTGAGACCGCTAGAATATTGTTAGTAATGTTTTGTTTTGGTTTTTAATATCCATGAGTCCGTGCTCCGGACTATTTTAACAGACCCCACCAGGGACCCATGTGCTAGACCAAATGTTTTTATTCCTTTTGATCGGATATATTTGTTATATCTATAATGTGTTGTAGGTTTAGATGTTTTGATATCTGACTGTAGATAACATCATTTAACATGGATCTTATTTTTGTGACATTGTATAAGAAAACATAGTTCTATCGGAGGTTTTTTTTTTTTGCAATAACAGCTCATGTTTGCAGTCTTCTAATCTCCCCGTCCTTATTTCGAGCTTCCATTGCACCTGCTCTACATTCTAGTGAAGCTTTTGTGCTGCTTTATTAGCTTGCGCCACATTCACTTCCTTTATCTTAAGGAGCAGCATGTTTTTGTTTCCGTTGCCATTTTCCTCAGCTGGTTCCGCACAGGAGACGAGTTCACGATGAACATACTTGTATGTGAAGCTTACCTTCTTGAGGCCGTTGTACTTCGTGATAAGTCTGCTAACTATTTTCATCTACACTTCAACTTTTCCGTGCTTATATTCGACACCGAAAAATCAACAGTGAGCGGCAGTCCAAAGGAGTTCATGTTGAAACCAGCACAAGTTGACATCACGTACGAGCTTGAGTGTTTCTCTTGCAGGTAATCCCCTTTCATGCTTCCAAACAAGCAATCCACATTTATATATGGGTGTCATAATCGATATCCTTACTTTACTAACACGACCGATTCACTTTCTTTTATTTACACCTAGACAGAAGAGACACCAAATGACACAATGCAATCCAGAAACTGCTTTGAACGGATGGCCTCCAAGACTTCGCTCTTGTAATGTTTGGTGCACTGCATAAGATTTTTTTAGTATGAGTGTTTTGTACAATGTGATCAAAATATCGCAACAGTGGTGAAAAGAGTTAACGGAAGGCTCTTAACAAAATAGAAAACTACAAGGGCAACTGACATGATCTTCAGAAGCCCGTGGATGTCATATCTCTTGGAACTTACCACAAAATCAACGATTGTAACCAAGAACAACTATTTTTTGTACTTTGTGGATCTTTGTCGTGTCTAGTGTGTAGCTAACAATGGAAACTAAGATGTATTGTACATATACATGCACACATGGACCCAAATTTAACTAGCATCAATTTGGAGTACCTTTGAACAAGTCAGTCTTGCATGCAAATCATGCGCCGGCAATTGAGTACTCAATGGACCCAAATATAACTAGCATCAATTTTGTGTGCCATATTCCAAGGACTGAGAGCCGAATGTAAATATAGACCGATCCAAAATTAGCTAGCCCCAAATTTGTGTGTTCGGTCGATGTGCGCAGCTAGCACTATAAATAGATAAACCACTCCACTCCTCCTGCTCGTTATACACACACTTAATCATCTGTCATATCGATCATCAGGCACGGAAGTCGTAGCAATACACATACAATGGCTGTTCATAAGACGGTGGCCCTGCTGATGGTGGGGCTCCTCCTCCTCGGCGTTGTCGCCACCGCCTCTGCCAAGAAAAGAGTCGACGAATCCTCCTCCTCTTCCGGGGAAGACCGCGTTGTGTACGCCGACATGAGGTTGGCCGTCCATGAGAAAAAGGCGACTGAGGAGTCCTCCGACACGCCCATATCAGCACCAGCACCAGCGCCAGAACCAAGTGCCAGCGACGAGTAGACACCGACGTTGACGTCTCAGTTCGTCTACACATCCATACTCAATCCATAAATTTGCTTTCTTAATTGTATCCACGAGGATAAGTTTGAGTGTTTTATTAAAGATGGGTCTCATCCATCATTGCCATTTCCACCCTTGATTTTTAATCTAGCTATTTGATGATTAAATTTCAGTGTCGATGGACTATACACTTACATGTATGTGTTGTAGTGTAGTGCATAAATATCATTTTGATGTGATCTTAATATGGTTTTTTTATTAGAAGGGGGAATAATTTATATATTCTTTCGTGAGAGATATATATCATTCATTAATCTATTTTGCCAACTCCAATGCTCTATACTCCCTCCATTTCAAAATGTAAGATGTTTGAGTTTGTGTCCACATTCATATATGTTAATATGTATTTTGACATGTTTTAGTGTGTATATTCACTCATTTAAATCCACATCTAGTCATTATGTGAGAGAGCTAAAACCTATTATATTTAGAAACGGAGGGAGTATATGCAATGCCTCCTGGCAGAGCCAAATGTGCAGCATACAAGAAGTGTTATCATAGCTTCACAGCAATCTAGCCCCCAAGGCAAAGACCCCCAACATATAAGAAGGGAGTTGCTGGACTCAAACCTATATGCATGCTTGGTTCAGAGTTCACACAAAATGAGCAACATGGCAATAAATGAACAGGCCATGTGTTGCCTCATCTTGATCAGAAATTAGCAAAAACATTTATTCTGTGCCGGTCTAGTTCACGAAGGTTGTCCTTTCCATAGCCCATGAAATAAATTTTATTCTCAAATGCCTTAGATTTCTAAATATTTTTAAATCGCTCCCCTACACCACATTAAAGAAATATTTTTGAGAGGTGTCTTGAATTCCTAAATATGTCAACACCGAAATTGGATATTGCATTCATCATATATAGGTACATGGATTGAGATGTAACTTTTCCATCCAACGCAGAACACCAAAAAAAGTGTTGTTGGTGTTGTACAACGTGGTAGATGCGTCCATTTGAACCAAATCATGCCAAGAATTCAATCTAGCCCAAAGCATATCCCAGCGACAAGCCACATTAGGAGGGGTCACAGAATACATCAGTTGCTCGAGAGTACCTCCTAGCTCCCGCGTCGCTCCCAGCGTAGGGCGACTCGGGTGGCTGCGGCCACCGAGCTCTAGCACCGCCCTAGCTCATCTCCTCTCCTCTACACTGCCACCAGAGGACGTTACCGGGCGAAGTCCGTGCAGCCGATGGCGGTGGCGCGAGATCTTCTCATAGCGGCGGCGAGGCCACGAGCGGCAGATATCCCATCAGTAGTCGGCGGAGCACCGGCGCGCAGGGCAGTATGCATAACGGCGATGCCTAGCGAGTGGGGCATCGCGTTTGGTGGGCCTCCATTTTGTGTTAGGACTGCGGGTGTCAATTGTGGGGATGCTCTCGCATGCTGCTTTTGATGCTCTCGCACCCTGATCTGAATCAACTTCGAGGGAAACCTCATATCCCCTCGGGATCAAGCGATGGTGGAGTCTCGCCATGGTAGTCCCTCTTGAGGGCATAGTTTTCAGAGTTTACATCGAATGGAGAGACCAGTGGTGGCGGTGCCGACGTCATGGCGGCCTCAGTTCTTTTGGTCGTCGGCCTATGGAGCGGGATCTGCAGCGGCTTGCAGCGAGGAGGAGGTGGTTGCCGGCAGAGAATGTTGCATAGCAGCATGGTAGCCTACAGCCGGTTTAGGGGCGGCATTCTGACCGCGATCTGCTCGCTTCAATATCATCTGATGATGATGCAAGAGTTTGGCGATGGGGTGGCGGCCCGACCTCTTCAACGAAGGTGGTCTTCGTGGTCGTGTGGATGACGTGATGGCTGGATCTTCGGTTTGGTGATGGTATCCAACTATGTGTTTCATGGTTGATGGAGGCATGGGACATCATTCCTTTGATCATGGAGTTTCGAGCCTGGCGGCGCTATCTAACGCCCCCTCTAACTCAAGATTGGGTTTGATTCGACGCAGCAGGTGCTATGCACGACTGATACGTCCATTTTGCATCACTATTTTGTATCATAATTTACTATTATTCATGGATATATTTCATATTATAATGCTATACTTATGTTATTTTATCTTATTTTGTATGTTTGATGATCGTTGGTGATTTAACTGTCGGAGCTCGGAATCAGCTGGAAAAAGCACTATCAAGATACTATACTTCTGCATCGCCAAAAATTCCCTAAAAATTCAGGGATCAATATTTTGCCAGATAATGAAAGGAGCCAGAAGAGGGATGATATGTCGCAAACATATCTACTTTTCCAAACACTTTGCTATTGTTTTGCCTCTGATTTTCAATGAATTGTTTGGAACTAACCCGAACTGACGTTGTTTTCAGCAGAATTGCATTTGGTGTCTTTCTTTTGTGCAGGGTTCAAAAGTTCACGGAAAATTCCAGAAAAATCAGAAAAAATATGTTGGAGGGAAAAGAGCCATCGAGCCAGAAGACCACGAGGGGGGCACCCCAGGAGCAGGGGCGGGTCCCACCCGCGGGTGGGGCCTAGGCCGCGGCCAGGGGCCGCCCCTGCCCCTAGAGTGTCACCTCTCGGCCCCCCTTCGCATATAAGACCCTTATGACCTAAAAACGACGACCCCCCGAACACTTTTTCCAGAAACCTTACGGAGATCCGCCGCCATCGCGAAACCTAAATTCGGGGTCTAGGATCGCTGTTCCGGCACCCTGCCGGAGTGGAGATCGCCGCCATCGTCACCGCCAACGCCTCTCCATCAACCATCCATGACATCCCCATCCATATGTGAGTAGTTCCCTGCTGTAGGCAAGGGGATGGAAGGGATTGAATAAGATTGCTCATGTAATTCGATGCCAAATTGTTAGGGCATGATGCCTAGTGTCCTCTATTTGTGTTAATCATCGCTGGTACAATTAGTTATGCTTAATGCTTGTCACTTTGGGCCCGGGTGCCATGATTTCATATATGAACACTTTATGTTTTCATGAATATAATTGATGTTTTGGGTCCTATCTACTAATTGTACGCACTTGTTGTCAACCGGAACCGGAGACCCTGAGTGACAGAAACGGGGACATCGATGGGAATGGTTGGCAAATCGAGGATTACATGTATTCATTGTGTGTTAATGCTTTGCTTCGGTGTTCTATTAAAAGGAACACCTTAATTGCCATTTGTTCCTTAATTGGTCCGGCTGAAACCGGATGGCAGGACAAAAGATGCCGTACAAGTTCTTATTGCAAGTACGTACGGCTAAATTAGGAATACATGCCTATGATTGTTTGATACTTGGATGCTATATTTATTTGCTTCTTGCCTAGTTATGTTTATTTCATGAGCTATTTTATTCATGCAACGCCCATCTATCTCTCCCTATGTCTACGGTGCTTTTAATCCTGCTGTTTACAATCAATATTACTGCTGTCACAATTGCTGTCTTTATTTTATTACTATTGTTACTGTTCTACTGCTGCTATCAAATTACTGTTACTACTGATAAATTGCTTCGAGAGAAATCCTTTTCAGGTGTGGTTGAATTGACAACTCAACTGTTAAGGCTTATAAATATTATTTGGCTCCCCTTGTGTCGAATCAATAAATTAGGGTTATACTACCCGTGAAGACTGTTGCAATCCCCTATACTTGTGGGTCATCAAGGGAGCAGAAGGGAGCCACAGGGGCACCAGACGCCACCTAGCTGCGGCCCACCTCTGGGCTGCGCCTGGGGCCCACCTAGTGGCCCTGGGTCGCCTCCGACTCCCCTCTTTCATGTATATGACTTATCTGACCTAAAAATCATCGGGTACGCTTCGAATAAATATTCGGGGGCGGAAACCATAAAAAGAGAAAAAGAGCTCCGGCAGGTAGAAATCTGCCAAGGAAATTCCTTCCTGGAGAGGGGAAATCGTCGCCATCGTCATCGTCACGGGCTTCATCGGGATCATCATCAACACCATCCTCACCGACAGCACCATCATCCCCATAGCTCCACTCCATTCCACTGTTGGATCTAGAGTTATACTTGTTGTAGTTCATTGGGATCACTTTTCCGGTGTTGATTGCCTTGTGTAGTTGACGCTATTGAGTTTTATCGGTGAAATACTTTTATGACCAGATTGTTATTCATCATTCATCACCTCTGATTATGATCCATATGATATCTTGTGAGTAGTTCGTTTAGTTCTTGAGGACATGGGAAGTCTCATTGCAAGTAGTGGAATTATGCTGAGTAATATTTAATGGTTTCATATTTAAGTTGTGGTGCTATTCTTCTAGTAGTGTTGTGTGAACGTCGACTAAATGACACTTCACCTTTATGGACCTAGGGGAATACATTGCGTATTTAGTTTGCTTGTGAGGTGGTTGCAGGAATGACAGAAACCTAAACCGCCACCGGTAAACTAGTGCATGAGGGAGTGTAGGATCTCAGAGTTTAAGGTTGTGGTTAGTTAATTCTTAAATACTTCCTTGCATTTGCGGATGCTTATAAGGAAGTGTAATCACAAGTGTGTTCTAGTCCAAGTAAGTGTGGTTCATTAGCATAGGTTCACCCACACAACACTTAGCAAATCATTAAACATTAAGCAGCGGTATGAAGCGAAAGTGACTTGACATAACTCCCATGTTTCCTCTGGAGTGTTTAGCCATCATAAGTAGAATCACTGTCTTGTCCTTTGTGCTAAAAAGGATTGGGCCACTTGCTGCAATTATTATTGCTCTCTTTTATTTACTCGCACTTTATTTATTTGTTACTATAAAAACCCATAAAAATTTGTCTGTTAGTTTTTGCAGTGAAACCTTGCACGAATCTACAAGCCAACACCTTCTGCTCCTCGTTGGGTTTGACACTCTTATTTATCGAAAGTAATGTGATAGATTTTCTATACTTGTGGGTCATCAAGACTATTTTCTGGCGCCGTTGCCGGGGAGTAAAGCGCTATTGGTAAGTAGAATTGGTAAGGAACACTTTTACTGCAAGTGCTGTTTTTATTTTTGCCTGTCGCTCTACTTCATTATGGAGCTGTCTGAATTTGAATCGACATTTGGAGACACCCTCTCTGCTGCTCTTGTGACAGCAAGAGGTCCTCCACCTATTGAAAGTGTTCCATTTAAAATATCTATGGGAATTGCTGATCGTGTTATGAGTAACCGTTATGCAGGAGACGGATCTGTTCATCCTGGTTATCACTTGCTATTTATGAGAGAAATATGTGGTTTGTTTAAGATTGCAGGTATTTCTATTGAAGTAATCATGCGGAAATTATTCTCATTGTCATTGAAAGACAAAACTATGGAGTGGTATAGGCTATTGGATGATTCTCATCTATTGGATTGGGATAAAATAGTGCCTCTCTTTTATGCTAATTTTAATCCTCTGCATGATATTCACCAAGACAGGAATTTTATTTATAACTTCTGGCCTCGCAAAGGAGAAAGTATTGCTCAAGCTTGGGGGGAGATTGAAAGCTTTAATGGTTAAGTGCCCTATTCATGATATCCCCAGAAGCATTACAGTTACCAATTTTTATGCAAGACTTTCTCGTCATGACAAGGACTTGCTTGATGCTTCATCAGTTGGATCTTTCAAATAAGAAGATTGACTATAAATGGGATCTTCTCAAGAGAATTAAACACAATACTGAAGATTGGGAAATAGATAAAGGTAATGAATCAGGTATAATACTTGATTATGAATGCATTAAATCTTTTGGTGAAACTCCTGATTTCCATGAGTTTAGTGCTAAATATGGGCTTGATTCTCAAATCATTGTTGATCTCTTTAATGCGTTTGCCTCTTACATTGATATTCCTAAGCAAAAGTGGAACAAATTCCATGAAGCAATTAAAGAAATCGAAATTACTCCTATTCCTGAAAATGCAATACAGGTTTACACTCCTGATCCTATTTCGCCTGTTTCTTATGTTGAGAAATTGCCTTTTCCTGTTAGAGTAAAAGAGCATGCTGTGATTACTAAAGTTGTTAAGAAAAGTGGAAAGAAAGCTAAACAGCATGATGGACAACAAAAAGTTCAACCTTCAGTAGCTTTAGTTACAAATTTAACAGGGGAAAATGTAGAAGGAGGCCATATAATTTTTTGTGAGGATGCTTCTAACATTGTTAGACCTCCTAAAGGAAAAGTTAAAAAGGTTGGTGCTCCTGTTATATCTGTGAAAATTGGTGATCATTGCTATTATGGTTTGTGTGATATTGGTGCTAGTTCCAGTGCAATACCTTTTTCTCTATATCAAGAAGTAATGCATGAAATTGGGACTTGCGAAATCAAAAATATTGATGTGGTTATTCAGCTCGCTAGTAGAGATACTATCTCTCCGGTGGGAATTGTTAGAGATGATGAAGTTTTATGTGGTAAGACTAAATACCCTGCTGATTTGCTTGTGCTTGGTTCGGTTGCGGACAATTCTTGTCCTATTAATTTGGTAGGCCTTTTTTAAATACTTGCAGTGCTATTATAGATTGCAAAAAGGAAAAGGTTTATACTAAATTTGACGGTGAAAGTTATGAGTTTAATTTTTCCAAATTTGCTAAACAACGCCATGAAAAATAATTGCCTAATAAGGACTGTAATATTAAAAAACTTGCTGCTATTGCTGTCGCTCCTAATGATCCTTTGCAGCAATTTATGGAAGACCATGGAAGTGAGGTTTTCATGCAGGAAATGAATGAGTTGGAGGACATCTTTCTCCATCAACCTGCAATTCTTAAACATGATTTACCTAGTACTACTTCCATAAATAGATTATATGTCATTGGAGATTTTCGGCGTGCAGCAAAGCGCGCGGTATCCTTCTAGTTGTTTATCCCTTTTTCCTACTAAAACCGATTGCGTATCGTCATGGATGTTACGTAGTCCCTTCAACACTGAAAAACGTTTCGCCCACATGGGAGAAGCCAAAAAATATAGAAATCACCATTGCAATATTGTACTTTTAAATTGTCATGGGTCGTTGGTATTTCCTTAGAAGATTTTGCCACATTCCGTCCCTATAAACTATCTCTAAAATTCATTTGCTTAGTAGACATTTGTTCTCTAATTCTAGGTTCTCAATTCCTAAACACCAATATGCTCTTCGGGACTATAAACGATGCTCCTTTTATTCAATGTATATTTTTAAGTGTACATGTCATCCTGGCAGAAAAAAAGACCGAGAATGCTTGTCGATGCATTTCGGTATTTGAAATGCAATAGTTATTCCCTTATTTGTTACTTCCAAGACATTTAAGAAACTCGATCGTCCTCCATTAAATCAACGAGCACATATTCTATCTACAGGTGCCTCCTTAATTATCGGAAGATGGGAGGTAAAACTTGTAGGGTCGCAACATAGAAAACAAAAAAAATCGACGCAAAGATGGCGGAATGAAACCCAAAACAAGATCAGATCTACTAGATGGTGGTAGCAAGAAGGACATCGAATCTCACCCTCGAAGAAAACCTAGTGTGTTTTGTCGAGGCAGGGGTTGGCTAGTCGATCCCCGCAACTAGACTCGTCTAGTCGTGAGGAGATGTATTATCCGATGCGTCGCACGAGCAATGCCTCTGAGGTGTCCACATGTATGGCTTGATGAAGACTCCACGTTCTTGATCCTGCAAGAGTTGATGGAGAGGCTCACAAGATCAGCAACATGACGACGGTGGTGTGGTGGATATGGTGGAGATCTAGCAGGGCTTCGCCAAACAGGAGCTAGAGAGGAGCGAGGAGGCGGCAGCGCAGGACAGGAGGGCGGCGTAGGAGGAGGAGGAGGAGGGGGCATGCTGTTTGGTGATGGATGCATTGGGTTGTGCCCCAAGCAAAGGCGTGGATGTAGCAAGTAGCAATTTTCCCTTGTTAACGAACCGAGGTTTATCGAACCAATAGGACTTTCAAATCAACAACAAAGTGAATGTCTAAGATCTCTGGTGCTTAATCTTCAACAGACGTGGACCTGCACACACTCAACCAAATACTTTGCCCCCAACGGCGGTTAATTGTATAGTGAAATAGATGAAAATATGAAAACGGACCAGTGGAGTAATGATGATGAAAAGTGATGAATAAAGGTTGGAATCAATGTAAAAAGATGGACCAGGGGCCATGGGTTCACTAGTGGAGTCTCTCAATTAAATAAAACACTCATATGATGGGTAAACAAATTACAGCTGGGCAATTGACAAGATTATAACATAAACTTAATCTAGCTATGACAAAGAGAACATGATAATATTTATGTAGGCATCAAGACAATGAACAAAGACCGTTGAGTCCAACTGCATCTTTGTCTAAAAAGTCCACCGTGGGATCGCTATCCAGCCTGTTACCCAACGGTATTAAGTTGCAAGCAACAAAAAATTGCATTGAGTAAAGCGTATAAAGTAAGCAATACTGATACGGGTCAAACGTATCTATAATTTTTGATTGATGCATGCTAGTTTTGTGATGTTGTCACATGTTTTTATTATCATATTACATCATTTTTATGCATTTTTTTGGACTAACCTATTGACAAGATGCCTAGTGCCAGTTTCCTGTTTTTGTATTTTAGAAAATTTACTTCTGCAATATTCTTGGAACTGGACGACAATTTATGGGGAATTTTTACTCGACGGAAGGCACCAGGACACAAAAGGGGAGCCTGGGGGGCCACCCACAGGCCAGGGGCGGCCCCCTGCTGCGGCCCCAGGGCCACCCGCGGGTGGGACCCGCCCCTGCCCGTGGGGCACCCCCTCAGATTGTGCATGATTCTTATATGTTGGCATGCTCTCCGATCTGCGTAGTTACTTTGGCCAAGTGATTGTGTGTATCTCCAAGAGAGAGTATTTATGGTAGATAGTGGGTTCATGCCCCCTTTTATTCCTGGGCACGAGTGACAGAAACGTTTAAGGGCGAGGGTGTGTTGTTGCTACTAAGGGTAAAAAACAGCGGTGTTAATGTCTCTTTTGATATTAGTATTGCTTACTTCATGCACTTTCCTTAATGCAAATGTCTGTTGCTTGCAACTTAATATCAATGGGTGACAGGCTGGATAGCGATCACACGGTTGACTTTTTAGACAAAGATGCAGTTGGACTCAACGGTCTCTGTTCATTGTCATGATGCCTCCATAAATATTATCATGTTCTCTTTGTCATAGCTAGATTAAGTTTGTGTTATAATCTTGTCAATTGCCCAGCTGTAATTTGTTTACCCATCATGGATTGTTCTATTAGTTGAGAGACTCCACTAGTGAACCCATGGGCCCCGGTCCATCTTTTTACATTGATTGCAACCTTTATTCATCACTTTTCATCATCATTACTCCACTGGTCTATTTTCATATTTCATCTACACTACAAGAAATATGCTATCTAGTGACCCTCCATATTGGTCACTGAAAGGTCACGTTTTTCATTTGTGACCTTTTTGTGACAAAAAACAGTTGGTCAAAAGATGAGCGTCACTAATGAAACTACGTGACCTTTTTTGGTAATTGGTCATAAACGTCTGTGACCAAAAAAAAGGTCATAGATTTTATGACCAAATTATTTGTTCACTGACAATCTGGACAGACCACGTCAGATCCAACGTGGCAAGGCTGACGTGGCAAATTTGTGACCAAATGAAATGGTTGTAGATCAGAATCAGCCCGGTCCAGTATAGCCATCTAAATGGGCCGAGCCCACTAATTCAGCCCATTAACATTCTTTTCCTTCCAATTTTTATATGGCTACATGGGCCAAGCCCAACAATTGGGCCCTTTTATTTAATGGATTTCGGCCTTTTTATTGCATATTAATTATGCTTTTCAGCCAATATATTTCATAGCTGGTCCCACTAGGCAGATAGGTCCCACTTGTCAAATGGGTCCCTCTTATCATTTTATCTAATAAATTGGTCCCATAAATCATAAGTTTCAATTTTCTAGTAAATAAATAAGCAATACTCAAACCAAAACCGGCAAAAAACACATGTAATTCTTCAAATAACAACCAGAATCAATCTGTTACATCATATAACACAACAGATACAATGGCAATCACAGTATTTAACAAGCTCTACAACTGTAATAACCAGATACTTTTTGTTGAGTAGGGCTCCACGTCTTCAAACATCTTCAGCAGGATGCTCCTTTGATCACAAACTGGGCTCTGCTCCAGTCATATGACCCTATGACCTTGCAGAGCACCATGGTACCCTTTGACAGCTTTGAGTGGCCCTTCATGAACATCGAGTTGTCGCAGCCGATGAACTTGTCGCTCATCGTCTTACATGACAGGAAGATGGTTTCTATCAGTCAGATTTGACGAACACGAAAGGCTTCAGGATCTTCTCCGAGTGGCGACCAAGATCTCACCATTCAGTGGTGACAGTGAAATGGATTACCTGCCAAAAGCCAAGAGTCAAGAAGAGATAAAACTACTGTACAGATTTCATCACAATACTAGGCTTGCAATAGCATGACAATTCTCATCAAGTAGAGATTTTGTCACTTTAGAATAGGGCACATACATCAAATTTTTAAACAAGCCATGGACAAGGAAGAGAACGTCGAGATGACAATACTCTGGTGAAAAGGGTGAAGGGGTGACCTCTTTTTTGGCACCTCGGTGAGCACCGTAGGTGGCCTAGTTGAACAGCAGTGTTGCTCAAATTCTCAATTTGATCCTGGCATTACTAACAAGGATAAACAAGACACCAGTTGAGATCATGTCAACACATTGTATTTGCATTCCAGATTAAAGATGGTAGTTGCACCAAATAAACGAGTTCATGAAGCATCCACGGGCAGCTAGACTAAACCATGAAGCATTGTCAGGGAGTACATGCTTAACATGATAGCTCAATACTACAATCAATAGTTTAATAGGAGACATGGGAAGTAAAAATATTCCAATAGTTCAACACTGCTAGGGTACGTAGTTAAAATGAAAGCAACAATTCTCGACTTTGTTTTAACAAACAGAGAATGTAAATCAATACCAGATTAACCAATTTTGTCACAGCTACAGAGAGAAGAGGAGCAGAAAAGCACAGAGCAGTGGACAGTGCAATACCTGTAGATGGGTGTTCTCAGACGGCAATGATACATGGGGCATGGGCTATCCAAGAATCGGAGTTGCAGCATCAGCCGGAGCGATTATCTCAACTGGTGCATTCTCCTCGCTGATCAACAAAAAGGAAAGATTCAATCAGCAAAAAACAAGCCAACCCATGCATTTGTATCACATAGTGGACTTGAAAGTTGAGCAAGCCATCAGATAATGTCCAAATTTCCGCCTTCGAATTTTTTTTACAAGCACGTCATTCTCAAGGAATGTAGCACCAGGCAGCAGCAGCATCATAAGTAGTAAAGACAATTCACATGACTAAAATGGCCTAAGAAGCGCTACTAATTGGCCTTTCCCTACGGTAACAGCCTACCTAATTGACACAGTTTCAAGCCATGCTCGAAAATGAAAAAATAAAGTGTCCACATGAACTAGGCTGGCCTGGTAATAAAGACATGAACCAAGTGGCCTGGCAAATCATCATAGGTAACACAGATGATCAATTAAATAATCAAATGCCAGGAGGTAATGCAAATAAAGTAACCTGAACAGAGATTAATCCAAAGATCATTGATTCTTACAGAAATAGCAATAAACTAGAGAAACTAGATCAGGCATATATATCACATCACTTTTACTAAAACTAGAGATCAAACCAGCAAGTATAAACCATCAAGAAATACTCACGTAACCATTAGGCGTTCCATGTTTCATACTGAAACTAGATCAGGCATATATATCATCACAGTGAACAAATCATGCATAAACAGCAAATAAGTAAGCCATCCAGTAATCAAATAGGTCCACCACAAGGAGGTAAACATGCTAAACCATCCAGTAATCAAAGCTATTCTCTCAATCACATGATCCATATGCATAGACGACATGGAAATCCATCTATGAACACTGAACCAAACTGTGGCAATACCATCACCAGCACATAACCACCACAAAAAAATCGCATGGCCAAAGACGAGCACCACAAATCAACCAGTCATCGGCCCGATGGCCGGTCACAGGAGTGTGCTCACCCCGTTGAGTCGTACTAAAGAGGCAGGCATCGGAGCCGAAGCATCCACTCCACCGCAGGCGGAAGGAGAATCACGGCCGGCCTTGAGGATCCCGTCCCTACAGCGCGAGGTGGACGACGGTCGTCCGAGGATCCCGTCGACTCCGTTGCCGTCCTGGTTGCCGGAGAGCAATCGCCGGCGTGGGAGCAAAGCTACCGCAAACCCTAGGTCACGCGCCACCATGGTCCGGCCAGCTCGACGGAGCGGCGCGCATCAAAGCACGCGCGTGCCGGTGAGCTAGCGTCCACGATGCTGTAGCTGCAGGGCGCTAGTGCATCTGTCGCCGGTGAGGTTGGGCGGCACGCTCGGTCTGTGGGAGGACGAAGGGGATAAGAAAGGTGGAGGAAGTGAGGATGGCCGGGGTGAAGGGAGAAGGAGCGGGGGCGGGGGCAGGGACAGGGGTAGCGGGGGTGGCGGCGACGAGGTGAGAGAGGCGGGGGCGATCTAGATCGGAGAAGGGAGAGAGGGTTGGGGTTGAGATGGGATCTGGGAGAGGGAGAAAGGCGACGGTGAAATGGGATCGAGGGTGAGATGGGATCTTCCAGAAGATAGGGTTTCTCGTGTGGGTTCGATGGTTTGGGTGGACCTGGATCGTTCGATTAGTTGGATTCGACGGTCAAGATGAACGATCCGTGGGAGGCTGTGTTCTCGCATCTCATTGGTGAGTGCAGATTCGGTTTTGACCAGATTTTAACAACACCGTACAAAATTCAAAAAATATACAAAACCTGCGGATTGTGTCATTATATGGGACATAGTTCACACAAAAAAACGAAATAACACAAATGTTTCCAACGGGAGATTCCAATATGTTTGAAATGAAAATCAATTATCCATTTCCTAAGTGCTAAAAATGGGGGTTTTGTGAAGCGACTACCGAGAATATGGAACAAAATGGTAACACTCCATTTTTTTCACTCAAAATAGAGCATATTTACTGATTATTACTTGCTTTTATGCATTTTCGAAGTTTTCGGCTATTTTTGACTAATTAAACGGATTTATGACGATTCGGTAGGAAGTGAGGCAAATTTGAACTACATAAGAAAATAAATAGAAACGAGCAAAAAAAAGGAGTGACAAAGGTCGTGTCGTCAGTTTTGATCGCATTTTAAAATCGGCAATAGGAATTCAAAAATATCTAAAAATGGAAATCCTTCGCAATGTGTCATTATATGTGACCTAGTTTCGAGCGAAAATAAGAAACTTGGAATACGGCAAATATCTTGAAAAAGTGTTCTCAGAAATGAGCTACCATGAACAAAGATTCATGACTTTCAGGGCAAATAACGAATGTTATGATGACATTCATGACATAGTTTGTTTAAATAAGTCCATATTATATACAAGCGTGCATCTTGGAATGGAGAACAATGTTGCCGAAGAAAGTATTCATTTTTGTTACACGAAAAATTCATTTCTCATTTTCCGAGTGTCGAAAATGGGTTGTTTTGTGAAGCAACTACCAAAACTATGTTATAAAATTGGATCACACCAATTTTATAAAATACTGTACCATATTTGATGTACAAATAACCAAATGTTTGTGTGTCAAAGGTTTCCATATGCGTCTCATCAAAAAGACAAATTTCTGCCGATTCGGATGCAACCGGGTCAAATTTGAACTACAGCTACCTCGTAGTTTACTCGTGATTTTTTGAAAAAATCATTTTTAGGTGGACAACTATCTATTTCATCAGAGATACACGAATAGTTTTAGAAGATTCGACCCCTAGCTAAGAACGGTCGTGTGGTCAACTTTGACTGCATTTTAAAATCGGCATAAAGAATTAAAAAAGAATCAAAATAATGGAAATCCTTCGCAATGTGTCATTATATGTGACCCAGTTTCGAGTGAAAATAATAAACTTGGAATATGGCAAATGTCTTAAAAAAGTGTTCTCAGAAATGAGCTACCATGAACGAAGATTCATGACTTTCAGGGCAAATAACGAATGTTATGATGCCATTCATGGCATAGTTTGTTTAAATAAATCCATATTATATACAAGCATGCATCTTGGAATGGAGAACAATGTTGCCGAAGAAAGTTTTCATTTTCGTTACACAAAAAAATCATTTCTCATTTTCCGAGTGTCGAAAATGGGTTGTTTTGTGAAGCAACTACCAAAAATATGTTGTAAAATTGGATCACACCAATTTTATAAAATACTATACCATATTTGATGTACAAATAACCAAATGTTTGTGTGTCAAAGGTTTCCATATGCGTCTCATCAAAAAGACAAATTTCTGCCAATTCGGTTGGAACCGGGTCAAATTTGAACTACAGCTACCTCGTAGTTTGCTCGTGATTTTTTTAAAAAATCATTTTTAGGTGCACAACTATCTATCTCATCAAAGATACACGAATAGTTTTAGAAGATTCGACCCCTAGCTAAGAACGGTCATGTGGTCAACTTTGACCGCATTTTGAAATAGGCATAAAGAATTCAAAAAAAAATCAAAATAATGGAAATCCTTCGCAATGTGTCATTATATGTGACCTAGTTTTGAGGAAAATAAGAAACTTGGAATATGGCAAATATCTTGAAAAATTGTTCTCAAAAATGAGTTATGTCGGCACAGTGGAAACCAGGGTACCACGGGCCGGCCTGCCAGGGCCCACAAGATTCTTTGGATGATTTTCGCTAAGGACCAGGCTCTCCAAGCCTGGCGAGCTTCGCGAGGATTTCTCCCCTCGCGAAGGGTTTCTCTCCTCGCCAAGGGTTCTTTCCCTCGGCGAGGGATCGTTCCTCGACAAGGCATCTCCGACGCCACCCGCAATTCTGCTAAGGACCAAGCTGAAGGGCTTGGCGAGGCTTTTCGCCTCGCGAAGCGCCTTCCTCGGGAAGCCATCCCTGCCCCCGCGGCAGAGCGCACATGGGCTCTGCGCCATGTGCAGAGTGACGCGCGTGCCTACGCGCGATGACGACAACGCCGCAGTTGCCGTTGCCATGTATAAAGCAGTCAACAAAGCGGAGCCAAGCAAAGCGGACAACGAGTATTGCCTCTTTGGTGACGAGGGAACAGTCTGCAGCTACGCTCCAAGGACGACGTCACCGTGGGTCACCTCCCACCTCGGCAAGCACCAGCCACCGTCCAGCTGGTCGGTGCCCCTTTTCAGCTTTGGTGACGCCGTTCCCCTGCCGTGGACCGCGTCCACGAGCTTTACCTTTATGGTGGACATCACCTTTATGGTGCACTGCGCCTCCTCCTTCGTCGCCATGTGGTAGCCCTTCCCGCCCAAATAGTTGGGCAGAAGAGGTCCAGGACTC
Source organism: Puccinellia tenuiflora (assembly GCA_012064385.1). Classification (NCBI taxonomy): domain Eukaryota; kingdom Viridiplantae; phylum Streptophyta; class Magnoliopsida; order Poales; family Poaceae; genus Puccinellia; species Puccinellia tenuiflora. The sequence continues at coordinate 113,518 of QRDG01000196.1, forward strand.
CTATAAAAGGAGGAGGAGCACGCCCAAGCAAGGGGTTCGGTTTTTGGAGTCTAGGAGCCTACCTAAAAACCCTAGATCTAAAGACTAGCAAGTAGCCATTGTGAGCCACCTCAAGCTCGACAAGCTCTCCTTGTACTGTAAACTCTCCAAGCAGTGCTATACACTAAAGCAGGACGTAAGGGTTTTACCTCCACAAGAGGGCCCTGAACCTGGGTAAGACCTTGTGTCAATCTCTGCAGTGTCATCCGCAGCGAGCCTGACGAGCACCGTCGCCGGAGCACGTTGTGGATTGTTTGACTCCGTGTTCAGCCCCTTACACGATACCTTGGAGACACCCCTAGTTCCTGGGGACAATCTCCGACATTTGGCGCGCCAGGTAGGGGGCTGAGGCGCGTCTTCATCCTCGACACAGCCATGGCCGGTTCTCGTGCCGAACGTCTCGCTCGCCGGACGGCTAGCGCCGCCACCGCTCCCGCAGGCCGCCCGCGCGGCCGCCCGCGTGGGAGCTCTGTTCCGGAGCGCCGTGTCGACCCCGAGCCCCGCGTCGAGCACCCCGACGACGACGATATCGACCATGCTGAGGACGACCTCGGCGAAGAGGAGGCTTCCTCCCTGCCCCCGTCGCGGGACCGTGCTGCCTCCTCGCTGGGCCGCCCTGCGCCCAGCCCGGCGACTGCGCTCCTCATGGCGCATGAGCTGCTGCAGTACCGCCCCACGCCGGCGGCTCAGGAGGCCTGGCTCAACCGCGTTGCTGAGCTCATCGGCGCCGCTCGCGCCGCGGTACCTGCGCCGTCCCGTTCCTTGGTTCCGTCTGCACTCGTGGGGGATGTGGCGCACGGCGCACCTCCCGCGCCTCCTCTCCATCCCGCACCCGCTCCGGCTCCACCGGTTGCACCGCAACCTGCTCCAGCGGGGGCTCCTCCTCGCGACGGCCGCGCTGCATCGCACGCGTCGTCGCCGCATGACTGCCAGATCGTGCAGCGAGCCCCTGAGGACGCACGCGTGAGCATCGAGCGCGGGCAAGAACGCCGCAACCGCGCCGTCCAGGACGTCGCCACCGCCGGGCGCCACCTCCGCGCCACCCTTGCCAACGGCACGGTCACCTACGGCACGACGGCCGCGTTCACTCGCAGTCTTCGTCGCGTCGTCTGGCCGGTCAAGTTCAGGCCGGACCTCCCTCCGCGCTACGACGGCAAGAACAACCCCCTGGAGTTCCTGCAGCTCTACTCTCTGGCCATCCAGGCCGCCGGGGGCGACGACAAGGTCATGGCGAACTGGTTCCCCATGGCCCTCAAGGACTCTGCGTCCTCATGGCTCACCAACCTCCCCGCCGAGTCCATCAACTCCTGGGAGGAGCTCTGCCGGTGCTTCGTCGCCAACTTCAAGGGCACGTACGAGCGCGGCCTCACCTACAACGACCTCTGCGCCGTGCGTCAGAAGCCCGGCGAGACCCTCCGCAAGTACATCCAGCGCTTCAGCCAAGTGCGCAACAAGATCCCCAACGCCACCGACGCGCAAGTCATTTCGGCTTTCCAGGCTGGGGTCACAGACGTGCGGATGCTCGAGAAGCTCGGCATCCACGACAACATCACCACCGTCGTCAAGCTTTTCGACTTGGCGGACAAGTGCGCCAAGGCTGAAGAGGGCCGCTTGTTCGTCAAGAACGAGCCAGGGGACCCCACCGAGGGGTCCAAGAAGAAGAAATCCTCTGAGAAGCGCAAGACTACTGCGGTCCTCGCGGCAGAGCCTGACGCCAAGCAGTCTCGCCAAGCTGCCACTCCAGCCGCAGGACCTGAGAAGAAGGATGATCGTCCCTTCTGCATCTACCACAACAGGCACTCTCACGCCACCGAGGACTGCTTCGACATCAAGAGGCTTCGCGAGGCTCGCGAGGCTCGTGAGGCAAGCGGAGGCCGCGGAGGCCACGACGGAGGCCGCAGCGGCCGCGGGGGGCGACGCTGGAACAACAACTAGAACGACAACTACCAGCAGAACCCCCAGGCCAACGCTGCCCAGCCCGCAAACGACAACCTGCCTGCCGAGGCTGACGAAGGCTACCAGGTGCCTCGTGGAGCCGCTTGCATCCTCGGCGGGGCTCAGGCCCCTCGCTCCAACCGCCACTTCAAGCAACTCGCTCGCGAGGTCGCGGCAGCCCTCCCTGGAGTCGAGGCCTCCAGGCCCCTCAAGTGGTCCCAGTGCCCCATTACTTTCGACTCCGGCGACCACCCCAAGTCCACTTCAACCGTTGGCACCATCCCGTTGGTCTGCACCCCCACCATCAACAATATCGCCGTCTCTAAGACGCTCATTGATGGGGGTGCTGGCCTCAACGTCATCTCCGTCGAGACATTCGAGAAGCTGCAGGTGCCCTACGAGCGGCTCATGCCTACCAGGCCCTTCTCGGGAGTGACAGAGGGTCTTACCACCCCTTTGGGGCAGGTGAGGCTCGCCGTCACTTTCGGCACCCAGGCCAACTACCGCACCGAGCTGATCGACTTCGACGTCGCGCACATCGGCCTGCCCTACAATGCCATACTCGGCTACCCCGCCCTCGCCAAATTCATGGCGGTGACCCACCACGCCTACAACCTCGTCAAGCTCCCTGGCTCGGGTGGCACCATTGTCATCCACGGCGTGGTCTCGGACGCCCTGTACGCTGCGCAAGCGGCCTACAAGGCTGCCGCGGTGGCGTCACCCGCTGACGAGGACGAGGAACCCCTCCCGAGGCCCCCCGCGAAGAAGAAGCAGCTGTTCTCCCAGGAGAAGGCCGCGACAAAATAAGTGTCTCTGGAGGCGAGTGGCTCGGGGGCTTGCGTCACCGTCGGCGCCAACCTGCCTCCTAAATAGGAAAGCGCGCTCCCGGAGGAGCAAAACTTCATCATCGAAGAAGAAAAACTCCTGGCCACGCCAGTGTAATAAACAACCATTTCAGGTCACTCTGAACCTTTGCGCATCGCGCCAGCATGTTTTGCGACTTCGGCAAAGCTGTTATTACTATTTATTCTTGCTCGTATGATCCCTCCTGTGTATCTCACGAGCGGGGGCTAGCAGGGTGCCATGCCACGGGAGCATCCCGGCAGCACCTAAAACCCAAGGGATCCGAGCTCTGAACTTGCGGGTCAGCTCTCATGCACGTCAACTCCCAAGGAGCTCTGAACTCATGGGTCAGCTCCCGCGCACGTCAACTCACCAAGGATCACCAAAACCTTGGTGCCTGTTTCTCCTCGCGAGACACACATGAAGGAACCTACGAGCACCATAAGATTTCTAGCTATCTATTACTTGTGGGTGTGCCTATCTCTCCAAGTGCAGGAAAACAGGCTCTCCAAGCCTCAGGCAACGACAAAGCAAAAACGCCTCGCCAGGGAACCAACACCCTCTCCAAGGCGGAAACGCCTCGTCAAGCTAAGTACAAGAACTTGGTAGAATTCCCTCTTGCTGGTTTTTCCCTCGAGTCTCTTTTCTCTCTCCCACGCCTCATGGGCTGCTTGCACGTCAAAGGGGAGCCCCAAGCAACGCGCTTCGCGGAGCTCTTACTTCTTGAGGCCTCACGCACCCCCCGGACTTGTGGAGCACTGACTCGCACATACCGAAGCGGCGGTGGTGTAGCGCTAAGAGAGGGTCCTAAGACGTAGAGCGAAAAGACATGAGGGGGAAGGAAAAAGGCTTCCCGAGGGACACTCACACTCCAATATAACTTGACAAGTTTTTACAAAATTTACAATCAAAATGACTAAGATAAGTGTGCCCTCTGCACGCCCAGCTACAGGCGAAGAGCTCAAGCCGTCGCACCTCCTGAGGTGCCTGCCTTCTCCACGGCGGTTTCTGCCTCCCCCAGAGCTTCCTCGTCGTCATCTTCAATCACCACTTGGTCGAATTTCTTGGCGTACGCGATGGCGGCCTGCGTGGCGGTCTCCCGCGCCTTGTCGCTGATGGCGCGCGGCGGCGCCATCACGTCCTCAAGATCAAGTGAGGGCTAGAGCCTCACGAGGTTGCTGAAGACGTTGGTGATGGCGACGACAAGGAGGTCGCGACTCTCCTCCACGACACGCTTGTCGAAGCTCTTCGCGACCCCTTCAAGCTTTCCGAGGAACTGCTCGAAGAAGTGCGAGTACGAGGTCTCGTCGTCGGTCGCTGCGGAGAAGGAGGGGACGTCGATCCTCAGGTCTCTCCCGACCGCGCGCACGCGGCTCACCAAGCTCTGGAGGATGCTCTGGCGCTGGCGCGTCATGAGCCGGTCAACCTAGCGCTGGTCCCGTGCTTGCTCCGCCAGAGCCGCGGCAGGCCCCACCTGCTGCCGGAGCTCATTCAGGTCCCTCTCCAGGGCGAAGGCGTTTCCCTCGGCGCGCGCCTGGGCCTCCCGAGAGACTTCGAGGCAAGAGGTCAACCGCTTCTCCTCCTGCTCAAGCTCCTTGATGCGCTTTTCGAGCTCCTTGCGCTTGGTCTTGAGGCGGTCCTCGTGCTTCGCGACCTTCTCGTCATACACCTTGGAGAGGCCTTCGCGGACGAGTTTTACCTTGAGGTCGGCCTCTTCTTGGAGCCTCTTCTGCTCCGCCGCAAGGTTGGCCTCGTCGACGGCCACCCGACCCTCACGCTCCTCCAGCTGCCCCTCGCGGGTGGCCTGGTCCTTCATGAGGAGCTGGACCTGCTCCTCGCGCTACTGCAGCTCCTTCTCCTGGAAGGCGAGCTCTTCCTCGCGAGGCGCCAGCTGCCCCTCGCGGGCATCCAGCTGCTCGCGGAGCTCATTCAGGCTGGCCTTGGCGGCCTCGGAGTCGGCGGCGAACTTCTGCTTTGCCGCCGCCAGCTCGTTATGCTTGGAGGTGGTTTCCACCTCGAGCGCTTCCCTGGCGGCGTCAAGCTCGTCCATCACCTCCTGCGCCTCCCGCTTGACGCTGTCGCGGGTCTCTTTGGCGAAGCGGATCGCTTCCTCGCGAGCCGCCTTTGCCGACGCGTCCTGCCGACGGCACATCTCCACCCTCTCGTGGAGAAGAATCCAGGCTTCGCCGAGCCTTGTCCGTACCTCCGCCAGGGCGTCTTCTTCCTTGGCGAGCTACTCCCCCAGCCCGTCGAGTGCTCGCCGCGCCCGGTTGAGGGCGATCTGGCGGTGGGCCGCTTGACGATGCGGCGCTTGCAGCGCCAAGGAGAATTCCACGCTGCCGCTGGGTGCAGTTCCTTCGATCGTCGTCGAGGTGCCCGGGTCCTGCCTCGGACCCACGACCGCCTCTGGTGCGACCCGGGGCTTGTGGGGGTGCCTTCTGCGGCGCTCGCCTCGGTTGCCCTGTGGAGGCTGGGCGCCTTCTCGCGCTCAGCTTCAGCGCCAGTGGGCTCCAGCGTCGCCTCCGCCTCCTGCTCCACAGGGGCGCCTCCGACCCCCTCTGCAACGGCCGCGTCCACCGCGGCCTCGGGCGCGTCAGCCCCTCTCGAGGAGGCCTCCTCCTCTGGAGGCGGCTCCGCGACGATGTCCTCGTCCACGGTTTCCTCCGTGTCCTGCTGAACTGGAGGAGTCGCCGCCCTGGTTGGCGACGGTGCCGCCTCCATGGTCTCCTCCTCCACGCGGTGCTCCGCCGCTGGAGGAGTCGCCGCCCGAATCGGCGACACCACACTCTCCTCGGCCACCACCGTCCCCGCGCGGTGCTCGACCGCGGGAGGAACACCTGCCTGCTGCGGCTCACCAGCCGCAGGCGTCTCCGTGGCGACGCTGCTTGAAAGGAAGACAAGTCGAAAATCCTTCAAAGGAGGGAATTCTCAAAGCGAAATATTGAAGGAGAAGGAGAAGTCAAGGGCTTACTCGCCGGCCATCACCCACACCCTCTTCTTCGCCTTGGGTGGCTGGGTGAGGTTCGCTCCGGCCTCCTCCCGGGCCGCTCCTGTCTCCGCGCGAGGGATGCCTCCCGCGGTTGCGGCCCTCCTGTCGTGGACGGCCTTGGAGCGGGGTTCGCAGCGCCCTCTTCCGCCGCCGCTCGTCTCCTCCTCCTCGGCGCGCTGGGAGCGGACGATGCGGAAGGCGTCCTCCTCGTCGCCAGAGGAGAGCACCTGGAGGTCCATCTCAGCGTGGGCGCTCCTCGAGGAGCCGGCGCCCTCGCCGACGGGGTCAGCGCCCCTCGAAGCCTCGTCCTCGCCAAGGGGGTCCTCGCTTCTCGAAGCCTCCTCCTCGGCGGACTCGGCCTCCTCAGCCTCAGGAGCCTCATCCATGTACTCCGACTCCGCCGCCCACGGGTTAGGGCGAGGCCCGCTGTGCCCCGCGGGCACGATTCCCCACTCGTCGAACGTGGGCATATGCGAGCGCTGCTCCTCTATGCTCTCCTCGGCGAAGACAATAAGCGGCTTGGCCGCCTCCTTCTTGGCGGACGGGATCTCTGACGATGTGAAGAGAACGCTCATGATCTGGCGAAGCACGTCAAGCTCGAAGCCGTCCCTGCTCAGCCGCATTGCGTCATCCTTGCCGTCGTATCGCCACACCGGCTCGGCGTGCTGTTGGAGGGGGCGATGCGGCGCCTGGTGAAGTCCTTTGCCACCATCTGGCCGGTGACCCCTGCCTCGCGGATGTGACGGATGTACTCGTATACGGTGTCAAGCCTCGAGCCCCTGAAGTCTGCGCTCGCCCAGCGCGCCCACTTCCTCGGCGGCCCCTCGGGCACCTCCAGGAGAGGGTGTGTGGCCTTGGCGTCGACGAAGAGCCACTTCTCGCGGAACTTGTCCACCTTCTTCGTCACCCTGGTGACGGCGTGCTCACCGCACCAGGCGATGGGGATGTAGTTGTCGCTCCGGGCGACGGCGATGCGAAAAGAGACGCACCCAAGCCGCTCGCCCTTGGCGGAGTTCCGAAGGGAATAGAAGCTGCGAAAGAGCGCCACCGAGGGGCGGATGCCGACGTAGGCCTCGCAGAAGTGGGCGAAAATGGCGAGGATGAGGATGGAGTTGGGATGAAGATGGAGAAGTTGGATCTGGTACACCTCTAAGACCGCCAGGAGGAAGTCGGAGAATGGTGGCACCAGGCCGGCGTAGAGAGTGTGGAGGAAGATGGGGTAGAACCGGTGAGCCTGCTGCTGGCCGACCTCATTTCGGTGGCGCCGTGCTCGTTGGTTTTCGCCGCCGCCAGGTGGCGTACCGTCGCTTATCATCGCCGCGGTGACGCGTGTTCGCGGCAGCGCTCCCTCGAGAGCAGCGGCGCGCGCCATCGCCGCGGACGTGCTTGCCTGCGCTATGGCCTTGCCCTTCAAGTCGGCAGCTGCTCTCTTGGGGGCCATGGTCGCCGGAGAAGAAGAAGAGTGCTCTGGAGTTGGAGCGCTCTGGAGAGATTGGAGGCGTGGGGAGAAGTTATGTGAGAAGTAATGGGCGCCGTCCGCGCGCCCAGGCTTTATTGACCAGCACTCGAGTCGTGGCGGGCCCCGCCACGTCGCCCGTTGGAGCCGAGGAGGTCGTGGCCGCGGGCGCAACCGCTGCGTGACACGTGTCTCGGCCCTGTCAGGCATCTTTGGCCCCTCGACGCTTCGCCTTCGTCATGGGCCTCGGCGTGCCCATCGCGGGCCCGGGGGCTACTGTCGGCACAGTGGAAACCAGGGTACCACGGGCCGGCCTGCCAGGGCCCACAAGATTCTTTGGATGATTTTCGCTAAGGACCAGGCTCTCCAAGCCTGGCGAGCTTCGCGAGGATTTCTCCCCTCGCGAAGGGTTTCTCTCCTCGCCAAGGGTTCTTTCACTCGGCGAGGGATCGTTCCTCGACAAGGCATCTCCGACGCCGCCCGCAATTCTGCTCAGGACCAAGCTGAAGGGCTTGGCGAGGCTTTTCGCCTCGCGAAGCGCCTTCCTCGGGAAGCCATCCCTGCCCCCGCGCAGAGCGCACATGGGCTCTGCGCCATGTGCAGAGTGACGCGCGTGCCTACGCGCGATGACGACAACGCCGCAGTTGCCGTTTCCATGTATAAAGCAGTCAACAAAGCGGAGCCAAGCAAAGCGGACAACGAGTATTGCCTCTTTGGTGACAAGGGAACAGTCTGCAGCTACGCTCCAAGGACGACGTCACCGTGGGTCACCTCCCACCTCGGCAAGCACCAGCCACCGTACAGCTGGTTGGTGCCCCTTTTCAGCTTTGGTGACGCCGTTCCCCTGCCGTGGACCGCGTCCACGAGCTTTACCTTTATGGTGGACATCACCTTTATGGTGCACCGCGCCTCCTCCTTCGTCGCCATGTGGTAGCCCTTCCCGCCCAAATATTTGGGCAGAAGAGGTCCAGGACTCCTATAAAAGGAGGAGGAGCACGCCCAAGCAAGGGGTTCGGTTTTTGGAGTCTAGGAGCCTACCCAAAAACCCTAGATCTAAAGACTAGCAAGTAGCCATTGTGAGCCACCTCGAGCTCGACAAGCTCTCCTTGTACTGTAAACTCTCCAAGCAGTGCTATACACTAAAGCAGGACGTAAGGGTTTTACCTCCACAAGAGGGCCCTGAACCTGGGTAAGACCTTGTGTCAATCTCTGCAGTGTCGTCCGCAGCGAGCCTGACGAGCACCATCGCCGGAGCACGTTGTGGATTGTTTGACTCCGTGTTCAGCCCCTTACACGATACCTTGGAGACACCCCTAGTTCCTGGGGACAATCTCCGACATTTGGCGCGCCAGGTAGGGGGCTGAGGCGCGTCTTCATCCTCGACACAGCCATGGCCGGTTCTCGTGCCGAACGTCTCGCTCGCCGGACGGCTAGCGCCGCCACCGCTCCCGCAGGCCGCCCGCGTGGGAGCTCTGTTCCGGAGCGCCGCGTCGACCCCGAGCCCCGCGTCGAGCACCCCGACGACAACGACATCGACCACGCTGAGGACGACCTCGGCGAAGAGGAGGCTTCCTCCCTGCCCCCGTCGCGGGACCCCTAGTTCCTGGGGACAATCTCCGACAAGTTACCATGAACGAAGATTCATGACTTTCAGGGCAAATGACGAATGTTATGATGACATTCATGACATGGTTTGTTTAAATAAGTCCATATTATATACAAACGTGCATCTTGGAATGGAGAACAATGTTGCTGAAGAAAGTTTTCATTTTCGTTACACAAAAAAATCATTTCTCATTTCCGAGTGTCGAAAATGGGTTGTTTTGTGAAGCAACTACCAAAAATATGTTACAAAATTGGATCACACCAATTTTATAAAATACTATACCATATTTGATATACAAATAACCAAATTTTTGTGTGTCAAAGGTTTTCATATGCATCTCATCAAAAAGACAAATTTCTACCGATTTGGATGGAACCGGGTCAAATTTGAACTACAGCTACCTCGTAGTTTGCTCGTGATTTTTTGAAAAAATCATTTTTAGGTGCACAACTATCTATTTCATTAGATATACACGAATATTTTTAGAAGATTCGACCCCTAGCTAAGAACGGTCGTGTGGTCAATTTTGACCGCATTTTGAAATAGGCATAAAGAATTCAAAAAAAATCAAATAATGGAAATCCTTCGCAATGTGTCATTATATGTGACCTAGTTTTGAGCAAAAATAAGAAACTTGGAATATGGCAAATATCTTGAAAAAGTGTTCTCAGAAATGAGTTACCATGAACGAAGATTCATGACTTTCAGGGCAAATGACGAATGTTATGATGACATTCATGGCATAGTTTGTTTAAATAAGTCCATATTATATATAAGCGTGCATCTTGGAATGGAGAACAATGTTGCCGAAGAAAGTTTTCATTTTCGTTACACAAAAAAATCATTTCTCATTTTCCGAGTGTCGAAAATGGGTTGTTTTGTGAAGCAACTACCAAAAATATGTTATAAAATTGGATCACACCAATTTTTATAAAATACTATACCATATTTTATGTACAAATAACCAAATGTTTGTGTGTCAAAGGTTTCCATACGCGTCTCATCAAAAAGACAAATTTTGACGCTAAAAAAATGAAAATTTCATTTTTCATTCAATGAAAACCCTAAACCCCGTAGTCAACACTATTATATAATCAAGATACACCACTTACATACCACATGTTTATAATTTTTTCTACGTGGTCGGTCACATAAAAGGATGTCATGTGAAGGTTTCCCAATTTTTTATTTTGTTTGAATTAGTTCTGCCTAACCCTACACCGAAACCGTGACCGTAAACCCTAACCCTAAACCTAAAGAGCCAAAGATCTCTAAATAAAGTACATATTGTGTATCTAGAAGTGATTTTTCTAAAAAATCACGACCAACTTATGTGACATTCGTAGTCCACAGCGGACCCACTTCCAACGAAATAGGCAGGAACTTCTAAAATTTGAACCACACCAATTTCTAAAAATACTAGACCATGTTTTATGTACAAATAAGCAGATGGTTGCCTTTCTAGAGTTTTTTATCCACCTCTAGTGAGAAAGACAAATTTCTGCCTATTCGGTTGGAAGTGGGTCAAATTAGTGTTAGAATTTCAAAATATACCATGGTATAATTTAAAACCCAAATTTTATAAGTGTATGTTTGCATTTCATCATGTCATAATTTTAGAATCCTATAGTTTTTAGTCTTGCATTTGAATTTTAAAAATAATTCCAAAATTGTATTTTAAAATCTACAAAACCCTATGTAAAGCAATATACAAGATTAGTGATATCTTGTATTTTATATTGACTAACAACAGTCCCTTATAGTCTATAAGGACAGAGGACATATTTACAAAATTTATTTGGTTGAAATTGGAGTTCAAAATCAAAAGTTACAAAAGAAAACATAAAAGAATAAATAGAAAAGAACAAAAAAAAATGAACCAGCCGAGCCCAACTCGCTGCGCCGGCCGAGTCGAAACAGCCCACTGGGCCCAAGCCCAGCAAATACTGGGACCGGTTTAAGTAGGCGCGATGTGCTCTTTGGACACATACGATGCGGTGGCCTAATGGTTATGTACGCAACGGATGGAGAGGAGGGCGCGGGTTCGAGTCGCCATCTCGACTCTATTTTTGTGAGCATATTCCGAAACATGTTCTGTGGGCTGGGTGGCGGCGGGTCCCACTTGTCAGCTGGTAATATTTTAAAAATAGGTTTGGAGGGCTGGGTGGCAGCAGATCCCAGTTGTCAGCTGGGATGGGACCCGCATGTCACATTCTGGTGAGTGGGACCCGCATGAAGTAGGGTTGGGTGGGACCCGCATGTCAGGTTCTTGCGAGTGGGTCCCGCTTGTCAGGTGGGACGCTGGGGTGGGACCCCCATGTCATGTGGGGCAGGGGGCAGGTTCTGGTGAGTGGGACCCACATGAGGTGGGGTTGGGTGGGAACGGCATGTCAGGTTCTTACGAGTGGGACCCGCATGTCAGGTGGAGGGCTGGGTTGGGACCCGCATGTCAGGGGTAGGGGCTGGGGTGCAGGACCCACATGTCATTTGTGGTTTCTGGTCCCACTGTTCAGATAAGTCAACACGTCAACATGTATTCCTTCTGTCAATGGGTCCCACCTGTTAGTGAGTCAAAACAATGGCTGAGTAGTGCCACGTAAGCAAAAAATTACATGTAAGCACTGACATGTAGATAAGACTGCTGAGTTGGCTGTCAACTAATATGAATGACCATTTAAATTGGTCGTAATCGGCTAGCAAAAAGGTCGTAGGCTAGTGTTGTTTACGTTATGACCAATTCACGCAATGAGACTGTGACCTTTCTCACCAAATTGGTCGTTATGTTGTCGGGTTTAGACCCTCGAAAACAGCTTATGACCAACTGGTTCAAAATGGTCACAGATCTATGACCAATTTTTTCAGGGTCACTGACAGAAGGTCACTAGTTGACATATTTCTTGTAGTGCTATTTCACTATATAATTAACCGCTTTGTTTTCTGCGAGACCAAAAAGATTGACAACCTTTCCGCCGTTGCGGGCAAAGTATTTTGGTTGAGTGTGTGCAGGTCCACGTCTGTTGAAGATTAAGCGCCAGAGATCTTCAACATTCACTTTGTTGTTGATTTCAAAGTCCTACTGGTTCGATAAACCTCGGTTCGTTAACGAGGGAAAACTGCTGCTTGCTACATCTTCGCCTTCGCTTGGGGCACCACCCAACTCTTCTAGTAGCAATCAAGCTTTTTTCTGGCGCCGTTGCCGGGGACTTTGGAGCTACAGCAAGGGGAGTCTCATACTCTCAATCGCTTTGCTTTGTTTTTGTCTTGCTTGTTTTATTTCTCGTTAGCTTATTTTTCTTGTTGCAAAATTTTAAGACCCCCAAAAATTAGTGTAATCTTTATTTCAGTTTTGTTTATCTTTTATCTAGTAGCCATGTTTCCTCCTAAGTTTGATATGAAAGATGTTAAAGTAGGAAGTGGGGATGTTGTTGGAAAGGATAATATTGAAGAATTCCTCACTATCGTTAGGAAACTCTATACTCATGATAAAAGATCAATAGTCGAGCTAACTAATAGTTATGATTCCGCTATATCTTGTTTGTTAGCTCGTCTTGAGAAGAGGTTTCTTAATTTAAATCCCATATTACAGCAAATGTTTCTTAAGCTTGATAGCATGGAGAGAGGAAAGGAAAAAGATTTTGTATTAGAAACTCTTCTCCATGGATTTGATGACATAGTTAAGGAAGCTAGTAAAATATTTGGTCGTTATGTCGTAGACCGGATGCTGCACCTTGCGGGTGGCCGAACCTTTGGCGGGTTCGATGTCTTCCACATCCTCGGTGCTCTGGGGTGTTGTTGGAGTAGCCCCCGGCTGCGCCGCCTCGGAGTGGAACCTTTCGTCTCCTTCGATGTGGGGTTCGATGATGACGGGAGGAGGAGGGGTGCTAGGATCTTCAAACCCCTGGTCACCCGGCCGCCCCTTCTTGCTTGATTGCCCCGGGAACGGATCCCAGGACGCTTGCCCTTGCTGGGACTCTTCGGAGGTGCATCGCGCTCAGCCACTAGTATGGCGCTGATCACCTAGTTGGTGGCCGCGATGTACAGCAGCAGAGGCTCCTTCTCCGCTGGGGCCACGAGGATTGGTGGCGAAGCGAGGTAGCACTTGAGTGACTGTAGAGCTTCCTCGGCCTCGGGGGTCCACTTGTAACATCCCAAAATTAATATAAGTACCGCATTACAATAATCGATCTTGATCATGTTAGGCAGCTCACAAGATCATAAGACATGAAGCACAAGGGAGAGAGACTATCATCTAGCTACTGCCATGGACCCGTGGTCTATGGTGGGACTACTCACAAATCATCCCGGAGGAAGGCATGGCGATGAAGAGCCCTCTGGGATCGATCTCCCCTCCGGCAGGGTGCTGGGATCAGCTTCAGAATCACCCGCGAACTAGGGTTTATGGTGGCGGCGTCTCGGGGTGACTTCTCTGGAAAATAATGGTCGCCTCGACGTTTTTAGGGTAATGTGATTTTATAGGCGTCGGAGGGGGCCGAGAGGGTGCCCACATGGCAGGGGCGTGTCCCACCCGCGGGCTGCCCTAGGGTCGTGGCAGGGGGCCGCCCCTGGCTTGTGGGGCCCTCCGAGGCTCCCCTTTGGTGTCCTGGTGCCTTCCGTCGAGTAAAAATTCTCCGTAAATTTTCGTCCAGTTCCGAGAATATTTCCAGAAGTAAATTTTCTGAAATACAAAAACAGCAAAAATAGGAAACTGGCACTAGGCATCTTGTCAATAGGTTAGTCCGACAAAATGCATAAAAATGATGTAATATGATAGTAGAAACATGTGACAACATCACAAAACTAGCATGGATCAATCAAAAATTATAGATATGTTTGACACGTATCAGGGCGGCGGCCGGCCCCTTGGTCCTCTTTATATAGGAGGCCAAGGGGTGCACCCCAAGCCTCCCTTAGGGCCGGCGGCTGGGTGGCTTTGCCCCCAAGCCAGCCGCCCTAGGGTTTTGGCCGCCCCCTTTTTGCCCTAGCCCGCATGGGCCTTATTGGGGCTGGTGCGGCTGGCCCATTAGGCCACTGCACCACCCCTTTATTCCATCTAGGCCCCAAACACCTGTGGGCCCCACTTCTAGACTCTTCTAGAACATTCTAGAATATTCCGGTACCCTGTCGGAAAATTTCCGGACTTCTCCAATTCCTTCGGAAACTACTTTCCTTATATGAATCTTATTCTCCGGACTCTTACGGAACTCCTCGTGATGTCTGGGATCCCATCCAAGACTCCGAATTAATATTCTTTCACACCATCATTTATCTCGAGCCCTAACTACATCGAACGTTAAGTGTGTGACCCTGCGGGTTCGAGAATATGTCATATTAATAGCGGGACCGGGATGCCCATATTAATTCCTACATATTCAACGAAGTACTTTACCGGTTGAACCACTATGTCCGGGATTTAATTAATCCATATACGATTCCTTTTGTCTCACGATATCTTACTTGTCTGAAACTTAATCACTCATATCTCCATATCCGATTAATCTCGTTCCCAACAAGTTCTCTTTACTCGTTCCCATAGGATCCTTTATGACTAGCTACTTAGTCATATACTTGCAAGCGTTTGGATGCTATGCTACCGAGAGGGGCCCAGAGATATCTATCCAACGGTTGGACAAACAAATTCCAGTCTTGATTTATGCAACCCAACAATCTATCATCGGAGATACCTGAAAGATACCTTTATAATCACCCAGTTACGAAGTAGCGTTTGATGTCCACAAAGTATTCCTCCGGTAAGCGGGAGTAACATAATCTCATGGTCTAAGGAAACTATATTTGACATCTATAAATTGGATTTGTCAATTATATCACCCCCTATGATATAACTCCGTTTATCTAGTGATTCATAAATCCATGGCTAGGAAACGTCTAACCATCACTTGATCAAACGAACTAGTTATTAGAGGCTTACTAGGGACGCTTTGCTGTTTATATTCCACACATGTATTTGTTTCCGATTAATACAATTCTAGCATGGATATTAAACATTTATTATGAACATAAAATACGATAAATAATGATCTTTATTATTGCCTCTTGGGCATATCTCCAACAAAACTCGGCGTGAAATATTTTCTCTACGTCTGCTTGTTACAAACTCATTTATGGAAAAATTACTACTTGATACAAACTCTTTTCTGAAAAAACAGTTTTAAGATATTATGTACATAATCTCTCTCTCCCCCCCCTCTCTCTCACACACACACGCGCACACACACACACAAAAGAATGAACACTCGGGGGCTTTTGTAGTACCACACTTTGATCACAAGTTCTCGGCTTCGCCTCACGCGAGAGTGCATTAATGTTTCATCACTTGCATACATCACATTCAGCGGCCGCATCCTACAGACAAAACGAGCAGGCAAATACATAAATAATAAATCTCAGTCGACCGGACATATTATCAAAACATAGAAAAAATAAAATAAATTGTAAGGAAGCTCGGATAATAAAACCTCTTGGGTGTTTTGGTGCTTGGTGGAGTTGCAGTGGCATGTTGCTGGATTATGTTGTGGTGCCAATCTAGTGACACGAAGCATACGCCGCAGTCTTGATTGCGCGTGATTGTAGAGGCTATGTACACATGTAATTTCGATGATCGAATTAGCACGCTCAACAACATTGACGAAATACAGTGGAACAGAAAGAGGCAAGTGAGGTACCTGAGCCTGTGCCTATTGCAGGAGTAAAAGAAGACCAGTATGCCGTTGAGTATGCCCCTGATCGCCCGGAAGATTTGCGAGAAGAGATCGTTCCACAACGTTCTGAGCGTGGTCATATCAAAGGCGCTTTGTTGCGCCTCCGACATGTGGTTGAGCTCGAAGATGCTACTCAGCGTCTCCCAGATGTCCTTGAAGAAGTTGTAGCTGTTGGACAACACCGACCCCGCGCACCCCGCCAGCGCCACGATGAGCCTCGCCGGCAGCACCACCACCTGCAGCACCGGCCACATGGACGCAACCACCGCAGCGACACAATCCAGCACCACGTCGAAGGGCGCCCACAACACCTCCCCCATGTCCACCACTAGCTCCCACGCGTGCGAGGCTAGGATGCCTACCGTGCAAGCAAACTCATACAACCCGAGGTTGGCCACCATGGCACGGAGCAGCGCCCTGGTGGTGCGTAGTAGTGTGAGGAGCCCCTCTAGGAACCTACGCAGGTTGCGGAGGAAGAGTATGGTGCCGAGGTACTGGATGCGGGTCACCATATCCCATGTCTCGATCCACTCAAAGAGCGGCCCACAGATGCGCGCCGCTGTCGACTTGAGCAGTGGCACATTCTTGTAGAGGTCATAGAAGCCGATGATGACAGTGACGAGGGAGGCGAGCACGTAGAGGCTCCGGACAAGGGGACGCATCCAGGGGCGGTAGAGGTGGCAGAGCAACGGGTAGGACTGGAAGATGATGACCCACGATGGCAGCCCAGACTCGAGCAGCGTCAGCAACCGGATGTCCGACATGATGATCTGTCGGAGCTTGAACGGCAGGGACGCGTCACGGAACCGAAACAAAAGCAGAGTGTCGTTGTACCGTTGCATCTGCAGTACTGGAGAAGTACAACACACAGGCTCCTCCTCCTCCTCCTTATCCTCCTCGGTGCGCAGATTTTTTCTTATCCTAGTTCTGATCCTCCAGCTCTTCCTCCTCCTCAGCACCGGCGAAGAGGGGTACTTCTCGTCGCCGCTGCTACTGGCTGCCATGACAACAGTGCCCTCACGCTCATCTTCTTCCTCTCCTGCAGATGCCGATCGACGATGGTGATGGTGATGGTGGTGGTGGTGGTGATAGTGGTAGTGGAAGAGGTATCCTCGGAGGGAGAGTGTCTCCGAGGCATGACCGAGGAACCACTGTGACGTGCATCCGGCGGCCTGCTCGGCATTGTGAAACTCCCACTTGTTGATGTATCGAGCTTCCAGGGCTAGGGATGTGTCGGTGAGCAGGTCGTTGAAGTAGTTGATGCCGTGCACATCCCGCCACGACACCTCGAAAACTAGGAACCCGTGTAGTAGAGCCGGGGTCGGATCTGTCACCGCTAGCCACCGCCGCATCGCCTTCGCCGTCGTCGTACTTGTCTTGTCGTTGTTTTCAGTGGCCTCCACGACGCTCGTGATTCTCCTTGAATTGACAAACGGAGACATCCTGTACTGCACTGCATGCGAGCTCGCTTAATTTGTGATCCGGATGGAAACACACATTGACACAAACACACATGTTAGTAGAGAGATGTCCACTTTACACCCCGAGCTTGTCCTAGGATTCATGTTAAATGATTATTAGTCCATATTACGAGTTTTGATCTGTTGACTCCTTTTGTGTTACTACGTCAACATTTTCTCTCCCATTAGTGCCAACTCAACATACCAGTTGGATTACTCATCTTACTGACAAAACTCGTCGTCTAGTTTCGATTTCAAAAATTGAATTCGAAGTTTGAGGTACAAAGAAAATTTGAGAAAAATGTTCCCGTAATTAAATCAAACATATAATTTTGAATAATCTGGAAAAACATTTGCGTGTAAATTTGACATAACGTTTGAGAGAAACTTGCCGTATTATTTTCATTTTGAAATTTGGGTTCAGATTACAACTGCACTTGAAAAAACATCAGTAAATCAAGCATAATTTGGTGTCTGCCGTGACATTTCAGCTCACTCGTTGACATCATTAACACAAACATGTTGTTTTGGTATAAGCTGCGAGGAGAGATAAAAGAGGTGAGGTGGCAAATATAGTTCGGGGTTATAATTTGAACCAAATCAAACATCACAGTTGTAGAATGAACCCTAGGGCAGGTTGAGGGGAGGGGTAGATTTGTCTTCTCAGTGCTAATAATGTATATTTCCTCAGTATCATAATATAAGGTGTTTTAGATATTTTTACATGGACTACATACGAACGTATTATGGACATATTTAGTGTACAGATTCGCTCATTTTGATCCATATGCAAATGTCTAAGACATCTTATATTATGGTACAGAGGGAGTAGTATATAATATATGATGAGGGTGCTGGCGTGATACCTTAGTGATCATGAACTGCCATAGCCTTGCGGATCTGGCCTGCTTGGTGGTCATCCATGGTTGGTTGTCCACCAGGATGAGCACCTTCTTGCTCACAGGCGCGAAGTAGAGGAACGCCCGGGACACGTAAGACTGCATGTCCCTGCACAGCCCCACTTCATTCATTCATCACCAATTTGTCAAAACATTACAAATGGATCGATTAATCGAGGAATTACGTACCCAATCTGCAAGCTTGACAAGGGATAGATATCTGGTAGCGGAGGATCCATCACCAAATCAATCGATCCACAAGGATAGCTACCTAGAGCTGGGTGATGAGATTATTCTTCCAATAGATCATGCATGCAGCTTCATTGTTTGATTGCAGTTCCACGACGGATCTGGTCATGCATATGATCGAGGATCGACGAGACCACACGAAGAACAACAAAAAAAAGAAAAAGTGTGTGCATAATAGTAATAATTAAGAGCTAGACAAAAAAGATTGGTACATAGAATGGCAACGGACAGAGAGAAGCACGAGGGGCCGCTCTTTGTTTTCTTCCATTTTTGGGTGAAGGAACGAAGGAAGGTCCATTTTTAGATTGTTTGTGTGTGAGAAACGCATGCACGCACGCATGATCTTTTTTTTTTGAGTGCTAACATGTGTGTAGAGGAATATTCGTCGTAAAACTCGCAGAGCAACAGCATCGTACGGCTGGATCTAGGGGAGAAGCCGAATCAGCGGGAAATGTGCACCGATCTATGTTGATAGTCGGGTCGGGTTAGAGTTGTCGGTGGGAGGCGATGGATCAGCCCGTGTACACCATGACGGTGAGAAAAACCTGCACACAACACGCAAAACGAAAACAATGCCGACAATATCAACATGCATTTCTCCGAGCTGACCAGCTCCACATAGAGCTGGAGCACAAACCTCGTGTCGCAGACCCACTGGTTCCTCGACGCCATCAACCACGCTGCTAAGATGGAATTGAAGTTGGGATAACATTATTCAACATAGTGCCACCACCACAATCTGAACGACGCTACCAAAACTCGAAAATCTAACCATCACTACATGTCGAATGCACCAAATGGACGGGAGGGGAACCATCGGCCTCACCAGCGGGATGTGGAGATCTAATCTTAGAGAGGAGAGGTTTGGGAGGAGGCTGTGGGAAAAGAGCCGAGACTGACGCCGAGAGAAACCATTCACCTTTTTTGAATGCATGCATGATCTCAATCTCCCCATGGACAGCAACAAGATCTACCAGACTAGCATCATGTACATCCATGCATGCTTTTCTTTCGCGAAAAGTTTATCGATCTACAAATATTTTCAAGGGTAATAAAACTTATAAATAGGTCCTTGGACCACATAGGACAATTTGTTTGCAGGGACCATTACAAGTACTGAAGCGAGGCAAAGGCACGTTACAGTCCTCGACCCACCCTCATCGGAGTCGGGCAAAGATTATCATAGTAGACTTTCTTATAGTACACATGTGGGAAGTGTCGTGCTAAGGCCCTAATGGACTAGTGCACCGGATTAACGACCATTGCCAAAGAGGTGAATTGTAGATCGGAAGAATCATACTCGCAACCACATCAACAAACATGTATAAAATGAATCGGATCCCAATAGATCCTCCGGCCACACAACTCCACGTGTCATGTGTTGGTACTAGGCTGACCCCGAAGCGAGGATAGGGCTGGGAGTTGACGCGTCTCAGACGTATCTATAATTTTTGATGTTTCATGCTTGTTTTATATCATTGCCACATGTTTTTATAATGTTTTTATATTATTTTGGCATATTTTACTGGACTAACCTATTGACAAGATGCCCAGTGTCAGTTTCTGTTTATTATTTATGTGCATTGCAGAAAAGGTCCAAAATCCAAAGTGCTCGGAAAATTCCCAAAATATTACAGAAATTCTATTTCGCCAGAAAATCCTGGGAGCCAGAAGGACAAGTCCGGGAGGGGCTCACAGCCCCCAGGAGACCCCCAGGCGCGACCTAGGCGTGGCCGTGTGTGGGCCCCACCTCACCGACTCGTCCACCGCCTCGCGTCGCCTCTTCGCCTATAAAGTCTCCCCTGACCTAAAAACGCGAGAACATCGAAGGTTTTCTCCTGAAACGCATCCGAGCGCCTCCACCACCAAAAACCCTAATTCGAGGGACAGAAATTCCCGTTCCGGAACCCTGCCAGGATTGGGAATTGCCCCCGGAGTCATCTTCATAGCCGTTGCTGCCTCCCGTGATGCAGCGGGAGTAGTTCTTCATCGGGGCTGAGGGCTCTACTTGAGGCTATGTGGTTATCAATTTCTCTCTCATGGTGGGATCTTTATGTGATCATGAACATTGTAATATAGTTGAATTCATGGATGTTTTTCCCCTTCATTATGTATGGATATGTTGCTCAATTTATTTCAGGAGTCAATGTTGACAACACAAAGCCAAGGTGACAGTGTGGGTGGCGTGTGTGATGTTCGGACTTTAGGGTGTGATAGACCTACGCATGAATTGTGGTGGCCGAACTTTGAGGTGTGCTTTTGTAGCCCTACACGGTTTTCTCCGAGCGACGTCTTTGTTACATGATGTTAGAGGAAGTGTTTTATGTGTTCAATTATGTTACAACTGTTGAGAGAGTCCACTAGTGAAAGTAGGATCCCTAGGACTTGTTTCCAATCATTGGAACACCGTTTCTAGTCACTTTTGTTGCATGGTTGCTTGCTGCCATTTTTATTACAGATTACAAATACCACTTGTTACCATCCATATCACTTGCATTTTACTATCTCTTCACCGAACTAGTGCACCTATACAACTGGCAATAGTATTAGGTGTGTTGGGGACACAAGAGACTTCTTGTATCTTAATTGCAGGGTTGCTTGAGAGGGATACTTTTGACCTGTACCTCCCTGAGTTCGATAACCTTGGGTTACTCACTTAAGAGAAAATTGCTGCTGTCCTACAAACCTCTACACTTGGAGGCCCAACACTGTCTACGAGAATAGAAGCGCGTAGTAGACATCAAGATCTTTTCTGGCGCCGTTGCCGGGGAGGTAAGGTAAACGACACTCACATCCTCCGACAACTAAGCTCTTTTCCGGCGCCGTTGCCGGGGAGGTGAGCGCTTGAAGGTATCTTCTTTAGATCTTGCAATTTTATCTTTTTGTTTCTTGTTTTTATTTCACTAGTTAGGCTAGCGTTGTTTTTGTTTTGTTACTTTATTATGGAGCTTTCTGAATTTGAATCTACGTTTGGAGACATCCTTTTCACTGCTCTTAAGGCAGCGAGGGGTCCTCCACCTACTAAAAGTGTTTCATTTAATATACCTATGGAAAATTATTTGCATGATGATAGCAATGTTATTACTATGAATTCTTTGAACACCACAATTGCTAATGCTAAGGAAGACTTTAAGCTTGGGGAAGCTGGTTTTGATGAATATGATATTTTTAGTCTCCCAAGCTTTGAGGAAGAAATTTGCTTTGATATACTATGTCTCCCATAGCTGATAATTGTAATGATGCACGTGATATTTTCAGTTCACCTACTGAAAGTATTCCTTTTAAAATTCCTATGGGAATTGTTGAAAGAGTTATGGATGATCGTTATGCAGGAGATGGATCAGTCCATCCAAGTGCTCACTTGTTGAAACTTACAGAACTTTGTGAGTTGTTTAAGGTTGTAGGTTTATCACAAGAAGAAATCATAAAGAAATTATTTCCATTTTCACTAAAAGACAATGCAAAGGAGTGGTATGAGCTACTGGACAATTCTCAGCATTCGGATTGGAAAAAACTTGAATCTCTCTTTTACTCAAAATTTTATCCTCTTCATGAAATACATCTAGATAGGAATTACATTTATAATTTTTTGCCTCATGACGGAGAAAGTATCGCTCAAGCTTGGGGAAGACTGAAAGCATTAATGCTCAAATGTCCGAACCATGGCTTCCCCAAGGAGATAATTATTAATAATTTTTATGCAACACTTTTAGGTCATTAAAAGGATTTTCTAGATGCTTCTTCTGAGGGTTCTTTCACAAGTAAGAAGATTGAAGTTAAATGGGATCTTCTTGAAAGAATTCAACACAACGCTGAAAACTGGGAGATTGATAAAGGTGAAGAGTCAGGTATAAATTACGAGTATGATTGCATTAAGTTCTTTGTTGAAACAGATATTTTTTAATAAGCTTAGTGCTAAGTTTGGACTTGATTCTCAAATTTGTGTTGATTTTTATAGAACTTTTGCTTCTCATATTAATATTCCTAAAGAAAAGTGGGACAAATATCATGAACCTTTCAAAGATGTTTGCATAGGAAATGAAATTGTTACTAATGATTGCAATAGACATGCTCAAATTTCTAAAAATAATATTTCCTTAAGCATGTTAATTTTTGTGGAACTCTTAGACCTTGTGAAAAGACTCAGATTGAAGAAGATAAATATTGTAAGCAACATAAGCATGAAAGAACTAGCACTTGGAATAAAAATTTATATGATTTTGCTAAAAAGGTTTGTGACCTTTATCCTCTTATTTGTGATCTTTGCAATTAAGAGGGCCATTTTAATTTCCAATGATGGCATCTTGATGATAGAATAGTAAGCCCCTTTTGTGATGAAACAATCACTTCTAATCTTTATGATGAACTTGCTTTATTTTTGGGGTGTGAAGAGTTATCAGAAAAAACTTCTTTGTTAGATATGAGTGCTTTTGGGATAAATAACGCTCTGCGGGAATGCCATCTCTATTGTATTGTGAATTGCTGTGAAAATGCTTACAGAAAAATTTAAAAAGAATGGAACTTTACCAAAGTATGAAAGGAAAAATGTTTCTTATGTTGCCACTAACGAAAGGGAATTTTTTTCCAAGTTTCCCCTATTGTTTCTAATGATAAACCAGGTTATGTGGTGAAGCTTCCTTTCAAACCTATCTCTCCTAAAGTGGCAAAGATAAAGAAGAAGAAGAAGAAGAAGAAGAAGAAGAAGAAGAAGAAGAAGAAGAAGAAGAAGAAGAAGAAGAAGAAGAAGAAGAAGAAGAAGAAGAAGAAGAAGAAGAAGAAGAAGAAGAAGAAGAAGAAGAAGAAGAAGAAGAAGAAGAAGAAGAAGAAGAAGAAGAAGAAGAAGAAGAAGAAGAAGAAGAAGAAGAAGAAGAAGAAGAAGAAGAAGAAGAAGAAGAAGAAGAAGAAGAAGAAGAAGAAGAAGAAGAGAGAAAAAAAAGAGAGGAAAAAATATCATCCCCCAAGCATGTTGCTCCTTTCATGGTTGTTCCTAGTGAGTCTAAATCAAAATTTATTGAAGATGATTCACTTGATTGTGTTCATTATTATCTTGAAACTAAATCTGTTTGCACTATTGAAGATGATTATATGCCTATTACTTATTGTAATGATCATGATTGGGAAAATAACACTACTTATGATCTTGAAAATCTTTTTGGTACCAATTTTGAAAATGATGACATTAGTAATAGCTATACTACGGAAATTCACAATGTCACCCGAGCTCACATGCTCCTGTTGTTTTCGGAAAAATAAAAAAATAGTAAAACATTATGAAAAATTCTGAAAAAAAATTGGAGACACACATATATGAGTTGTTCACACTCGTGAATTTTTCGGAATGAAAAGACATCCCCTGCACTCTGTGCAAAAAAGACAAAATCAGTGTTTTCAAAAATGTGTTTTTAGATCTATTTTGACCACTCAGTTTGTCTTTTTTGTACAGAGCACAAAAAAATTCTTTTCATTTCGAAAAAATTCACGAGTGTGAACAACTTATACGTGTGTCTCCAATTTTTTTGCAGAATTTTTCGTGAGGTTTTACTATTTTTTTATTTTCATCAAAAATATCAGGAGGTAGTGTACTCGGGAGCCAAAACGCCTCCCCCGCTATACTATTGGTACTATCCATGTTGTTTCTAATGATGATATGGAAAGCTCTAAGCTTGGTGATGAGGAGTTTGAGAATCCTTTTGCTATTAATGATCATATTTTTGAAACCTCTTGTGCCATTGAAAATATATATGCTTGGAAAGATAACTATCCCCTTGTTTATGATGATACTATGCCTCCAGTCTTTGATAATTATTATGATGGTAATTATGCCATAGAGAATAATTATAATCATCCTTATGGAACTTGTCATAATTATGAAGGGAATCACTTCCCTACCAAAAACTATCCTTCTAATATACAATTGGTTTATCATGTTCAAGTTCTTTATGATGATCGTACTCCCATTGTTACTAATAAGAAAGATTTTGCTTATGTGGAGAATATTAATACTTTTATGCATATGGATCATGATAAGAATGCTTCAAGTGATGGTTATATTGTGGATTTTATTTATGATACTACTGAAAGTTTTTATGAAATAGGGAAACATGGTTCTAAATATCTCAATAAAATTCGGTTCCCTCTCTTCATGTTGAAGTTTGCGAAGTTGCACTTGTTTTGCCTTCCTATGCTAGTCACTTTGTGCTTCAACGATTTATTTTCTTACAAGATTCTTATGCATAGGAAGAGGGTCAGACTTAAATATGTTTGATATTTGCTTCATGATGTTCTCTTTTATTTCAACTCTTATTCTTATGAGAGATCATTAAAATCTTTTTGCCTAGCTAAAAGGCGTTAAAGAAAAGCGCTTATGGGAGGCAACCCATTTTAATTTTACCTTCTGTTTCTTTTCAGTTTGTTCATGTTTTGGGTGATGTTACCTATATAATGACTCACTTGTATCTTTTTGTTTTGGTTTTTTGTGCCAAGAATAGCCTCTAAAGAGAGGGAGACTAATTTGTGAGTTTATTGTCCAGAAACAGATTTCTTTTCTTCACTGTTCGGAAAATCCAAAAAATCACAGAACGTCATCTGTGGCTCAAATTTTTTGACAGCAAGCATCCGGGTTTTTTATACCTTTCTCTAGTTTTACGTACGAGCCAGCGATCGGTTCACGGTGTCGGACGCGCTGGACGCGGGTTTCTGTTCGCGTGGACGTACACAAATTCTATTTCTCTACCTCCCTACGATGCCAGCTAGCGACACGCGTCGTTCGCGCGTTGCGCGAGTTACCTTTGAAAAGGGCTCCCTTCAGCTAGTCGCACCGGCAAATGCTATTTGCCGCCTTTTGCGGCGCGGGAGGCTCGCGCCGCGCACCCCCGCGCCGCACTGGGCCGGCCCATTTCGCGTCGTCTGTCTTTTCATTTCTTTTCCTTTTTCTGTTTCTTTTTAAACTCTGTTTTTTCATATTTCTTTTTCGTTTGCTTTTTCGACTTTCGTTTTTTTCTTTTTTTCTTTTTTCTTTTCTCATTTCTTTTTTGTTCACTTTTTTCATTTTCTTTTTTGTTTCTTTAATTTTTCTTTTTTTTCGTTTTTCGTTTTTGTTTCTTTCATTTTTTTTTTTCTTCAGATTTTGAATTTGTTCAAATTCAAATTTTGTTCATATTTTGAATTTTTTCAAATAAGAAATTATTTAATTTTAAATTTATGAAGATTTCAAATTTGTTCATATTTCAAATTCGTTTAGTTTTTTGTTTTTTTGTTTTCTTTTTTCGTCCACTTGTATATGATTTTGAAAATTTTATTTTCTTCACTGATCTTTCATGTTTATTTTTAAATCGTTCAAAACAGTTTCCGTTCACCTTTATTTTATATTCACTTTTTAAAATCGTTCAAAAATAAATTTCGTTCATTGTCATTTTCTGTTTACTTTTTAAAACCGTTCAGATGAGGTCAATATTCTAATTGAAAAAAGTTCAATTTAAAATATATGTTCTAGCATACTTTTTGTGTTCACTTTTTAAAAATCGTTCAAAAATAGATCTTTCATGTTCATTTTTTTTAAGTCGTTCAAAATACTTTTCGTTCACCGCCATTTTATATTCACTTTTTAAAATCATTCAAAAATAAATTTCGTTCATTGCCGTTTTCTGTTCACTTTTTAAAACCGTTCAGATGAGGTCAATATTCTAATAGAAAAAAGTTCAATTTAAAATATATGTTCTAGCATACTTTTTTTGTTCACTTTTTAAAAATCGTTCAAAAATAGATCTTTCATGTTCTTTTTTAAGTCGTTCAAAATAATTTCCGTTCACCGCCATTTATATTCACTTTTTAAAATTGTTCAAAAATAAATTTCGTTCATTGCCATTTTCTGTTTCACTTTTTAAAACCGTTCAGATGAGGTCAATATTCTAATTGAAAAAAGTTCAATTTAAAATATATGTTCTAGCATACTTTTTGTGTCCACTTTTTAAAAATCGTTCAAAAATAGATCTTTCATGTTCATTTTTTTAATCGTTCAAAATAGTTTCTGTTCACCGCCATTTTCTGTTCACTTTTTAAAATCGTTCAAAAATAAATTTCGTTCACCGCCATTTTCTGTTCACTTTTTAAAAATAGTTCAAAATAGCTTATGTTTACTTTGTAAAAATCTTCAAAATAATTTCTGTTCATCGACATTTTCTATAAATTTTTAAAATCGTTTTAAAATAGATACTGGTAAAATCGTTCAAAAATAGTTTCCGTTCAAATACATATTTTGTTTACTTTATAAAAATCATTCAAAAATAATTTCCATTAAGAGACTTTTTCTTTTCACTTTTTAAAATCGTTCAAAAATAGATTTCGTTCACCGACCTTTTCTGTTCACTTTTAAAATCGTTCAAAATAATTTCCGTTCACCACCATTTTTTGTTCACTTTTTTAAAATCGTTCAATAATAAATTCCGTTCACCGCCATTTTTTTGTTCACTTTTTATAACCGTTCAAAGATAGTATATGTTCAAAAAATACATTCTTGAATTAAAAAATGTTGTATTTATATTTAAAATTGTTCACATAGTTTAATGAAATTTTTTCGAGTGAAAATAATGTTCACTGTCTAAAGGAGAACAACATAAACGAAATATTGGTCATAGTACTAAAGTGAATTAGAAGCAGAAAAGAAAAAGAAGCTGAATTACATAAGAAATGAAAAAAGAAACAAAAGCAGAAAAAACAAAGAAATGTCAAAACAGAAAATAGAGGAAAAACGCGCCCAAAATGGGCCGGCCCAATAGCCAGACCATGCAGGCGGCGCGCGTGCGTTGTGCCGCTGAAAGCGGCGTACAGGACCTCCCAGTCGCACCCGTGAGTGAGAAGGTGAAACATGGGCCGGATGGGCCGATTTCCTATCCAGGCTAGTACTACGAGTATAACCTAGCTAGCCTTGTCTCGCCTCCGGTCCAATAACGAAACAGAGCAACACCGTCTCCCATCGATGGTGGCCGCCGCATCTCCGTCGCCGGCACCGGCACCGCACGCCGCCGCCGGACGCCCCCACCCGACGTACAACAAGGCAAGCTCCCTTCCCCTACCCTTCCTCAATTTCTACATCTCGCATCTCGCCCTTGTTGAGCTAAAAGGGGATGGATCTCGCAGATGATTACGCACGCGCTGACGGAGCTGGGCGGCTGCTCTGCGCACGCCGGCATCGCGGACCACATCGCCGCCCGCTTCTACGGCCTCCCCGCAGCGCACGACGCGCTCCTCTCCGCCCACCTCCGCCGCCTCGTCGCCGAGGGCGTCCTCCGCGCCCACGGGGCGGACTCCTCCCCCTCCTACACCTTCGCCCCGCCGGAGGAGAGGCGGGGACCTGGCCGGCCTCGCAAGGACGGTGGCGCCTCCACTCCTGCTGTGCCCACTCCGCCGGGGGAGAAGCGGGGCCGTGGACGCCCGCGGAAGACCCCGCAAGCTTCCTCGGAGACTGGCATTGTGACGCTGTCGCTGCTTCCGGCCAAGAGGAAGCGTGCCCAGTCTCCTACGGCACCCAGAGATGATAAACCATCACATCCTGGGGATGATGATCCAGTGACTAATGGGAGACCAACAACAACACAGGAAGCTACTGAGCCCACTCAAGACGGAGGCGAGGCTAGGGCTTTTCAGAATGGAGGTGACGCCAGGCCTGTGCACTCCGGAGGTGCTTCGTCATCGACGGGTATCAAGAGGGGGCGCGGGAGGCCGAGGAAAGAGAAGCCATCGGCCGCAGGAGCAGCCATGATGACGGGTAGCAAGAGAGGGCGTGGGAGGCCAAGAAAAGAGAAACCATCGGAAGGGGCAATGTCTCCTACAGCTGGAGCTTCTGTGTCGAGGGGATTTAAAAGAGGGTGTGGGAGGCCAAGCATGGAGAGAGTTTCAGCAGCAGCAGCCTCTGCTGAAACTAGCATGGAGAAACTAGCTGCTGCAGCAGCAGCAATGTTTGCTGAAACCGGAGATGCCGCGTCAACGGGATCCCAGGCAGGAGGTGGGCAGTCAAGAATGGAGAAACTAGCAGCGGCAGTAGCAGCAATGTCTGCTGAGGGAATCAAGCGAGGGCGTGGGAGGCCAAGAAAGGAGAAGCCACCGGCTGCAGCAGGAGCGAAGAGAAGCCGCATGAGGCCAAGGGAAGACCAGGCCATCGGGGCTGGGCTTGTGAAAGCTGCTTATGAGGCGTTTTTTAGAGACATGATGACAGATGCTAGTACTAGCCGAGAGGAGGATTCTGTATCAGGGGAGAACACGCAGACTGAAAGAGGTGTAGCTCCCGGGGAAGGTAAGGAAACTAGGCCTGCATATGCTGGAGAGAATGCCGCAAGTGCTCCTGCCGGTGCAACTGACTCTGACATGGGCACTATGAATCTCGCAGATGCTGCTGCTGCTGCTGCGTCAACAGGAATCAAGAGACCGTGTGGCAGGCCAAGAAAGAAGCCAGCAGCAGATGTTGGCGTGTCAACGGGGGTCAAGAGAGGGCGTGGGAGGCCAAGAAAGGAGAATCCAGCGGCACCAACATCTGCCCCAGAAACTGGATATGCTGCATCAACGGGTGTCAAGAGAGGGCGTGGGAGGCCAAGGAAAAACCAGTCCTTTCGAACTGGGTTAGTGGAAGCAGCTGCCTCAACGGGTGTCAAGAGAGGGCGTGGGAGGCCAAGGAAAAACCGGTCCTTTGGAACTGGGTTTGTGAAAGCTGCGGGTGAGGTGTTGTTTAAAGACGTGACAGAAGTTCCATGGGAGAAGAGACAGACTGAAGGTGTAACTCCGGGGGATAGGAAGGAAAGTAGGGTAGCAGATGCTGGATGTGTGCAGGTTTCTGGAGAGAATACCGCGAGTGCTACTGTCAAGCGCAATTGGCTCTGACTTGGGCCCTGCAAATCTGTTGTTCAGCCGCAGCGGCAGCACACGAGCGAGGAGGACCTGGAAGGTGATTATCTAGTGGCGGGATGCTGTGGAAGTTGGCAGATTGTTTCGATCGAGATGATGAAAACTTTTGCTTTCTTAGAACAATATGGTTACTGTAATATTTTGTCATGTAGTTGCTCAAAATTGCGATCTGGAGTACGCGTTTGATGTTCTTCATCATGGTTTTAATTCATCTTTGTTTGGATTAGTATATCTGTTGCCAGATGATGACGATGTCCATCATCAGATTTTAATTTTGTTACTCCGTACCAGTTAGAACAACATCAACAACTAATTGATATCTCTGTTGTTGCAGTTTTGCTTGTCCTTGCAGAGGTTCCTGTTATCGGGTAAATTTAAGCATTTCTTGTTAGCAAGTGAGCCTAAGGAAAATACGCATGGGATACCTAGCTAGCATGTGTGAAGAGTTCCTGGCGGCAACAGCATATCTTTGGGTTCTGCTTGTGTAGCATGCATGCAATGTCTTGGTGTTTATCTGTCAGAAGGATCAATCCAGGTCATGCACACTTTGATTGTTAATAATAGTTCTAATGTATTACTAGTGCTTGCATATAATGCATATATTGAGTTTAATTAGCATATATGCCTGCCAGCCTGTGTGCTTAGGTTACTACTTGTCCCCAGAGTTGAACTGGTGAGTTGAAAATCACTGCTCGGAGGGAGGAGTATGTGAAGTAAATGGATTGGGTTTACAAGGCTGCCTGCTTGGATTAGTATGTTATGTTTCCAGATGTTTATTCTGACCGACTGTTTCCTTGCTATGTTCAGAGTGTGCAGAACCGGAGGCCTGGCCATCCTGGCTCGGAGGGAGGAGTATGTGAACTAAATGGGTTGGGTTTACAAGGCTGCCTGCTCAGACTAGTATGTTTCCAGATGTTTATTCTGACCTTTGCTATGTCCAGAGAGTGCAGAACCAGAGGTGACAATACTGAACCTGGCCATCCTGGGTCCGGACGACGAGGATTCGCACTCAAGGACGGGAGCAGGTACGGCTTCCACTTCGCCTTCGCCTTCGCTTTCGCAGTCACCAACATCGTCTCCGGCCTCAAGTAAGAGGTGAGACTTGTCACGACCATCTGTTCTGTCTGGGCTATAGCTTCATCCCTCACCGTCTATTCGAAACCTGGTGAGTGCTTGCGACATGCCTTTGACCTTCTTGTAGGGAAGTAGCGTCTATCGCGATCCTTGGAGGAATCCATATGCTAGCTGCAATGGAAGGGATTAGTTAATGCCTTTTTTTCCTGCTGGTATAGACGAGCATGAAAAGAATATAAACCGTTGTGAACCATGCGGCCAATCTCTCTCACTATGTCACAGTTGATTTTTAAGGGCACTTTTGTAGAAGCATTTTTAAAAGGTGACTAGAAAAATTATATTTAGAGGCACTTTTTAATTACTGCCCGCAAAAAATATTTTTATGGGCAGTTTAAAAAAATGCCTGCAATAGTACGATTTTTAGAGGCAATTTTAAAAAATGTCTGCAATAATATGATCTCTTCAATCACTATTAAAAAGTGCCTGCAATAATATGATCTTTTGAGGCACTTTCTAAAGTGCCTCTGATAATACAGTCACAGTCGGAATAACTGCACCCATCCCGCACTGGTTAATCGCGACCCAGCCCCTTGGCCATCATAAAAAAAACTGTAATGATGTTATTTTGATTCAGGGTGATGATCAAATTGCTTGGACTTTGACTGAGAGTGGGACTTTCTCGGTCAAGTCATTATATAGGAAAATGATGTTGAATGATATTGGCTATCCACATAAATTTATATGGAAGACCAAAGTCCTACAGAAGGTCAAAATATTTCTGTGACTTACTTTGACGAATAGCATTCTCACAAAATATAATTTGGTAAGAAGGGGGTGGCAGGGCAATACTGCCTGCCATTTTTGTGGGAAAGATGAAACTGCTGAACATCTTTGTGTCTTGTTCTGTTGCTAGACTAATTTGGAGTATTTTACAGTGTGCTTTTAACTTTGATAAGAAACCTGACTCTATCCAAGAGTTGTTTGGTGTGTGGTTGCGTAGGTTTGATAAAAAGAAGAAATTGGTGCTGGTTGGGATTTCAGCAGTATTATGGACCATATGGAACGCTAGAAATGAAATTTGCTTTGACAAGAAGAAAATACATGATCCCTTTGTCCTGATACATAGGGTTGCTTATTGGATTAACTTATGGGAGATTTTGCAGCTAAAGCCGGAAAACAGAGAGGAGCTGATCTGGGGAGCAAAGTTGCTAGAACGGGTAGCAAATGAAGTCTTCAATGTGTCACAAGGCTGGAGACCTAGGACTCTTCGGATCACATCGTGAAAGAGCAAAATGGACCAAGGAGGAGGAAGAAAAAGGGATGTGGATGGACTCGTTTGTTACGCTTCATCTAGATTTAGTTTGTACTGATTTCTGTATCTCCCGCAAAAGCTGGTCCATATGTTAGGATGATTTCAGTTCCTCCCGGTTTGAGAGGATTCTCTGTTCTCCAGTTTGATAGGATATGAGAACAAGAATAGGATAAAAGCGTTGTAGTGGTACAAACCTGAGGTTTCTATTAATAGATTTGATCCTAAGCAAGTGTGCAGAAGATAACTTTTTAAGTGTGGCATCCTGTTCTGAAGACATCACAAGACTGCAAGGCGGCAAATACAAGGTCGCCGACCATCCCTGAGGTTCATGACTGGTGGTGTAGCAAATGGTCCGACTATTTGTGCGAGATTGCTTTCACAAGGTCGATCATGTGCATGGGGTACTTACTCCACGCCCCCTCTTTTGTTGTTCAAGTATCTCAGAGTGCTCACTCTTTTCGAAGGTTCTTTTGGTTTGATAATTGACCTCACTGCTACTATGAACCAACCAATTGTTTCAGCTAATGTATTTGCGGGTTGTAGCAACCTTTGGTGGCATAGAGCTCCCTTGTGCACTTGTTTACTTTGAGACGCTGAACCTAGATATGGTGATATGGAAAACAACATCCCATCAGATATCGTTCACTTGACCCGCTTGTCCTATCAGCGTCTTCCAAGTGGCGCGTCTACTATATATCCAAGGGGCTCGAGAATATGAAATCACTGCGTACTCTGCGGTTGTTTGAAGGAAATTAGGGGTCTCGGTGGGCTGACCAACCCGAGGGAACTGCACTCGTGCTGCAGTGTGGAAAGCTCTGTAACTCCTTGTTGATGATCAGAGCCTGAGTAATCAGTTGGGTTTATTATCCGGCAAAATTCCTTTCAAGCGTATCGAGATACTTGAGCTGGATTATTAATTGCTACTTCCCCAAATGGATGGGTGATCTCCCTCGTCAACCTCAAATTCAGCGGGACACAATCTACAAAACTGGTTTTATTTGGCAAGGGAGTATTAATTCCCTGTACATGTTCTGTAGGAATTCGTATTCTGCCCTTCTCTTGGAGACGTACGCTATGGCGTTTTTGGTGTTCGAGGGAGGGAGGGGCTACCAACCCTCGAGCTCATCTCATGGCGGCACTACACCAGTGGGCACCTGATACTCCTCGAGAGAATTAACTTGCGTATTACTCACTCCGTTCCATGTTAGATGAATTCCAAATGGATGTATCTAGACATATTTTACATCTAGATACATCTATTTGCAAATCATCTAAAATGGAACGGAGTGAGTACATATTATATATCCTCATGGACCCAAGATAATGTAGTCTCCGCTTTCACCAAGGCCACACTACCGCACCCAAACTTCTTCAATATACTAGTAGCTAGTAGTAATTTCTTTTTGCCTCGTGAATTACTACCGCTTTGCAGCTTACTGCTGTGCCTGTGCTCATCTTTGTAGTATTATGATACATACATATCAAATGTACTACAATGCACTCGTGTTTTCAGATTAATAATCAATCAATAAACTCAAGAGATAAGAATGGTTCAGCAACAACAAGTACTAGCTGAGCTGCTACTAATGCATGTTTTGGAAGGAGACGGTTGAGTTGGGCGGGTTGTAGAACTGGACGGACCGGCCGTTGAGCGGCTGCGCCGGCCGGTTATCCTTGTGCGGCAGCGGCGCCGTCAGCAGCCCCAGCTGCTCCGCGCTGATCTCCCTCACCTTGCCCAGGATGTTCCAGATCACGTTCTCCGTGCACGGCGGCGTCGTCAGCGACCCCACGTACCGGAAGTAGCTCCCCGTCCGCTTCTCCAGCGACCGGAGCTCCACCACACCCGCCGACACCTTGGGCGCCGTCTGCAGCTCCCGCAGCTTCTCCTCGATCTGGTCGTAGAACGCGTCGGCCGCCCCGATCCTGTACAGGATGCCGATGACGGCGAGGTGGCCGTCCTCGCTGGCGTGCACCAGGTGGAGCTCCAAGGGGAAGCGCTCCCCGTTGATGGTGTGCTCCGACGGCGAGTGCCAGTGGATCACCTTGAACCCGAACGCCTTTACGGTGCCCTCGGGGGTGGTGACGTGGATGGTGCCCGGGAGCACGGTGTTGCCGTTGTGGTCGAAGGTCATGGTGATGTCCTTGCCGTTGTTCTGGAGGGTGGCGTCGGCGGGGGCGTAGACGCGGCTCAGGTTGTCGAGGCTCGGGTTGGGGACGGCGTTGGCGGTGACGATGTCGATGGGGGACTGCGCCTTGCCCTCGCCGCACGTCTTGTACGCCGGGCTCAGCTTGCCCCAGTTCTCCGGGCCGTCGAAGCTCATCGTGTTGTAGGTGAAGCTCGGGCCGCCGGCGACATCGCCGTCTGCATCCATCATTGCATTCTCATTCGTCCAGTCCAGTACGTAAAGATTGATCCTACTACTCCACTACGGTTAGATAGCTAGAGAGAAAGATCAACTAGTATTAATTGCTTAGTGAGGATTTTATTTACTTACGTGAGTGAGCAACGTCAACAGTCAAGGCGGCAACGAGGACGACGACCAAGATCATCGATGATGACACCATTCGGTACATCTTGAATGCAATGGTTTTGTTTGGACAAACCCTAGCTCCCTGGTTTAGATTCCTAGACGAGGAAATAGAGGTAGCGAAGATGCAATGTGAGCCTGGTCATGTCTAAATCAGTTTGTGGTCAAGCGTAAAGAGATCCTCTCTTGCTCCTATTTATGAAAATGACTAAAAATGGATCCCCAGTCAAACTTGTCTATTTTCAAAATACTCACTCCTAAAAACGTCAGCATTCATGCATTCATGATATACCACTCCATTAGCTCATTGATCAACAAAATAGACTTGATTCATGGAATTTTTTCATCAAGTCTTTGACTCGTAGCAGATACAAGGAGAATAATACTTTTAATAGTGTTGCCTGCTCTGCTCTCTGCTCTCTAACCGTTTTACAAGATTAATTCATCCATAATTTGAGGGCCCTATCTTTACCACCAGACACAACCTTCTCGCCGTCGGGGCTCCAATCCACGGCGTAAACCTCGTCCGCGTGCCCTGGCAAGTCCTGCTTCAGCTTGCGCGCCCGAATGTCCCACACCTGAAGGAAGGATCAAAATAAAAAATGCATGCATCAGCAGAGGATCCATCTTCTCTAAATATAATTAAATGAGCTATGCCAACAGAAACATAAAAAAAACATTTCAAGTTGTACATCGGCATGTTGAAAGTGCCAGAGTATACCTTCAGGGTCGAGTCCTTGCTTCCACTCAGTAGGAGCCTACTGTCGGCAGACCAGCTGAAAGAGAAAGACATTATTATAAACACAATGTTAGGCATCAAGTAGGTATGCAGTTGATGTGAAACCAGGAACGTGGAGAAAAGGTTGGCTGCTGACCTGATCTGGTACACATCCGCACGTGCCCTCTGAAGGCCGCGGCAAATTTGCCAGTAATACCGTTCCACAACTTGACGGATTTGTCAAAGGAGGCACTTGCCAGCCACTGCCCGTCAGGGGAGAAGTAGACATGGTTTACCACCTACGCACCAGCAAACAGATGACAGAAACATTACTAAGCCAGCTTTATTACCTGAGTAAGTTACCATGGCTTGCTTGCTTGCTTGCTTTAATACAAATTATACATATGACATATTGGACAGCTTACACAAAGTTCTAACCATTTTAAAAACTGTTCTGTTTTTCCCCAAATGATTGTGGATGGAATGACACCGTTAAGTTAATAGAAGAGGTTCATTGTTGGTTTCAAGTTACAGTGGGTGAGAACAGGAAATATTTCTAGCATCTGCTTTTCGCAATTCTCATCAAAGCAGGAAAGAGATCCAGATATCCCTAATAGTTGTAGAAACGCATATAATACAAAAGTAAAAGGATTTTTCTTCTATAGAGCAAATGAGATGAGATAGTATACCTTCTGATGACCAGTCATGCGAGCTTTCGGCTGTTTACTAACTGTTGGTTCCCAAAGAAACATAGTAAAATCATCAGAACCAGAGACGAGCCTCTCCGGAGCATTACCCCTCATCTTCTCGTATCTTGCAAGAGCTGCCTACATATCCAAATAAGAATAACGTCAGCTTAAGTAAAACCTAACTTATCATTCCAGCAAGCATAATGAATTAAGATAACAACATATTAACACCAGATCTGTGTCACATGGGAACATACCTCTTTCATTTCCTCTGGAGTTGAATATGTCTTGCCGGTATGGTCAAATGCCCCTGTGCGGAGAACATATTCTGTGCTCAAGGCGAGCGAATTTACCCAGTGCCCATGACCCTGCACATGTAAATGAAAAACAAGTAAAATTAGTACAAAAAGAAAACATGAACATGAAGTCATATGCACACTGAAATCACAATAAATCCAGTTGAAAACATTCAACAAACTTGATCCACCCACTGTAGAGCTCACAACTCACAACCTTAAAATGTACATATTCAACATTAAAATGCAAATAAAAGCAGAGTTGAGAAACCAGAGGAAGATCTACTGATTGTGTGCGTCAAGTAACCTTTTAGGGTTAATTTGATATGTTTCATTACTAACTTGCTTCTTGGAGAATTGCCACTGCAAAAACAAACTTATGGAAAATGTCACTGCCAACACTTGGATATACTTCAATAAATGCCATGATGGCCGTGGCATATATCAAACGAACCCTTATTGCTGTGGCATTTTTCACAAGTCGTTTTCCGCAGTAGAATTTTATGATTTAACATCGCTGGTAATGCCATATACCAAATTAACCCAAAAACTTTTATAGTCGATGCATAGAACAGTAAGTGAAATAACCAGGGTCGGTACATATGCTATTGAGACTAGCATACTGATACCATAGTCAATAATCATGAGCCTTTTCTGTTGTTGACCAGCATGGACTAGAATCTGATACTTTAGTACACCTTGGTCAGTCTCCTGAAGTGTTCCACTTGGGCAGGGTAGGCCAATACCATACCCATATAGGTCGTGGGTACAAAACCCTACCCATACCCGTATCCATGGGTATAAAGCTTTACTCTTACCCATACCCGGCGGGTATCTTTACCCGCTGGTAACCCATTGGGTATATCACAGTGCACAATATTTCATACTCTATTGTGTGCCGCCACATTAGAATCATGTCATCTTACTCTCTACTGACCCATAGTCTTCCTGTCCTACTCCTACTTGCCACCGACCCCCATTGCTGAAGAAATAGAGAAGTGAGTGGAGGATTTAGAGGTGGAAGATGGAGGTCGGTGTCACAGTTGCTTAATGGGTAGGGTTCGGGTATACCCTATGGGTATATGATTATACCCATACCCTACCCGCGACTTGATGGGTAGGGTATGGGCACTGCCCATGGGTATAAAAATGTGCCCATACCCTACCCATATGGGTACCCACGGGTACCCGTACCATGGGTAAAATTGCCATCTACTTGTGTTGAAACCCTGTACCTTGAGATTGGTAGTCCAGGAGAACCTAACGCGCAGCGATGTCCTAAACTATTGCTGATATACCCATGTTTTAACAGGGCTGAACATGGAAATGAACATGAATGTTACATGCTCAACTGAATACATACTTTTGCAAAGGACAAATAATTTTTTACAAGCTGTTCGAATTAGTCATTTCTCTTTGGAAACTTGTTTCACATCTTTTACATTGTAAAACAACTGGCTCAGAAACTGGTTAAACAGATTCAGTCACAAGGCACATTATCTGAAATTTTATGTACGAAACAATCTTTCAAGCAGAAGGCTAGTGGAAATGGGTATAAAATACTCGATGTGACTGCTTGAGAATATTCCTTGTGTTGTGAATGCCAGTTTTAAATATCTAACCAACATAAGAATATCATTGAAATAAACATATTAGAATATGGTCGAATGTTTAGATAACAAAGCAAGCAATGAAGGGAATTTCTGACAAAACTCAAGACTGTTATTGACGTATCCAATCACAAAAGAAGATAGGTTGGTATTGATAGTCAGATAATTGAAAAGACAGTGTTGATGGCCCTTAATGCAGTTAAACAAGTTGGAGAAATTCTACTTTGAAGACAACAATATGACATGATTTTGAAAGTCCTACATACATGGGTTGTCGAAAAAATAATCAATTTCCTCATCGTACATAAGCATTTGGCAGAAGACTATACTTTGAACTGTCGTTAACATTACCTGCAGTGTTTTGACCAACTTGCCTGAGTAGTTTCCCAGACTTTGATTGAACAATCTTCAGAACTGCAGTAGAAAGACGTTTTCTTTCAAAACTGTATATGTAAACTACAAGAAGTGGAGAAACTGATACAGTCTATCATCAAACACATCATGACAACACTAGAAGCGCTTATGGTCAATGACGTAGTAATTCAGATATGATGGACTTTAGCCATCTACGTGCCCGTGTGTCAGTCAATTGCTCGCCGAAAGTTGTAGCTACAAGGATTTAAGAATGAATACAGATAACAAAGAGTTGATGAACCAGCAAAAACAATCAGATCTTGAGCTAGATCAAGGCCTACCTACACAGCATAGATGCTTACTACGGACTACTAGTCTCCTACAACATGGTAAATAAAGTCAATACCAGTTATACAGCGATGGTACTACACAATATTACCTGTATGCACTAGTTCACATGTACAGTTTCCTATTTCGGAAGAAGAAAAAAGGACTACCTAGCATAATCTTACCCTGTATATATCAAACCGTCTCCACCCCACTTCACACAGGTCACAGCATTGGTGTGGCCTGCAAGGAAATAACACACTTCCTCGTGGTAATGTCCAAATACGTGCATCGCCATCTTACTTGCACTTACAAGCGACGCGAAGGAGATTGCAAATGAACTGGCTCCCAAGAGACAGCAGTAATCCACTTTCTGTGTCCCTATTGTAAAAGGACACAATGAAGGACTAAAGGTAGCAATAGGGAAACATATGCAAGATCTAAATTCTGATATGGATATGTTCTTTCTAGCAATCTGCATATGGAATTCAATCTACTACGAACAGAACACATTGTAGTTCTTGTCAACTAGCATCTATTTCTGTAAATGGTTTACAGAAAATTTTCAATTTAGAATCGCATATAATGCAGTGTGAAATGAGTGATATGCAAATGGATAGATGGAGATAAATGTTAGTCTATCTTGCAGTAGATTCTAGATGTCAATGGATAAAGAATGTGCAGTCTTACCGTTAGAGCAGTGCCCAATTGATTGCCTGTTTTCGGGTCCCATAATATAAGTTCTCCTGACTTGCCTTCCACTTACAAGATGTTTCCCATCAGGTGAACCATGCAATGCAGAGAACCCAGTTTTTGTGGCCTAGAAAATACAGTGTTAATTCTTAACTTTCAGAGTATTGACAAGATCACCCAAACGAGTGCAGACGTGCTGAGCTCAACAGTCTCAGAGACAGACAAAGACAAATGAATTTTGTGATAGTGTTGCAAGACAATGAAATATGAAGTTCCATTAGAATATCATAGTGTTGGTAACAATGTTTCATTGATATGCATAATTACAATAAATGGTCTATGTCATCTTTACTAGCTTCAGAGCAGCTAGTTCATGCTGACCAACAAAACATAAACTGAAAGATCAAGTGTGTGGCCATCATATCACTGTATCAAGCATCTCTTATCCAGTACATGTTCCATTCTATTAGACGAATTGTAAGCGTACTATTACAAGCAGTTTATTCCAATGGGTAGTTCACAGGTTTGTTTTGATGAAAAGATTGAAAAGACCTGCATGGTCGTGAAGAAACCTATGAAAGGATGGGTACTGAGTTGTCAACTTCATTTTTCCAACAAATTTTTAACACGTCTCTAATGAAGCCATAGTAAAATAGCAAATTTTGGTACACACCCAGCTATCATGGACACGGATAACCATGTCAAGACCATAAAAAACATCATTTACAGGAGGACCAACATTTAAGCGAACAGCTGCATGGGTACAAGTTACCAAGATGGCAAGATTCTAAGCATTCACCTTTGCATGTGAACATTGGGGTCTGTGTGTTGAGGTCCCAAAACCGGACCGTGGTGTCACCTGAACCACTAGCCAAACATCTTCCGTCGGGGCTGAAAGAAACGGCGAGTACAGCTTCCGTGTGGCCTGCGGATGATAAGATTGCGAATGGATCAGTCGGTGGTGGTACAAAAGCACAAAGTCAACATGACTGGAAGTAGGATATAGTCGGACATCTTAGACTTTCTATAGTACAAAGTTACCGGCTTATCATGTACTATCTCTGTCCCTTAATATAAGACGTTTTACGAAGCTAAATTAGCTTTCTAAAACGTCTTATATTAAGGAACGGAGGGAGTAGTATGATAAGGGGTACTGCTCTGCTACCTTGTAAAAAATATACCAGAACAAGGGTGAGGAATGAAACAGGGTGCACAGACGGGAAGTACCAGCGATGGTGGCGGAGCACCGGTTGACCGACCTGATCCGGAAAACTGCCTGCGGTTGGTACACGATGCGCAGGGTGACCTCGACGTTGGCTTCATTCGACAAGAGAAAGCACAGGGTGTTATTATACATGAGATTCCACTACACGACTGGTTCAGAAGATGAAAATTGAGAAGTAAAACCAAGCCGAGGGGTGGTGATGATGAGGTGCTGCTCACCGTTTTTCTGCTGCATGTAGGCGCCGAGCTGCATGGCGAGCTCCTCGTCGGCTATGTAGAAGGCGTAGGGCAGCTTTTCCTCCTGAAGAAGCAGCGGAGCACATTATCAGGCCAACTATATGACTGTATGCGCATGACCAAAACGAGACGAAGTGTGCGTAGCTTGGTAAGAAGAAATAATGGTAATGCCATGATTTTTGCGCGTGTTCCTAATGAGTGGGGTAGCAAGCTTGCCCGGCTGTACTAGCACTAGTGAATCTTTGAGTGAGCTTGGTCTTTCCATACTTATGAAATTCAGTAAAATAGTTGGTTGACAGCGAGCGAACGGGGGAGAGGGTTGTACGCCGCACGTTGTGGAGGAGCTGGTTGACGATGTCCTGGAGGTGCGTGGGACCGATGTTCTGCGGCAGGTAGAGCGCCGCGCCCAGGTTCTCCCCCTCCGCGCTCACCAGCTGGCACATGACGCTCCTTGTGGCCTCGCCGGACGGCGGCGGCGCCCGCTTGTCGTCCATCTGGTCGCGTGGAGGCGGCGGCGGCAGGGTGGAGGAAGACGATGGTGCTGGTCTACTCTGGTCTGGCCGAGTCGTTCGTTCGTTGCTAATAAGAGAGACAGAGAGAGGCCCAGAGAGGCCCATCTAGGCCCAGTGATGTTTGAGGCCCATCTAGGAGAGAGGCCTACTACCGAGACTCTGCTCGGTTGAACGAACCCTAACTGAGGTGAGCTGAGCTGCTCCGCCCTCTCGTCTCCGGCCGCCTTCGATTCGATTCGTTTACGACCACCGCAGGCAAGTCCGAAGGATGGCGTCCGTCGGACCGACGCTCGAGTCCCTCGTCGACCGTGAGTAACCATCCATCCCCTGCTCTTCTATTTCAGTCTCCTGAATCATTCTCACGTCTATGTTTTCTTGTTCGAATCCAATCGAATCGGCAGAGGTGATCTCCGTCATCACCAACGACGGCCGCAACATCGTGGTGAGCTCATCTCGCCGCCCGCCGCCGCAATCAGTCAGCCAGTCAGTTAATTGATTGCCCTGGCGACCTGCTACTGAATCCGCTCTGTTTTTTTTTTTTTTTTTGCTTCTTGTGCAGGGGACTCTTCGTGGGTTCGACCAGGCCACCAACATCATCCTCGACGAGTCCCACGAGAGGGTCTACTCTACCAAGGTATCTAATCCAATCACTCTCCCCCGCCCCCTGGCCCAACTTCGTTTCCAGGAATGTACTGCCATGCCATCCTAGTTAGTTTAATCTGTAATCTACTACTCCATTTTGTGCTCACAAGTTGGTATCCACCATGTTTTCTTGGCTTCTCAAGTGTAGATGATCCTCTAGGGGCTTATGCCCGTCGAACCTGAGCTTTTAGAATCAGGACCCCTTTTGTGTTTCCAAGAAGAGGGCGTAAGAAATGCATGCTTACCCACCCTCTAGTTGCACACTTAGTCGTATGATAACAAGTAATGCTGTAGATAGCTAGTTTCGTCTGCTGCATTGTTGCGATCACTAGTGCATTGCGTTCTCTTCAACCTTGTAACACTTCCTCTGACTCTCAAACCTTCTTTTAGTCTGTATTGTCTTGTTTATGTGATAAGAAGCACATGCCGCCCGCTGAATGTTTTTTCTTTTTGCAAAATGCTGGCATTAGCTCAGACTTCTAGAAATATACATGATGCTTGAAAAGTTAGTCGGGCTTGTTCTCATGTTGCCTTAAGGCTGCACGGAATTATGAAGCCATCATGGACCAATCGCGAAATTTGGCATGCATTTCCCGCAACACTATATCATGCTTACCCTGTAGTTGAACACTTGATCCATATGATTAGTAGAAGCCTGTGTAAGGTATTGGGTCCAGGAATTAGCTCGGTTTTTAGTTCTCTCATGTCTGCATATCGCCAAATGCCAAGTTTGCATGAAACCTCACATGATCTGATTATGTTGTGCCTTCAGTTTCAAGAAGTTGTCCTTTTGCCGTGGTATTGGTTTTAATCTGCTGCCATTCCAGTTTTATGAAAGCGAGCTTCATCCTTTTTCCTTTGTTTGCTCATATTGTAATGAGCTTTGCAGTTTAGATTTTTTGTTTCCATAGTTTCTGATGCCGCTGTTTGTAATGAAAGCTTTTGCTTACGAGTCATCATGGATTAGTTGCTCTCTTTTCTAGATAATTCCTAACGTGTTGAGCTAGTTATTTTCTGTTGTGTGTGAAAATTAATTTAGGCTAGGTGAGTTATTCCGGCACTGCTGAGAAACGTTGTTGCACATGCAGGAGGGAGTACAGCAACTTGTTCTTGGACTGTACATCATCAGGGGCGACAACATGTGCGTTAAATCTACTCCTTTCTAATTCTAATATATTATAACCGGAATCTGTATGTAAAACTGGGTTTTGTTGGTGACGACGCAGAGGCGTGGTGGGTGAGGTCGACGAGGAGCTGGATGCAGCCCTGGACATGTCAAAGCTGAGAGCGCAGCCGCTCAAACCGGTGATCCACTGAAGTTGATACTCCTGATCGCGCAAAGCTGAAGCTGGTGTTCTTTTCGTTGCCGTACTAGGACATATCATGAACTGAGAGCGTGCGTGCGTGCGTGTGTAACTTTGTATGGCTCATTTGCATCGACGATCAGGTTCTTGTACGAGAGATATGTATGCATGCGTAATTAATGAAACGAAGTAGGTAATGCTGGACTCATGGATCTATATGTCTGGTGCATATATATATAATCCATCATCATAACAGCAAGTGAAGAAAGAATCGGAGAACAAGATTAAAACGAGTCAAGTATTATGTAATTAAGGTGTAGGATATATACAAATACATGTACTAGATAGATGGATGAAGAAGTGGTTTAGGGGGTGGAGGCGTCGGAGGAGGTAGGGTCTGGTTTCTCTCCGCTGTAGCTGCAGGAGATGAAGAACTGGCCTAGGCGCGGCCCCTGGGTGCATGGCGCGCGGCCGCAGCCGACCCACTTCCAGCTCTTGTTGACCATGATGGCGAAGTGGCCGCAGTCGCGGAAGTCGTGGCCGGAGGTGCACCTGGTGGTGCCGCGGTCGTAGATG
Source organism: Puccinellia tenuiflora (assembly GCA_012064385.1). NCBI lineage: Eukaryota > Viridiplantae > Streptophyta > Magnoliopsida > Poales > Poaceae > Puccinellia > Puccinellia tenuiflora. Next base: position 156,699 of record QRDG01000196.1, read on the forward strand.
TCCTCCTCCTTCTCCCAGCTGCACAGCGCGTCCTCGGCGGTGCCGTTGGTGCCCAGGAAGAAGCACTCGCCGTAGATGTGCTTGCTCGAGTGCCGGGCGGCGTCGCAGTCCCCCTGGATCTTGTTCGCCCACCGCCGCGCGTACAGCGCCAGCGTCTTGTCCCAGGCCACCGCCGGCGCGCCGTACCGGGCGCGCACCTTGTTGTGCTCGTTCACGAACTCACGGGACATGCCCTTGTAGAACCCCATCTTGTCTTTTTTGTTGTTGTTGCTGCTGTTGGTCGGCGGCGTCTTCGTCTTCTCGTCCGTGAACGACGACGGTGGTGGTGATGGCGCGTTGGCATCGGCGGCGCTTTTCAAGGTTAGTTGGTTGACGTCGGTGTTGTCGGCGGCCGTGGCGACGAGGAGGAGGACGGCCATGAGGAGGGGTAGAGCGGCGGGGAGGAGCATCCGCGCCATTGCCGCCGGCCTCCTCTGTTTGTCTCTCTCAATGCCGACGTCGACCGATGCAATTGGAAATTAATAAAATACTATAGTAAATAGGCTATATAACTTGCTACATCCATGGAGGTTGGAACGTTGGTGGCCGCCCGGCGTCCTAGCTACCTTTGGCCTATTTTGACCTGCCTGTTTTTGGACTAGATAGATTCTATGTAGTAATACATACAATTCATACACTTCAACCGAAAGAAGGAGCTAGCTAAGCTAGGACATCTCATGTGCCCGTGGTGCTAACTGACCAACTGCTAAGCTAAAATAAGCTGGAGGAGATTGAACAGCTAGCTACTATATATATGGCTAGCTCGATCGATCCTGGCTGGCATAGTTTAGCTCACTTTTTTTATTTTTATTAGATAAAAGGCATCAGTTTAGTGCACTTAATCATGGTCATGGATGGAAGCATCAGTTCCCATGTGTGCTCATAAAATCAGAATATAAGGATTTAACAGTGAATTTACCGGACACCGTCAAATCCCATTTGAACACATCATGCTCATCTGTGAGCTGTACCTCCATAAGACGTGTAACCAAGTGGATCCATCTATTCCGCTTGTTAAGGCCCTTCTAAAAGCTAAATTTAGAGGTGGAGCCTGACCCAGAACCGATGCTACCGTGACCTCTTTTCTTTGGGCTATTGTATATAATGTCGGGTATTGACTACCAAGGGGCTTGTCCCCAAGCCAAGTGTCTTCCCAAAAACGTGTTTTATCACCATTTCGAACAGTAAAGGAACCCCTGTTGAAAAATTCATATTTTACTTTCATAAGTCCCTTCCAAAAGGGAGAGTCTCATTTGGCTTAGCTTTCACTTGAGATAGTGATTTGGAGTGTAAATATTTGTTCTGTAATAGCTCATACCAAACACCCACTACCGGAAAAAACGGCATTGCCGTGTGGCGGCTCTTTGCCGTGTGCCAAACCGTGCCGGTACACGGCAAAGACAAGGAAAAACACACGGCAAAGAATCATACACGGCAAAGGCTTACAGACACACGGCAAACAACGGCACATGGCAATGACAGAACAAAGCACACGGCAAATGCAAAACACACGGCAAAGTAGGAAAAGACTCTCGGCAAAGAAATAGTTCACGGCAAAATCAATAACACGTGTCCACCGAGGTCCCTCTTGACGGCGCCGTTAGCCTTTGCCTTGTGTTTTTATAAGACACACGGCAAAGACAAGCCTCCTAGTGTTTTTAAGAAGAGACACGGCAAAGTTATAAAAGCACACGGCAAAGATACAAATACACGGCAAAGACTGGATTTCTTCTCAGCTCAAAAGGCGTGGCGTGGTATAGTTATCAACAATCGAACACTTAGCCCAGTGGCAAGGTTGCACGCTTTACCTACTCTGCGTCCTAGGTTCGAATCCCAGACCGGCTAGTTCGGGGCCCTTTTTTAGATAAAACATGTTTGGCACACGGCAAAGTCCTGCCCTCCGTTTCCGTCCGTCACCCGTCAGTTCGCTTTTCTTCGCCGAGAAGGTGAGAATGCACACGGCAAAGGCTTTGCTGAGTCTTTAGCAAAATACGCACGGCAAAGCCTCTTTGCCGTGCCAGGCATTGCCGTCCGCGGCGTTGCCGTGTATAAAGTGCCTTTTGCCGTGCAAAATGGTTACACGGCAAAGGAGGCTTTTCCGGTAGTGACCCTCCTCGGATAAAATTTTAAAGAGCCATTTACATAGGAGATTTTTGTTTTTAAGTTCTAGGACCTCAATCTCGAGACCGCCATGCTCCGTAGGTCGGCATATGATGTTCCATTTAGCCACTCTATATTTTCTCTTATGGCCATCACCCTGTAAAAAAAGATCGAGATTGAAAAACTACGACATAAGAAAGGTACGCCACGGGGAGTTTGAAGCAGACACACGGGAGCGGGACAACGAGCGGCTGCTCGGCGTCGAGCATCGCGTCTGGGTTGGCGTCGCGGGTGAGGCGGCGTCCCAAGCGGGGGTGACAGGGCGTGGGAGGGGGGGGGGTTGTAGGCTCCGATGGGAGCACGACTGTCGTGGGTTGTCACGGCAAGTTCTTCCTCAGGGAAGATGAGTTCTGGGGCCATTGGTGACTGAACTACGTGGGAACGGTTAGTCTCGCCGGGGAACAAGGATTTACCCAGGTTCGGCCCCTCTGATCAGAGGTAAAGACCTACTTCCTGCTTCTATGTTATTGCTCTTGATTAGATCTCGATTACAAGGATCCGGCTCCTACAACTCAGGAGCCGGCGACTTCTCTCTGGTGGCTAGGGTTTCTCTCTACTGGTCAAAAACTCATCGATCTAAGGTCCATGACCCTGCTTATAAAGACTGCCGGGTCCCTGAACTTACAGTCTATACCGAGTCACATTAGAACACGGAGTCCTCCTCTACGTCTTGGTCTTCCAAGTTAGACTCCGGGTTGTACTTGGACTCCTTCTCGACGGGTCCTTTCTCCATCATGGGCCTTGACCGGCTTGTCTCCAGCCCAGCCCATGCAACTCGACGCGTGACTCGGCTTTGGCCTTCTTGGTCTTGGCGGGTCTACTTTCCGGGTCCATGGGCCTACCTATAAATATCCCCCCATCAGTAGCCCCCGAATTTATCTTGGGCGCAGCTTGGCGGCTTCCTCTGACTTGTTGGTTCGACTCCCTGGGTCGACTCCTTCCACTTGAGCCACAGGCTCCAAAGTCGCTTGCTGCTAGCTCCAAGATGAATTCCTGCATAAAAACATAAGACATAAAAAAGATGAGTCTATCCTCATTCCTTGTTCAAGTCATCACCCTTGCCCTTGCACACGCCGGCCGGGTTTGTTGTGACTCTTGCGAACAAGGACTAGATAACTTGACTTTCACTGCCACAGGACTCGCCACTCTGGGACAAGCCGGTTTTTTCCACTTCTGTGACTTTAACCTTTAACTGTTGACTCGTTACCCACGATTTTACCGCGGGCCACCACTGTAATCCTCTAGGGTTTTTACCCTCTTATAAATGTCAAAGGGTAAGAACCAAAGCCTCAACTGTCCCTTCATTCCCCAATCTTTCTGTCGTTCCCGCGCTCATCTCCTTCCCGCGCAGCGCTCCCCTCTTGCACCGCACGTACGCTATGGCCCCCAAGCGCGCCACCAAGGGC